>CM061137.1:149695122-150195189 GCA_030789695.1 Scilla litardierei | reverse complement strand
ACGCGTACGCACCCCTATTTTTATTCTTCGCCATAGCATAATTACTATTACCATTAAACTAATTATCCTAACCCCCATTTAATTAATCAACCCCACCCCCTTTAATCACCTCCTTTGGTAGATGAGATCCAACATCATCTTTAAATCAAAACCACACCCTCTAAACGCTTGGTTTCCCTGCATTATAATCCCATGAGGCACATCCATCTGCAAATCCCCAAGCCCCCTTCATCAATCAGCAAATCCCCCCTCCTTCAACCAAACAACAACCCAACAATCAATCAAACCCAAATTCCTTCATCCCAAAAATCTAACAACCAAATCAAAACAGAAATTAAAGGTGGAATCGAATCAACATCATCAAAATCCCCTCTCCTGTTCTTCCCCTCCCCCTCCTCCTAGCTGCCGTACCACCACCCCGCCTTGCACGCGCACCCGTCGCCTGGCCGTCGCCCACCACCTAGGCCGCCGCCCTTTGCACGCGCGTGCCCTGCCCTATCCACCCAGGCCGCCGCCCTTGCACGCGCGTGCCCCTGCCCCGTCTCCCAGGCCACCACCCATTCGCCCCTCCCATGCCCTAACCGCCGCCCGGAGCCCCTAGCCCGCCTCCGCCGTGCGTCCCTAGCCCGCCTTCGTCGTGTGCTCTCTGCAACACAAAAAAGGGAGAAAGAAAAGAGATAGATCGAAAGAGAGAGTGAGAGGTAAGAGTAAAGTAAGTTATGATTTATTATATAAGGGTAAATTTATATATAAAGTTAAGTTATAATTTATTATATAAAGTTAAGTTATAATTTATTATATAAAGTTAAGTTATAAGGTATTATAAATAATTTTATAAGTTTACTTTTTATTTTCAATATGATTGATTAGTCATAAGTTAGGGTATATCATATAAAGAGATAGTGTATTATTAATAACAAGTTAGTTAGATGTTTTTAGTATATTTTGTGTAGCTAACTCATGTTTGTAATGCATGTGGACCCAGGTATCGCTACCGCTGATCGAACCTCGCCTTTCACGACACGACATATTGGTAACTCGTCGTACCCTTGATATGGGTTTAAAAACAATAATAAATGCATGCTAAAACTAGTTTCATTTCGTTTTCAAAGTATTTCGATTGAACAGATAGATAAGCTAAAATGCACAGTATCGAAAAAGAATCAATCGGTCTACATGTCATGGTTGACTGGAAAAGGTGACAATCTAGTAAATGACTCATAAATTACAAATCTGGTAACATCACAGACACTTGTGGTTTTGGGGTAACTTATAATAGCGAGTGTGCGGGAGCGACCAGTTCGATCTTTGTTGCTGTCACCGTTCGGGTTCTAGCAACCCCTTCAAAGTTGGATGGTGACAAATTCACATTATTGATCACAGATTATTGAACAATATCGTATTTGTTGCATATTTTTGGTTTAACCCGGGTTCGCGCACCCGTGATATCAGGTGGACTCTTGGTTGCTCACTGTACTCCGCATTATAAGTCACGATCTAGGTTTGGCACAATTATACTCTCGTAAACTTGACATCGTTAATAATGTTTCTTTTAATTGCTGATAAATTGTGAAAGTTGTAAATATGCAAAACTACGTTTCTACTCTATTTCCATACCATTATTGTATGCACTTTATCTCTAGTCTCTGCTAGTTTGCCATACTTGTATATTGTTTTAAATTCTATGCTAGAGATACTTTAGGTTACGTCTGACCCTGGCGACCCCATCCTTTTTGTGGTGGACCCGCCAGATACCTTACAGGTAGAGGAGGTGACACCTGAATTAGCAGACGCCGAGCTTGCAGTTGAGTTTGACCAGGAGGACGCTGATTACTGAGAGTGAGCGTGAGAGTGTTATGCTATCTTATGTTTTTATTTCCAGAGTGTGGCTTGGTGTGTATTTGTATTCGGGTTGTATTTTCCTTTTCTGTACACTGCTGGTTTGTAATAAGGCTATATTTCATTTCATGTATGAGAATTTGGCATATTTCTGCAACGGAGCCTGTATTGACTCCATTGGTGCCTAGCAGGACTTGCGCATGTACCGAACAGTAACGGGCTCCAGGAGTGGGTCGTTACACCCCCAATATAAGTTTTGATAATGATCAAATCATATGTTATGTGGTAACATGTTCATGCAACTCTTTGGACGAAGTATATGATCATTGTGACAAGACTCAATAAATTGGACAAATGGCATACTTTTCATGCTCATCATAGAAGTACTCAAAATGTTGGCTTTTATGTGTCATTGATGTAATTTTCTTTTGTTCACAAACTATTGCATATAGCCATGATCACACACGCACATAGGCATACATATCACAAATCATGTCATTTAAGTTAGAATTATCCATCAACATTTTTCAAAAGAACGGAAGGATACGAATAATTCTTAAAAGAATTTTAAACATAATATGCTTGATATAACTGAAAAAACTCGGCCTTGAAGAGTAAATCTGGATTTAAATTTATACTAATCAATTAGCCAGGATAGTGCACGATGAAAGGGGTTTTTCTTAGCTAAAATGCCAGAAAATGTTACTTAATTATGTAACCTTACAAAAATACCTTTATTGAACACCAGTTTGAAATATTCAAAAAAAATTTGTTTTTGTTGAAAAATCCCTATATTAGGGTTTCGTCGCCGCACTAGGCGGTGGCAAGCAACGGGGCAACGGGGTCTTGGGGGGCGCGACAGCCGGCGACGAGGATACCGCAGCGGCCCGTGGGTTTTGTTTCTATTTTTTAAGAACCCTAGTTTAGGGTTTTTACCGCCGCGGGATGCGGCAACATGCTACTACCGCGAGGGTGCGGCAGGGCAACATGGAGTTTGGCGACGGGGGGCTGTTCTTCCTTAGGATCGGCGACAGAAAGCCGTCGTCTTCCATCTAGGGAAAAAAATCAATTTTTATAGTTCGATCTTGTGCGATCTATATCATATTCATCATGCATGATCATGATAAAGAAATTGCATCATTTTTGACATACCTCAAAGATCGATGAAGACGAACACGTGGAGATCGATGACATCCGCGCGATGGATCGAACTTCTTCTTCCTAGATTTCGCAACGAACGGGCCTTCGAAACTCAGGGAGAATGTGCTGATAGCGTGTTATAAATGTGTCTCCTAGGGGAGACCCGAGGTCTTTATTTATAGGGGACGAGAGAGTTCATACATGGATATGACACAATATTTCAAATAGCTTCATTCTTCTCATTCCACATCATATTCTATTTACAACATAAATATACTTTTCATTAAATTTAATGTAAGTTTACAATTAAATTTTTTATTATATAAATTATAATGCATGTAATCATATTACATGCATTAAAAATATTTAATTATCAGATTTATTCTACAAATAATTTTAAAATAATTATAGGATACTATAATTAAATATAATTATCAAAACTATTTTGATGAGTTTTTAAAATAAATTTTAAAATTTCTAATTTTATTACATAAAATTATAATGTATATAATCACAATCCATGCATGAATAAAAAATAGTTTTTCAAAAACTATTTTGGAAAAGTAATTTAGAACCATAAATTTTATCACATAAACAATTAATAAATAATTATATAGACCATGCAGTATCATCATACATTGTTAGCTTAAATAACTAATATTATAACAGTTGCATGACACACACACACACGTACATATAGTGATAAACCATGCTCGTAGGGCACGATTAATTTATGATATTTCCTTGTAAAATTCTTAGTTCTCCAAAAATTTAGATCATCCATCGGAATTTAGTTCCTCCCAAAAATCGTAGTTCCTCAACAAATTTAGTATCATCCAAATTTAAGCCATCATCAAAAGTTTAGGGTTCTCCCCGCTAAATTTTCAATTTGAGGGTTGAGAGTGCGACTGTGAAGAGGTGTACTGCGTTTGTGAAGCGATGTGAGGTGAGCTAAAATTTTGAGGGTTTGAGGGTTAATGAGGCAGTGATGAAGAGATATTGAGATATTCCCCAATGTTTTTTTTGGGTTTTCCCCAAAAGTGGTCGGTTATCTCAACGTGTTTTGGATACTGGAATGCCAACGTGGTTTTGGATAATGTTATATCAACGTGTTTTGGATAATGGGATGCTGTTATAAAAGTGGTTTTATTGTGATGTGGTTATTTTATTTTGTTTTTGATAATTGCTAATTGCTATTGATTGGGTTCCCAAATTGATTTATACACAAAATGTCAAATTTTTTTTCACCAAACCGAGTTCTGTTTTCAATGCATTTCCACCCAAAATTTCAAACATACCTCATTTCCCCCCAAGAAACAAAATTTCAATGCAACAGGCCAACGTGGGTTATCCCAACGTGTGTGCGGTTACCCCAACATGGGTTGGAAAACGTTTGAGCTGAGGTAGTTTTTTGTTTTTTGGTTTTTTTTAAAAAATGCAAAAAGTCACGTCCTAGTCATATTTTTGATGACACGTAGGACAAAATTCAAAATACGTCATCAAATGTATAATAGACTAGTCATTACCCGTGCACATAGTGCACGACGCAGAAAAATCCACACGAATATGATGCGGTGAACGCGCGTAACCAAAAATGAGTGAGAAGTGTAGGGGGGGTGTGTGTGTGTGTTGGTATCGTAATAGATAACTGAGGGTAGTGTTATCAATTGTCAGCATTCAAATCCATATTCAACAAAGATCAAATTTTATGATCCGAATCTATATCCATATTATGACGGGAATAAATCTTTTTTGTATAATCCAAAATCATTTACGTCCCCATAGCTTTTATAATCTAAGTCTTTCTTGTGTGATTAACGTGTTTGAATTCATAAAGGGCCATACTTTGATTCATGCCCGACCCGAAAACCCCAGTTCGTTAGTGGGCCCCACACCCACCCCTTCAATTCCCCCCTCCTCCCCTCAGCAACAAAAATATATAGTTATCATGGTTGGTTGAGGATGTGGGTAAAATTACATATAATCAAATCTTAAAAAATTAAATACAATCAAATCTACAAACCCTCTAAATATGGGACAAAAAAACAAAGGATATCTCAAAGATTCCAATTTCTTTGCGAATTTAAGCAATGATTTTTTGTTGCCAACCAAGGTTAGAGTTGCTTGCATTCTAATTATCTTTTGATTAATTTACTCTATTAATCGGCATTTATTCTACTCATTTCAATCATTTATGTGAAATAAAAGTAAGGTAGGAATGCATGCATATATGCATGAAAATTAATTATATGGCTTAATTATTGAACACACGTTCGGTTATTATTGTATTTCTAATAATTTTTGTGCTTTTTATTTATATGGCTTAATTATCGAACACACGTTTGGTAATTATTGTATTTCTATTAATTTTTGTGCTTGTTGTGAACGGTTATTTAACCGTAGTTGGGTGAGATTCTGGGGTATCCTAGAGATAGGCCCATATCGTTGTAAGCCCATATCTGTATTCCCCAATTGCCTATAAATAAAGAGCTGGGGGCTCCTCCCCCAGTAGTTGATTCATAACACGTTATCAGCACGAGCCTCTAAATTTTTCCTTTCCACAAATTTTTTTTCCCGTTCGTTGCGAAGGCGAAGGCGAAGGCGAGACGGGAGATCCACGAGCGCGGTGCAAGGCTTCCTCCATCAAGGGTCGTCATCCGCGTAGGGCTTCGAGCAACCGTCGCTATATCCGGAAGACAGATATAGAGGTAAAAACTCTAAAAACAAAGTTTTTAATCATACGTATGATTACCCATCCCCTAGATCTCACAAGATCGTCATGGGGATTCATCGTCGCCTTGAAAACGACGGATTTTTCATCCCAAAAACTCAATTTTTAGGGTAAAAACCCAATTTTGAACCCTCCGACGGCTAGTCGTCACCGGACCCCCCCCAAACCCCTCGCCCGGAAAAACCCACCCCCCACAACTCTGGCCGCCTCCCCCTGCAGGGGGGGCGGCCCCCGCCGCCCCTCCTGCAGGGGGCGGCCCCCGCCGCCCCTCCTGCAGGGGGCGGCGTTCCCCGAGGCCGCGCCCCCCTGCAGGGGGGCGGCCCCGGCCGCTTCCCCCCTGCATGGGGGCGGCCCCCGCCGCCCCCCCTGCAGGGGGCGGCGGCCCCGGCGGCCGCGCCCCCCCTGCAGGGGGCGGCGGCGGCGCCGGCCCCCCCCAAACCCAGCAAACCCTAGAGAAGAAAAAGAAAAAAAATGCAGATAAAAACCTGTGGGCCTGAAGCCCACAGACCGCCTGTGGGCTTCAGGCCCACATGCCAATTTTTCTTCATAACAAAAAAAAACAGATCTGTGGGCTTCAGGCCCACAAATTTCCAAAAAAAAAACAGATCTGTGGGCCTGAAGCCCACAGCAGATCTGTGGGCTTCAGGCCCACATATTTCCAAAAAAAAATAGACCTATGGGCCTGAAGCCCATAGGTCGACTGCGGGCTTCAGGCCCGCATGCTGGTTTATTTAAAAAAAAAAATTGGGGGAGGCAAAGGCCATTAACAAGCCTTAAAAGGAAACTTGCTAGCCTAAAAATTAATTTAAAAGGGGGTTTTAAGGGCAAAATATTCGTGAAAAATCACGATAAATTACGGGACAAATATCGGGCAGGCGAGGACTTTTTGGGGAATTTTTTTTTTTTTTTTTTTTTGGGGGGGGGGGGGGGCTTTTGGGATGATGAGGGAAACTTTTCCCTCTGACAAAGAAAATATTTATTTTGGGCTTTTAATCAATTTAATTGATTAAACCCATTCAAATTGCAACCTTTGCATTGTAATGATTTTTTCTGCAAAAATCATATTTACATGCTTTGCATCTCTGGTATATTCTGTTGGATATTATATGCGTGGTTGTGCATTGTATTTAAAACTTAATAATTAGGAAGATCCTGCGACCGCTCTGCCGTTAGTAACCTAACCTAACGGTGTATGACGTTGCCCAGTGGTCCAATAATTATTAAGTGTTTAAATTATTTATCCATCTCTGCGAATATTAAATGCCTGCGATGCCTGTGATGAAAATGTCTGATGAAAATGTTGATGAGCACAATATTTCTGCATGAATTGCTAAATGTGGTTTTTGGATCGGCCGTTTAGTCCCACAGTTTATTTCCCGCACTTTTCTTTTATTTTTGAGAGAAATTGTAGTGAGGAATTTATGTAAATGTCAAAGAAAGAAGACCAACTTCCATGGAGACGGAGGCCACGCTTGAAGATGGAGATATCATATGGGACCCACGGGGTTTCCAAAGTTGTATTTTCATTTTCTTTAAGCTGCAAATTTGTATAATTTGGACTGTGGACTTTCTTTGGACTCTTTCTTGTGGGACTGGCCGATCCACACATTTAGTTTTTCGTTAAATATTACATTCGCATGAAAATGTTTTCTCTGAATTAATTATTAATTCATGCATGTTTGTGCTCTGCTAGATAAATGGCTAATATTGCAAGCGTTAATTTCGAAGTACTGGAAGCATCAGGTAGAAACTATCTAAGCTGGCAGCTAGATGTAAAGTTTCACCTGCGGGCAAAGACCCTCATCGCTGCTGTGACTGAAAAAGAAAGTGTTAGCGATATAGAGAAGGCGCAAGCCATCATCTATATTCGCCGCCATGTGGACAAGACCTTAAAGGCTGAATACCTTACGGTCGAAGATCCACTTGAGCTATGGACTGCCCTTGAGGACAGGTATAAACATCAGAAAGATGTTATACTCCCAAGGGCACGATACGAGTGGGAGAACCTGAGACTGCAGGACTTAAAGTCCGTTGCTGAGTACAACTCAGCACTTTTAAGCATCACCGCACGCCTGAAGTTGTGTGGTGAGAAAGTCTCAGAAAATCGCATGCTGGAAAAGACGTATACGTCCTTCCATGAAAAAGATGCGATACTCATGCAGCAATACCGTGAACGCAAGTTCACCAAGTATTCCGAGCTGCTGTCATGTTTACTCATGGCCGAGCAAAATAGAGAGCTTCTTCTCTCCACTCACAATATACGCTCCCCGGCACTGCCCCCCACCAGAAGCTCACCATTCCTCTTCCTTCAAAAAGAAGAGAGATAATAAAAGAAAAGAAAGACCACAGAAGGGGGGTCAACAGAAAAATGCCAAGGGCCATGTACAGCAGCAGTGAAATAATGAAAGTAAGCGGAAGTTCACGAGGCACAGAAATAACAAAAATAGAAATGATATACCCCCACCCAATAGGGAATGGGAAGACCAGTGCCAATATTGTGGCATGAAAGGCCACTGGTCCAGAGTGTGCCGAACTCCGCATCATCTCCAGGATTTGTATAAAGAGAACAAGAAAAATAAAGCTGAAACAAACCTAATGACATCTGATGCTCCAGTTAAGTTTTTCAGCTGACGACTTCGAAAATAATGACATGCTTGACTAGCCTTTATTTTTATCTTAGCAATTTGTTTTGAGAATAATTTATGAGAGCATTTTAATTATGAAATTTGTTCTGAATGAAAATGTTTATCTGAATATGCATGTGCCTAACGATTCATCTTTTAATAGATGAAACTGCTCTCATAAATAATTAGTAGACAATAAACACGTACGATCTCTTTCAATACAAAGCCCAATATCAGGGCTATATTGAAGATCCAGGGAATGCAACACAGTTGCCCCCAAACGACACAAAAAAATAATGGATGCACTAATCCCTCCGAATTCCAAAAGAAACTTTCTAAGTCTCAAGGACATCCGTTTCAACGGATCCCACTTAGAAACAGCAAATATAAATGAAAAATTACCGTATGCAACGTCTCAAGAAAAAGGAGTAAAATCCACACTTGAACGTTTTGAGAGCCTTATAGGCCTCTACCATACGAAGATTCGGAGAAAGGAAGCAGAATTAAACGGAGCACCTGAAGTGCCCGACATCAGCCGAGTTTTTACTCCAGCATGATGGACTTGGCCACCCTGGATTTGTGATGATGCATCACATCTTATCCTATGGGTATGACTTGAAGAACCAGAAGATTCTTTAGAAGAAAAAAAAATCCCTCGCATCCCTTACTATAAGGGAAAACTAATTGCAAGGCCATCTCCACGATAAGTTGAAAAAGAATCTCCACGCTTCCTCAAAAAGAATACAAGGAGATAAATGTGGATAAAATCCACCACCCCTAGTGGGCTATTTCAGTACTTCACTGTACTGATAAATGCATCCTCAGAATATTCGTACGTGTGTCTACTACAGACCCGCAACTTAGCTTTTCCAAAGCTATTGGCACAGAAATAAAAATGTTGCGGGCACATTTCCCAGACAATAAAATGTTGTAAATAAGTCTGGTTAATGTTGGGAAATATACCTCCCAGTCCTTTCAAGAGTACTGCCAATCAACGGGAATTGAAAATGAACATACAAGTGCCGCATGTTCATACCCAAAATGGGTCGGCAGAGTCACTGAAAAGTAGACTCCAATGGACTGAACATCCATTAAATCCCGATTGCCTATGGATGCATGGGGACATGCAAACTCTGCATGCTGCATCGTAAATGAAAATAAGACCCTCTGGAGGTCAGAGTCTCTAATGCAACTTGCATATGGAATGCCATCGAACATTTCTCATCTGAGAATCTTCAGTCGCGCAGTCTTAAATCCCCATTGCACCACCAAAGAGGACCAAAACGGTACTCAACGTCGCCTAGGTATCCATGCAGGGTTTGACTCGCCCTCACTTATAAGATACCTAGAACCCCAAACGGGGGACGCATTTAAGGTACATCTTGAAGACTGTGATTTCGATGAGACGAGTTTCCCAAAAATAGGCCCAGATACTAGAAAATCTGGCGCGAAGAAAATTATAACGTGGGATACAAAAAGTTTGACCCACTATGATCCGGTAACAATACAATGTGTAGATGAGATCCCGAAGATCCTCTACATACAGAAAACTGTTTACCAATTACCGGAATCATTTATTGACAACCAGAAGATTGTCAGATCACACATCCCTGCTGCAAAAACTCCAGCTAGGATTAACATCCCCGAGAATGGATGCAATCCACCAGCAGCAGAAGTGGCTGATCCTCAATAGAAAAGAGGCAGACCACCAGGCTCCTAGGACAAGAAACTCCTGGAGACCTTAAGACAATACTACCACAGGACAATGAGCTCCTGTCCACACCATCACCCTTCCCGGAATCCACTGCAGAGGAATTGCCGGGAAAAAGTGAAATTAAGTAAATGTTGTACGTACTGGGGAGGTGTTGGACAGATAGAACATAAATTGTCGACAATGTATTCACGTATCATATTGCCATATACATCGCAATGGCGATGATGTTTGTAAATTATCGTTCCACACTCCATTGCTAGAAGGCAAACGTAGAGATTGGCCAAACGTGGAACGTGGCAATAAAAGATGAGCTGGACTCACTTATGAAACGTGAAATGTTCGGACCTGAAGTCCAGACACTAAAAAGTGTCAAACCTGTGGATAAAACAAAGTATTGCAAACATAAGAAAAATAAATATAAAATCGTATGCTATACGGTACAACCTATAGCCCAAGGAAAATTTCGCTGAAACTAGGGATCGAACAAATTCAAATGAGCATGTCTCATAAATGATGCATCAGTCTCCCTAAGTTATCAAAAGCGAATACCTACGATTTGGCGAAGGAAAATTTTGGATATGCTGTTATTGGATGTTGTGACGCCATACCTTCGTGGATATCTTATAAAGATAATTTTCACATTTCCTTAAAATGCCTGAATAGACTTCGGGATGTCTATTCAAGAAAAACAATAAGTATAAATAAATGTACAACCAAGAGAATCACTTGACAAGTCAATGATTCCTACTGAAGGTTGTCTTTGCATCTGTGCAAAGAACAGGATTAGAGATCATAGTTGGAGACAACTAAAATCTCATCGGATCTCCTGAAGAGAAAACCGAACTACATGTACAAGCCTGACCCTTGAACATGAAAAGACCTAGGCAAATATAAAGTCATGGCTTATAGAATCCAGTTATAAACGCCCAGAAGTGCGTTGGAGATATTAAAAGGACCATTGTCATCCAATGTACACCTACGATGGTACACTTACTGGATGAACAAAAAGAACCCTTCCGATCGCTGGAAGAGGGGGAGGATATAACTGGTCCTAAAGTCCCTTATCTTAGTGCAATCATGCACTCCTGGCTAACTGCATGTGTCCCGGTATAGCAATCACAGTAAACTCATTAGCCAGAGATAGTTGGCACCTAAAAAGGGCCATTAGACCTGAGTTAAGCCTTCTGCGCTTCCTCCAAGGGTCGAAATATTTGAACTTACAAAATGTAGTAGCATCCTCCAATGTTTATGCAAATGCAGGTTTCAGGTCCAATCCCTATGCTGAGAAATCACAGAACGGGTACCCACAGTAGGATGGCCATCCCCTGCAGATCTGCAAAGCAACTTATGAAGGCAACATCATCCTATCATTCCGAGATCCTCACCATCCCAGAATCACACCAATGGTGTATTTAATGGCGCCTGGTGGTACATCACATCCCAGTGACGACTGGGATAGAGGCCGGTTCTGTGGAGCTGACCATGTAGTCTGAAGACCACATCAGAGGCGACGAAACTTAGCACACCTCTCCAGAGTTTCTGGATTCAGCAGCTGCTTGATGGTGACAAAATTTGTAATCTGTGTACATTTTCGGAATATTGTAAATAGGAGTGATGAGATAAGCCTAAGAGATCTGAAAGCCTAAGAGCTTTTACAGATCAGGGGGAGTTGAGGGAATTTGTACTCTTTTCCCTTAGCTATGGTTTTTCCCACTGGGTTTTCCATAGCCAAAGGTTTTAACGAGGCAAATCAAATCAACTCTGGATCCCGAAGTATCCACCCCTCTGTGACGCTCAGAATCCAGAAGTATTCATGAGCAGAGTCACTTGTACAAATCAGGGGGAGTTAAAGAGCGTTTGCACTCTTTTTCCTTAACTATGGTTTTTCCCACTGGGTTTTCCATAGCTAGAGGTTTTAACGAGGCAAATCTCACCAACTCAGGATCCTGAAGTATCCACCCCATGTGAGACTCTTATACGCTCAGAATCCTGAAGCATTCACGAGCAGAGTCCACACCTATGGCTGGATAAGGGGGAGTGTTGTGAACGGTTATTTAACCGTAGTTGGGTGAGATTCTGGGCTATCCTAGAGATAGGCCCATATCGTTGTAAGCCCATATCTGTATTCCCCAATTGCCTATAAATAAAGAGCTGGGGGCTCCTCCCCCAGTAGTTGATTCATAACAGTGCTTTTAATTTGTTAATTTTCTCCTTTTTGTGGGAAATTATCTATTAATTTTTGTGCTTTTAATTTGTTAATTTTCTCCTTTTTGTGGGAAATTACTGTTTCTATTATCCTAGTCAGAGTCCCAGTTAACAAACCAAAATATGACTGGGACAAAACTGCCACAAAGAACAAAATTCAAAAAAACATCGTCAATTGTATAATAGATAATTATTATACTGCATATAATCTCATTATATGCATTAAAAAATGTTTTCAATACATGCATGATATCACATAACATCGCAAATAATGTAAATGATTTATATGCGTTGCAAGCATATTATCATATAAAACCACATGCATGAAAAAAAAACATCTGTAGCATTGTTCTAATATCACTGCAAGTATACTAGGTGGGCATTCCTAAGCTCAATATGAATTTCTATTATCACCTGACCGAAGTTGGTCATGTGCTATTTTTTTTTATATTATTCTCTACGGATATAAAGAAGCACAATAATATTGACGAGTATAAACATAAAAAATCATTTCAAAGAAATGCTAACAAAAAATCCATTCAAACAGGGAAATAAGCACCCTACGGCGCGTACCACACCAAAAAAAAAAAACTTCTGTCGTCATTACACAGAACTGCTTTCTGATAACATTACAATGCTTGTAACTGTTGTTCCTCAAGAAGACCCAGAACTGAATGATAACAAACAAAAATCACATACATTTTTGTGTGAACTTGGGAGTATGTTGGCATACATAAATTATTCTTCATCCCTCTTCAATCCATGTTCAAGGATATTTATCTTTTTGGTACTCTCATTGTTGATGATGGAGAGCAACTCCATGGATGCTCTTATTTTCTCCATCTGCCCATCCGACGCTTGGTTTCTCCTCCTCCCAGGTGACTGTCCTTTTACATTCAGCGTACTAACAGCATTAGAAGGAAAACATCTCCTCGCTCTCGCATTCAAAGCCTCAATTGAAGAATGCAAGGCATCCAGTTCCACTTCTGCAAATGTCTCTGCATTTATTTGAAGAACCGAACGTTAAATTTGTTATGCAATAGAATTAGAAGGCAGGCTATGGAAGGCTGAAGGATTGCAATCTTGCATACCAAGTTGATTCTTGAATTCACGCTCAGCTCTCGACAGTGGTTTCTTGTTTGCTCCAGGTAACTTTCTGAAATTCTGTAAGCGCTGCTCCAAAAGCTCATAAACCTTGAAAGCCCGACTAATCCTATCTGTTATGCCTTGTTGTTTTTCTTCAACATTCAAAAGCAACTGCCTCGCTTCATGCAGACGTTTAGTTTGGCTATCAATATTCATCTTCAGATAATCCTCATGGTTTTCAAGCTCAACAAAGACCTAGGAAACCAACCACAAGCAGACTTTAGGACAACAATATTCTGGTTCAAAAAACATAAATGAACTTGACCTTTACTGTTGCAAAAAGACGGAAAATCTAAAAAAAAAAGTCATTTTAAGGTCATAAACTCTATGTTCATAGAAAAACAAAAGCCTAACCACAAAAGACATACTCTAGAAGCAATTTCTCAGATAAGTTTATTCTTTCCCTTTTATTTTTGGATTTCCCAAGTTACGTTTCAGTTATATGGAAATAAATTGTCATATCTTTTAGAAGACGAGAATTACTATAAGATAAAGCATACAAGACATGGTCAGAAAATAGTGGCGGAGCCAGAAAACTTTCGTAGTGGGGGCAAAACCTTAAAGAAAAAAATCGTCTTTTTGAAAAAGAAGAAGGGTACATGCAAAATTCATGGTTTCATTGATACAAATTTCTAAGAACAAAATGAAACAAAAAAGAAATCATAACACAGAGAAAAATGAATTTCAGCTATCTAATACTTTGTAATGCGGAAAGAAGGATGTCTGCAAAAAGAAAGAATGGAAACTTATGTAACAAAATTCCAGAAAGATTGAATTAGAAATGTTGAAACATGAACACAAGTTTGTCATAAGAAATGGATGAGGTGATCGGTATTTGTTTAATTCAAAAATACAACCAAAGACATAATCTATATCATCATTTTCAAAGAAGTTGCAAAGGAACATTAAAAAGACTAATCTATTGAAATGTTAACATTTGTAGAATCCATGTAAAAGTTTAGCAAATGAATATATTGCAAAATTCAATGTGTTGAAGAATAACCATTAGGGGTAAGGATAACATAGCAATAAAAAGTTTTGAATAAATTATCAAGAAGATAGAAAAATAAGTTTTTAATTAAAAATAACTTTACGATAATATGAGTAAAAAGTTCTCTTTCAATTCTTTCATCTTTAGTTGAGAGTTTCACTTTAAAAATTTATAAAGAAGAAAATAATAACATAAAAGGAAGAAAAATGTATGGACTTTTTGTGTAAAATAAATGGGTGGCTCTGTTTTAGAGCTAAATTTGAGCTTTCAATTTGACCATTATATTTGAAGATTGTAATTACATTTAAATGAGGACTGCACTAAATTGTTGATATAAAGAGATATAGCAGTTGTGTTTCTTTTTATTATTTTGACTTTTATTCTTGCATTCAGTGGCGGAGCTATACGGGGGCAAAGTGGTGCAATTAATATGGATACTAGCTAATTAACACGGGGTCAAATAAAAGTCAAAATAATTAATATGAATACTAGGCAATTAATAAGGGGGCAATTAACATGGGGGCAAAGTCTGTATCTCAGTGTCTAATATACATCTAATATACATACTAGCTAATTGACTATTAAAGAGAATTAACGTGTGGACAAATATTACTTTTTGATTGGTCAATCTAATATATATACTACATTCTAGTTATTTTTTTAAAAGTCAGTGGGGGCAATTGCCCCCCTTTGCCCCCATGTGGCTCCGCCACTGTCAGAAAACATGGGCAATGGAAAGAGTGGAAAATTGAAGATATAACGAAAAGCATAACTGATATTTGGGTGTCTGCTTGGATCAGTACAAAAGATAGTGAGCTTTTTTAGCTCTCCATTTGAATACACAGAAATAGAAGTGAGTTTTCCCGTCAAAAATGAATGGGCTGTTGCAAGCTGATCTGTAGACAGAGATAATATAAGAACGGAACTAATTCTTTAAGGTTAAACATCTGAACTTAATTGGCACTTAGGCAGGAGTTTTTCAATTGTACTGTCAATAAGCAGTGCCAAAAAACAGAAAGAAAGCTTAAAAAATCAGTTTCGGTGGTTACCTTGTGTGCATACTCCACATAATTTTCATGGAAAAGTTTGATATATTGATGCAGTGTAGATCGGCCTTCAATGGAATCGGCACTCAATGATTTAAGAGCTGTTGAAGGAGGAATGACAATAGCCTTTGGACCATTTAGAAGCTCTTTGCTTATCACCTCAGATGTGTCGGTAGTATCTGAAGAGCCAGAAAACTGTATATCCATGAAGTTGTGAAGAGGAGTAACTTCAGTCCAAAACATGCTCTCCAGTACCAGGCATTCATAACTTGATGTAATTGCAACTGTTTGTGAATGACCACCACATGTATCAGCAATTGTAACAAAACCACAAAGACCAGATGTTGAGCATGATTCCCCGCGGGCAGTGGTGAGAATAGGAAGCACAGAAGGCTCTTTTTCAATCTTGTCGGCATCATCCAAAAAATTTGAGAATGGGAGGAAATGCAGATGTATCAAGTCTATCCCTGCACCATGCAAACAGTAAAATCTCCCTCCTAGAAGCGGATCTGGGAACAATGCCAGTAAACAGTTATCCAATGCATTTTGTGGTAGAGCCAGGTCTATAGTAGCCAACCTTAGCAAAGGAGGACCCAACCAACCACTGTTCGTAGTATCACTAATATTCAGCGATGGGTGGCTCAGCTTTCCGGACAATTCTTGCAAGTATGACTCACAGATCATAGCGACACCTTTTATACGGCCATAAGAATCAACACGAAGACGAGGTGAACTACCAACATTCCAAAGGGGTTGGACTTCGTCTGCTAAGGCATCTACCTGGACCTGTCCACTACTCCAACCAATCATCAAAACTGAATCTTTCCCAATGCAGCTGTAAAGAAAACTTACTGCCCTTCCTTCAAAATCTGCGCTCCAAAATCTAAAATCATCGTTCTCCTCATCGCTGCGTACTTTACCAAGTGGTCCCTGCAAAAGAGAGCACGCAAATCTGTTACCTCTTAGTATAAGGATGAAAATATTAGTACATCAAGCTCAAGTTTATATACTATTTAAAGGAAAAATTACTAGAAAGCCATATTTGTAGAAATGAACGACATCATGCTATCTCAACCTCCCAAACCTGTTACCTCTTAGGATGAAGTGGAAAATATTACTACATCAAACTCAAGTTATATACTAATTAAAGAAAAAATTGCTAGAGAGCAAGATTTGTAGGAATAAATATCTCAGGTTCCCATTTATTACATATAGCATCCAATGCAAAAGAAGGAATCCCATGACTACAACGTACTCGTAAACAGCCAAACCTTTTTACTATATCCCTTTCAAAGTTTGTCTATGAGAGAAACCTAGGCAATATACGCATGTTTTCGTGCTCCTCCAAAGCACCATACAACATGCATCCATATTAAGATACTTATATAGATTTGTCAATTTTCAAAATACCTTGGCTTTCCAATCCCTATAAAGTATTTTTTTTGAAAGGTAACTGATTTCATAAATATATTCGAAAGATACAAGTGCTAGGCAGAATTTAGAGTACATGGGGACTAGGGGAAAAGAGTGAAGTTCACCCAAACACCTAGAACCCAAACACCCCAAAGCTAGCTAATTCCGACTATAACCCACACATACAAACAGACCATCCATCCACAAGGGGCACCAAGGAACTCAATGACATGACTGGACAAAAAACAAACCCGACAAAACATGCTCTAAGATCAAAAAACAACCCAGTAGGTTCAGGACATGAACTCGCGTGAGACTCGCCCCACCTTGAGCCGAGAACTCCTGCGAGGAGGAAGTGACACCAAGAATGACTTCTTCTTCACAGAAGCAGCAACCAGCCGCTCCCATTCGGGATTGTTGGTGACTAGAAAGAGTATATATATATATATATATATATATATATATATATATATATATATATATATATATATATATATATATATATATATATATATATGTTTTTTTTGGAAAGTGTGTATCTTTATTAAATGAACAAAATGTACAGAACAATTTGGGAGTAGTAGGAGGTTGGAAATGACAGAGGGAGGAGAGGACACAAGCACCGTTACTCCCTAATAACCATTACCGGCCTCTCTTCCCAAAATATGATAATTAAGACAATACAAAGCTCTCAACCTTCATCTCTAACCTCCCAATTAGACATAGCCTCAGTGGCTTCTGGATCATTGCAATCTTGGTCTTTCATCGCAATCCTGATATCTGCTGCAATATATTCAAACAGAAGGGTCTTGTTCCTCTTTATACATACATACATATATGTATATATATATATATGTATACTAGTCATAACATGTGCTCGTGGGCACGGTTCATTTAAGATTTTTCCCAACGAAATCTTTGTTCCCCAAAAAATTATTTACACAGTCAAAATTGCGCGGCACACCCAATTAACGTAAAAATATTTAGCAGCACGGGCGCATTCGGTGCGGAACAAATTCCGCGCTGACGCCTTCAACACGGAACAATAAATTAGCGTACAAAAATCAGCGCGAACGCCTTCGACGTGGAACAACAAATTAACGTAAAAAATTTATTGGACGTCTTCAGCACGAGAAATTATTCTCATCTTTGCCACATGGGTCGAAGAGATGGTGGGCCCCGCGTCAAGGAAGAAATCATTCGATCTGCAGCAGCATTCGATCTGCAGCATTAAGTGCAAGTTCATGTTTTTTTCCCAAATGCATTAATTGCATCACTCTACTATTCCCAAGAAACTTTCATTCCCCATAAAGTTTCATTTCCTCATAAACTTTCATTTCCCTATAAATGTTTTACCCTCCAAAACTTTTCACAAAATCTCATCTCAACCATTCATTCCTCAAGATTAAATCCAAGCCGTTTTTCTATCAACATGTTTGTCCTAGTCAGCTTATCCTAGTCAGCCACAGAATTCAAAAACAGTTGATTTTTAATATATAGATATGTGTCAACAGCTATCTCCACCCTTTTTGATAACTGGGAAATATTCTAGTTTCTTTTTCCATTTTCGTTCTGGCTTTGTTTTAGGCATATCTTGTATTTGGTGATTGCTTCCCAGCCTCTTTCGAGTCGGTTTTTGTCTTCGCATTGCCCACGGTGGTTTATACTTGTACATTTTCCATACTTTATATACATACCCAATTACCTTTCATGTGTGTCAAATTTCAAAAAAAATACTAGGAGGGGGGAGCCAGACACGGAGAAAATTCTTCTCCTTGCCTAGCTGACACCCATTTTTCTCATATATATATATATTCTATATTTGGTGAAGAATTTGAATTTTGTCCCAGTAGGACAAGTGACTAGGACAAATGTGCTTATGACTAGGATAAGGGCTTGAAGACTAGGACTGTGATAAGTTTTGGGGGGAAATCTGTGGGGAAGATTTGAAAATTGAAATTTGGTTTGTAAATTTTAAAATTTGTAGGGCTATGTATAGACGTGGGCCCTTCTCTCAAATCGCAGTGCCCTTTGGGCACGAGAAAGTTCTAGTGTGTGTATATATATAGGAAGGATGGTGTGTGTATACATGTATATATGTATGCATGTATATAATGGATATCATATGCCATATAAGCACAAACGTCATATAATGCACAAAAAGTTCACCATGTATTATTTTTGGTAGTTAGGTTCTGTTAATTTTGATTTTGATGTTCATATTCTAAAATTCCAAGTTCCAACAAACCAAAGATCGAGTGAAACCAAAAGTTTCATTATGCGAAACCGTTAATTTTCTAAGGATTAGATCGGTAAGCAAAATTTTTTAGCTTCGTCCAATATTTGGTGTTGGGGTTTTAGGATATAAAGATCAAACTGAATAGAGGCGATCCTGGAAAAAAATAGTAGAGTGAACTTTTTTAAACAATGCCATATGAGCAAAGTGTTTATATGGACATATGATACCCATTTTTCTAACATACACACACATGTATGTATATAGAGTATATAGACATATACATGTATACATGTGTATATATAAAAACAAGAAATAGAATAACACAGGAGAATGTCATTTCATGTGACAAGTAAAAAATCTACCCCATATTTTTTGAACGATGTGCACTGTTCAAATTAATCTTTATATTATAACAGCTCAAAACACCAAAAGATTTAGTGAACACTAGGCTTTTGGTCTTTTGATCTCGGAGGTGAAAAATGTCTATTATCGTAAAACTGTTAAACTTTCAACACTCCGATGCATAATCAAACAATATGTGAATCATACGACTTCTAATTTATTGACATTAAGGATATGTAGATCAACATGAATAATTCTGATAATTCAAAAATGTGAAGAGCGGACTTTTTAACCGTCACAGGATATGCCACCTTATTTCTCGTTTTCTCATATACACACCATGTATATGCGTGTGTACGTTTGTGTATCTATGTGTATATGTATGTATACCTAGATGTATGTGTATGTATGCAAATGTACATACATAAGTTTATACACATACACAGTTATACATATTTACATGTATTTATATGCATTAATATGTGTGTGTGTATGTATATGTAAATTTATATGTATGCATGTACATGTGCGTGTATGCATATGTATATTTATATGTATGCATGTACATGTACATGCATACATACACATACATATAATGTACATGCATGTCTAGATGTCTATGTATGCATGCACATGTACATGCATGCATATTTGGGTATACATATATGCATGGATGTATGTAAATATACATGCATACATATAGATATACATACACATACACAAACATGCATACATATATGTGTGTATGGATATATGTATGCATGCATATATGTATGCGTATGTAAATGTATATGCACATATATGCATGTACATGTACATGCACACACACACACACACATACATGTGCACATTCATGAATGCATGTGTGTATACATATATGTATTAATATTTGTGTAAAATAATGTGTATCATGTGGCATATGAGAGACCACTATCATATACGATGATATGACACATTCTCCTTCACATATTACAAAAGACGCATGGTTGTACTTGTGTCCACTGTCTTTTGTGGTAAAAAATATGTCACATCATCGAACATGAGAGATCATTTATATATCATATAATATATATCATTCTTATATGCACTTATATATGTACTACAAATTACCTGTGCCGGGAAGGCACGGAGGCAGTCGTCGCCTTGGCGCAAATGCAGAGAGAAGCGGGGGGCTAAAGCAAAAAAAGCATGTGTGTGGAGCGTCAGGGGGCACAAGGAGTAAAATCAGGGATCGAATCGCAAAAAAACTCACCCCAAACAAACTCATCAAAAACCCAACCCAAACTAAGCCCAAAACCCCACCCACACCCCATTGGGCCCCACCGGGATGAGGTGGAGCACCCCTGGCCAATTGTTTGTCCCAGACAGCTTGTGACTGGGACAAACATCACATCAACCGCCCTCATTTGTATAATAATTTAATGATTTCGGTTTTCAAATGAGTAATGAGAGGACCCCAAATTTCAACAAATAGTTTTCAAAGTTTCAAATTTCAAATTCAATCCCCCCCCAAAACTTTCTCGAACCCATTATCTTATCTTAGTCAACATCCTAGTCAACAAGCTAAAACATGACTGGGACAAACCCAACCACGTAGGAAAAATATTCAAAAAAGGCACTCAAATGTATAATAGATATATACATATACACACACATATATATATCTGTATGTGTGTATATATTAGTGATAACCCGTGACCATATGTTACGAGGCATTCAAAATATTTTCTCCAAGAAAGTTCAACCTAGTCAAAATCTCTCCCTCCAAATAAAATTTGAAACCGCATTCAAACTATCTTACCCCAAAATTCAACTACATTCAAAATCCCAAAAAAATATTTGCATGTCCCCCTAACAAATTTTTTTAACCACATTCAAACTAAAATTTAGATTTTCAAAAATTTTAGTTCTACCAAAACTTATTACATTCAAATTAAGTTCCCACAAAATTTAAAATTTTAGTTTCTCCAAAAATGTTAATATTTGGTGCCCCAAAAATTTTAGTTACCCCAAAAATTTAGTTCACTCTAGATTTAGTTTCTTTTCAAAATCTAACATTTTAATTCTACCAAAATTCAGTTCCCTCGAGATTTTCATGGGCCATTTAAAATTCTCTCGAAAAAATTCAACACATAAAATCTCTCCCTCCAAAAAAATTTGCAACCTCTTCAAATCCCCCCAAAATAATTTTGCAGCCACCTTCAAAATATTACCCCAACCAAAAATTTTAACCACATTCAAATTAAAACTTAGTTCCCTTAGAGAAATTAGTTTTCCAAAAAATTTAGGTCCACCCACATTTAGTTTCTCGCAGAATTTTTAAAATTTTAGTTCCCTCCAGATTTAGTTCTTTCAAAATTTTAAAGTAAAATTTAATAACCTTAAAATTTTAAATTCTAAATCCCCAAAACTTTGTTCCCTTCAGATTTAGTTTTTCCCCAAAATTTTAGGGTTCCCTTAAAATTTTCACAAACTCTCATCATATTCATTGCTTCCTCAAGAATCAATCCAAGCAATCCTTTTACCCACCCTTGTCCTACACAGTAATCTCATTCAATAACATCACTCAATTGTATTATATATGTGTGTGTGTATATGTATGTACTAGAAAATACATGTGCACATAGTGCACGTGGGATGGAAAAACATCGGGGGGAAGCAAGGGGCCAAAAAGAAAAAAAGAGTGTGTATATGTGAGAATTGTGTGGGAGTAAAAATGGAATTTAATGGGTTTGGGGGTGTTTTGGGTTTTATTAAAGGGAGTGTTACACGTAAATAAGGGGAAGTTAGGGGTGTTTTTGGGGGTTTATTAACGGGAGTGACACACATGTAAATAAGGGGAAGATGTGGCTTTGTTTTGTTGGAAAACCCATGTGGCATGCCACATGGGACAACTTTGTCCACATGGAACAAATGTGGGGCCCACACTTTGTCCCATGATGACAATGGCAAAATGGTTATTCTCTATTTTAATATATAGATGTATATGTGTATGTTTGTACATATATATATGTATATATATGTACGTATATAGAATAATGGGTATCATATGACATGTGAGGCATCTCCTCATATACAAGACATAAAAAGCGGGGTAGTACAAGCTCACATGGGCTTGTACTTGTACCATCCCACTTCCTGTGTCTTGGTATATGAGAAGATGCATCCATCGTCATATGCTACACATTATTCTCATGTATGTATGAATGAATGTAGTCATAAGATACCCATTATTGTGATACCCATTATTCTCATGTATGTATGTATTCTTATGATACCCATTATTCTCATTAGTCTCATTAAGCTGACGTGATGCCTTTTCATTAGCAGCTAAAAAGAAAGCACATGTGTTGTATTTTTTACACAACCAACGAAAAGACGCCATATCCACTGCAACAAAGAAAAATCCTCAGTTACCTCTTGATACCTATTAATCTCGTGTGTGTGTGTGTGTGTGTGTGTGGGGTTACTATTTATGAGTAAGCTTATTTAGCAAAATGAGATATCACCTCATACCCATTTTTCACCTTACATGTGTGTATGACCTTAAGCTCAGCCTCAATCTTGATTTTCTTACAAAAAGTGACTGTATAAGGATCAAGTAGTCTACATACTGAACAATGGTCAATGGTTGCTAAAACATCAATAGATCGCTCCACAGCCAATTGACTTTTGTCAAGTTAAACTTAGAATAAAAGTAATTGACATATGTAGTTCTGCTAACGTCATCATGTCAAATGAACAATAAGCACCAAAATTATGTCAAAACACATGGTAGAAGTATTTTTCTTTCTAATAATTGCTTTCGTAAAAATAGTTCAACCCTTGATGAGGAGATTTCATTGTTACTGGGAATCCATAGGCATAGTTATTACATTGCTGATTCGAAGAGGTTTGAAATCCTAAACGACACTATTACAGTGGTATCGATCAAGATTTCAAACCATGAGTATGAACGATCCAAGTGTTCATGGGAATATATTGATAGGGTCATTAAACTGCGGATTCAACAAGGCTTTCTAGCATGTGATCGCACCCTCAACCAAACGGGATCCAAAGCTATGTCAACATTGCCTAGAAATAATTATCACACGATATATGGTATTACTATTGTGCTATATTTCTATTAATATCTGATCATGGATTCATGATGACATATTTGATCCAAATATGGAACAACAGAGATATGTTCTAAACATCATTTGATCATGCTATATAACGATTGATCGTGTTTATGGTCAAAGATTGCATCTTGTGCATGTTGCCTAATGAGATGCAATATAAAAGGGTGAATTTCAACCCAAAAAAACCCCATCGAACTTTGAGGTATTTAGAGAAAACTCCCCTAAACTATGAAATCCTTAAGAAACCACATCGAACTTTGCTCATTTCAAGAAAGCTCCTAATACTTTTAACAAAAGTTGGGTAATGATATTTTTCCCTATAACCCTGAAATTCTCTTTTACAATTCAAAAGAGATTTAAAAACAGAAAATTCCAAAAAAACATCAAAAAATTAGGTAAAATAGAAAATTTTAAAAAATAATAGAAAAATCAGTAATACATAAAAAATTCAAAAAAAAATCAGAAGGCGCAAGGAAAAAATCAGAAAATTTCATATAAAATAAAAAATATAGAGTTTTAAAACTATAAATCAGATAAATTTGTAAAAATCTGAAATGAGAAAATCTCAGAAAATTTATAAAATCAAAACAGAAAAATTTTAAAAATAAAAAATATTCAAGGAAAAAAATAAATGTTCAAAAAAGAAGCCAGAAATAATGGCTTAGATTTTTTGCAATTTTTTAAATTTTCTGTATTAAAAATTAATAAAAATCCCAAAAAATCCCCACGAACTACTATTCGTCATCTTCCTCTTTAAAACCATTGCAAAGCCTAACCCAAAATCTTTTCATAAATCCGTCGTGACCCATCACCATCTTCCTTGTATGAACCAACAATGGCATATTATCATCCATCGTCCCATCGCGACCAATCATCACCCATAACACAAAATTATCCAAAATTTCTCATCATCATCTACTTTCCATCTTTTTCCAAAATCATCCATCTTCAAAAAGCATCATCTATCATCGATTCATCATCAATCTTCTTCTTTCTATAAACACACAGTTACCCATTATCAACTTCCTTCTACGAACCCGCAATGACCCATCATCATGCATCATCCTCTCATGACCCATCATCACCCATAACACAGTCATTCATCCTCCCCCATCCTCCTCCATCCTTCATCTCCCCAGAAAATCATCAATCATCTCCAAAATTCATCATCAATCATCATCAATCCTTCAAAAATCTCAAAAATCATCATCATTAATAATCATCATCATCATTCATCATCATTTCATTTCATGTTGCCGTTGGGGCCCCAAAATTCCAAAAACCCCTTCTAAACCAAAAAAAATATGTGCATGGAGACGTGGATGGAGTGGTATTTTGGTCACAAAAAATGATTACTTGACATATCACATGAGTTTTTCTAACATCAGCCGACAGTTGAACTTTTTGGAGATGTTGAACAGCTGAATCCGGTCAGCAACCAAACATGATTTAATCACGTAAATGTGCTCTCCTTTCGAAAGTTGGCACACAAAGATAATCCGATTGATGATTGTGATTGTCACGAACTAGTGTACCACAACGCTCAATCACATGATAAAGTGATTGCTAACTTGCAACCAAGATGGTGATTGTGGTCAAAGTCTGCCACATTAATGCATGATGATGGTTGTAACAAAGCCATCTTCACCCAAAGACAACCACCCTTAGGTAGGTGTTGTAATGTCAGAGGTTGCCTGCACTGAGCTACCAATTTGTGGCAATCAACCATCACACTACTGGGGATAATGCTGAAGGCACCCCCAAAACTGAACCTAACCCATTATCAATAATAACAACAACAGCAAGGACAGTTCCATCATGCTATCACCTCTATGCGTAATTCTACCGTGCAAAGGTGACTGACGCTATTACACAGCTGACCATTGTAAATGATACATGCCTTTAGTAAAAAACATGTGACATGATGATGCTTGGTTGGGCTATCAAGCTCCCCTATAGGCACGCAGTTGCTCTAAGTACGAGCTCCAGTTGATGAGATCTTGTATTTGGCTAACCTAAACTATATGCTGAATTGAGTCTAGCCTATAAAGGCTGGCTATAACCCAACCTACTAAGTTGTTGACAAAGCCCAATATCCTTTTAGGCTATGTTATTTGTTTGGTTGCACTGAGATTCTTTATTTTTCATTAAAACCCAAATTTGAACCCAATCAACGTCCCTGGCCTCTGGCTCATGCAGGGTTGGGTAGACGTTTTGAATTTACATTATAATCTTCCTAGGTATTTTTGGGCAATGCCATTACATATCAAAATTATTTATGAGCTTCTAACATAGCAGACGTAATTGAGGCAGCTAATAAGGCAGCTAATAAGTCAGAATGGCCCCTTAATTTCCTGCAAAGTATTAATGATAGGCAATTCCAGTCATATCCTCAATTAAGAAGGTGAGGTGACAGACTGAATTGCACAACCAATGCAATTAGCTTCTATCACTATTATGATTTTCTTCGTAAAATAAGTGATTACCTTTAAAGATCATGGTTTGAGAGGAATGAGATGATTTCAAGCTTAGTAAAGTCTGGACCCTACAAAATTTATTTCATAATGTCACTTTTCATGTTTATGTTTCTAAGTACATATTCTAAATGGAACAATGCTCATAATGTTAAACCAAATTAAATTTTCAGTCTGTGTATAGGAAGGCCATAAAAAAGGGGCATTTTGGAGCCGATCTGAGGGATTAAACCAAAACCCAACCGAAATTTCTAGGTATGAAGGGAAAATCCGAGTTCAAGTCGCATCTGGGTGAACCAGCCTAACTCAATTTCTAACTAGGTCAAGTTTTGGTTCCATGAGTTAACTAGGATTGACCCAAAATCAACCCAATCAGACATACATTGATTTAATTGGTGCTCGACACGATCAAAATAGCCAGTGGCTGGTGTAAGCACTTTATAACCAAGTGGTTAATAGGTTCAACTAATATATTCAAAATGGAATTTATTGACTTTTCAGTTATTATAATAAGAAACTAATAAATTTATCAAAAGTTTAACTCCAAATACTAAAATTTTTAGGTAATTTGGTGAGAACCTTTGAATCCTATGTGAAACATTCAAATCAAGCAATCAATATTTTTGTCCAGAAAAAATTGTGAAGGCTCGAACCTAACCCTAATTGTTCCCGACTCGGATGCATAAAATAAGTCAGATAAGGTGACCCACATTTTAACGTAGAACAGAAGCGGGAAGGTGTGTGATGTGGATTTGAAGAGAAAAGTTGGAAATTTGATAACTTTTCGGACCTTGCATCCCAGGAACTCATAATCACCAACTCGCACGCTTCGCACGTAGAGATTTTTTTGGACCTCTCGCTCAGGCAACCAAGACCACTCTCGCACACCAATGCAAAAGATTTGATTTTTATGGAGAAACAGAAAATTTACACAAAAATTTCTATTCTTCATTTATCTATATTAAAGAATAAATAAGTTTTGGCCATACTATAGGTTTACAACTTGGCTTCCAAAATTCACATCTAATGTGAGAAAACACCAAAATACCTAAAATAGATAACGACTCAAATTAACTCCAACTTTATCCTAAATAAAATAACTAAAAGACTCAAAACAATTGGAATACTCAAAGGACTCAAGCCCAGTCTCTATCTAAAACCTAAAATAAAATAAAAAATAACTCTATCTCAATTTCAAATTTGATCTCTATTTGAAACCTAAGTCATTGTAAAACCCCATTTCTTTAAAATATTTTGGCCCAATCTCTCTTTTTTGTCCCTTTTTCTTTTTTTCTTTCTATTTTCCCGCGGCCCAGCTCACAGCTCTGCAACATGCTCCCACTTAACCCTTAGACACGTGCACAACACGTGTCTCTCTCCCCCTATTTTTCTTTCTATCGATCTCTCTCGACGCTATGGAGGAAACCCCGGGCCGAGCATCTCTCCACCGTTCCTTCGGTGAAAAGAAAATCCCAACGGTAAATCGAGCCCCCTCTACGCTCCACCTCGCAGTCATCCAACACGGCCTCTCCATCTCTTCACGCCCTAAATTTCGAGGGGTTCGACACGAAATCCTCTCGTTTTCGAAACCGACATGGCAAATCCACAGCTTCTATAAGCATCAAAAGTCTATTATTCCCTCTATAAAAGCTCAGATGAGCTTAGGGGTTCGGTTTTCACGTGGAAAAATTTAGTTTCAAAGAATTTTGGGGTTTTTCTCTTAATTTGAGTTCGGACCTTAATTGAAAGCTGTGTTTTCTCCTCAGATCTTTCTAACAATTATCGGTACTTGGTAAATCACTTCAATTCCTGAATTTTTGATTTTAAAGTTTTGATTTTCGTATGCAATAATTGTAATGATGAATCTGAGCAATCTCGGGTGTCTTCGGGGCTTGGCGACGACACCCCGCCGTCCCGTGCCACTGGCGTGGCTGTCCCGTAGTTTTATAACCTGTTGTGGCTACCTCAGCCTTTGCTGAGACCTCCTTACCCCTGTCGAGATGCTCCTTGTCCTGCCATGATTTGTGGGCCTCACAGTCTTTGCAGTGATTTTCATTTACCTCCACCGCGACTAATTTAGGCTTCCATGCATTATGACGTGACTGATTGAGGGATTCCATGCCTTTTATGTGACTGTCTGAGCTTTCATGCTTGGACGTGACTGGTTGGAGTCTGCCCCTTGTTGTGACTGTTTTGGGGATTTTCCCTATTGTTTTTTTGGATGGCGGATGTAGATGTTTTGGTGGTGTTTTGACTAATGTTAAGGCTTGCCATGGGTTGGTATGGAACCTCGGGCTTTGCCCTATACATCGAAGTTGGGTCACTCTACGGTTATAATTGAGGGTTTGGCCACTTAAGGCCGTTGAAATCGTATGTTTACTATCTGATTGGATCATAAGGCTACTGTCTGAAGGATCATAATTTACCATCTGTGAGATCATAAATTCATGCTTGAAGGATCATCTAAAAACCATGGACACATGGTTAGTCCAGCAAAAATGATCAATGATGAGAATTATCTGAGATAACTACATTTGTCTCTCCCCCTCATAGTCCATCCTCTAGACTTCTAATTGCTACACTAATTGCTACATGTCATCAATGTCAACATGTTTTAATAATTTAGTATGCCTAGAACATTTTACTTGTTACTCACCATTCATGTACTTCATGTTGTATGTTTAAATTGGTGTGCTCCATGTTATATGTTTAAATTAGTGCAACACCTATGGCATGCTAAATGTTTCATGGTTTCCATGATACATGTCACATGTTACCTAGTTTTAATGATTATAGTATATCCTGCACATTTTCACATGACCTTGAAAATGTTAATATGTTGAATGTGCTATGAGAATCAAATGGAATTGGAATATCATTGGAATATACTATTATTGTCATGTTAAAAACTTAAAACACAGAGTTAAAAATAGCTTGATGGAATAGAATCTTGAAAACCTGATTGGATCTGAAATGACATAGCACACCAACTTATGAACTAGTTTCAATGTGACTCTAAACCTCATCAAAAGATTACTTCCTGAATCATGTTTTAAATAAACAAATATTACCGACTTAGAACTATGTATAGACTATATCAACGAGACACTGAGATATGTACACTTGATATACACTAGGCACTTCAGACTCATTGAGTTTTAAATTAAATCATATTAGTAAGAGTGCGGGAGCGACTGGAATCATGCTCATATTGACAATGTCAACTGCATCAAGTGTTTCGACCGGGTCATATCATGAATTCGATGGAACCTTTCTGGTATCACCAGACTTAATCAGTTAATTGTTGAGTCACATCGTGTTACTCTTTTGGACTCATGGCCCTCATGTTTTCACTTTGGGCCTGGCCCAGGTGAGTGCCCCAGTGGTACGAGGTGAACTCATGGTTCCGAGTGTATTCTCCAATATGGTTCACAGTCTAGGATTGGCGTAACCAATAGGACCATGATAGTACAACCTTTAATTATTAACTGAATTGCATGTATGTCTTAATTTCTAGTACCTGCATGTTAGATAGTACTAATTAATCAATTACTTGCTCTCAGTTCCTGATTATTAGTTAGTTTTACTCATACTCACATGTTTAATTCTAAAATTACTAAGATTTACCTGGCCGTTCTTCGTTTTTGTGGCAACGTTAGGTGTTGAGACAAAGGTAGAGGAGGCCCCGATATTCGATGATACAGATTTTGCGATGGAGACAGCTGACCTGTGATCTTGAGGTAGCAAATGTATCCATGTCATATATTTTAAATGTATTTTGTTAGTATATGGATAATATAATGTATACACTTTTATCAACTCGCAAATATATATAAATGAAATTTTTCTTAAGCATTTTTGATGCATATCTGTTCGTGTCTAAATTGTTTTCACCGGTTAACTGCATGACTTACCATTCTTTGCGAACCATGCTGTGACCCTGTGTTGCGGGATGTGACAATCACGTAAGAGTTTACGGTACCTAACCCGAATTAACTATGTGTCGGATTCGGATATTCACTGATCTGGATTGGATCAAACATATGACATCAGGCGCCTGAAAGTCTAATATTTGCTCAATGCGGATTATTCGCTTAAGACTTGCAAATGAGGTAGCAAAGCATTTGCCTAATGCACCTCTGACCCTACAAAGAGATACCTAAACTACCCAAGAAGGAACTCCTCATTGTTTATGATGCAAATTTGTATAAAGAATGACCTACTCTAGAAGCTAGAGGGTTCTAAGATGTAGGAGCCATAGATTAAATGACATGTGATCATGGGGCATTTGTGGGGTACCAACAAGTTCCGAAAAGAAGCAGGTGACTCATATAAGGAATGCGTCAAATGTGGAGGTTACGGGCATAAGAAACTGCTGACTAGAATTAAAAAGCAAAAAATCCTTGCTCCATGATCTCCTAAATGCAAAAGAACAAGATAGTGTCTCGTCAATCTTAATTTAAAACATTTGTTTTTCTTAAAAAGTGTTAAAAGTTCATATGTGATCAGACGATCTTGTGGATGAGTTTTTTTTGTATATATATAAATAATGGTTTGTTTTTGCATAATGTGGATAGATCTGTCAATACCAATAGTTTTCATGTGAATGCGCCTAATAATGTAGATATTTAATGACTATGTAAGACGGCATTATAGATTAAGTCATACCAGGCATGACCAAATGACATGATTGGCTAGAAGCGAGCTGTTAGGCTTGCTTGTCAAAGTAACCCTACCTACCGTTGAGCATTCCCTAGCTGGTAAAACTATTAAGAAGGTATTCGAAGAAGCCAAATGCGCATCTACTCCTCTTGTCCATTCGAACACCTATGAACATATGAATGTGACAGCTCAAGACGAAGCCCTTTATCTTACTGCTTTATAGAGGACATCATGTGTTACGGTCATATATATATGATCTACAAGTTCCCACAGGTCAAAAACACACACATGCTTCAATAAGTACTTGAATTAGGTTGAGAACAAATTTAACAAAGGTTTGATGATGTTCAGGACTAATCATGACAACAAGTATCAAGGAGTATCAAGGAACCGTGTGAATTAAAAATTGCCCGACAACTCATCTCTTATACTCTTCAATGTCATGATGTAGTAGAGATGGAAACAGAATGTTGCTAGACATGGTTTGGTCCACGATGGAATATCCCTACCTATATTCTCATTGGGAGACATAGCTGACTGCTGGCTATAAATTGAACTGGGTGACTTTCATGTGGGTATTTTCCACCACTTATGAGATAAGGACTGGTAAAGCCCAACTTAGCCAATTATGACTATGGGGCTCAATAGCATATGCACTTACAACATTTATTAGGCTCAAGAAGAAAGAAATTCAAAGTTGTTCGCTACTCAACTAAATCAAAAGGTTACATATTCATCGAAAAGCATAAATTTACATGTGTAACTAAGTCCGAGTAACAAGATGACAAGTTTCTCAAAGAGGAGTGCCTTCACAAGAAAGAAGCGAGCCAGTATGAACTTTTATTAGCGTGAGGATAGTGCAACCCATTCGTTCATTTAGAAACAGATACTAGAAATAATAAAAACGGCAAACCTATTGATGATGCAATGCCACCATCAGAAAGATCTTTAGAGCTCTGATATAGCTAATGTAATAACCTCTTATCGTCGCTTCGATATAAAGGGGGAAATGTGTATGATTATGGCGTCGCTTGCTGAGGTGGAACCAAAGACCATGGCTAAAGCTCTTTTAGCTCTAATGCAAAGGAATGGAGAGATACAATGAACAATGATACGAAGTCCATATGAATAAACCAAGCTTGGAACTTGGTTGATTTTCTGGCTGGATGCAAAATTATTAGCAAGGGTTCCTAAAGCCAAACAAAAAGTAGAATGGATCCCTAGACAAGTTTAAGGCTGCATTTCTTCTTGTATAATTAGACATGATCTTTGTTGATTAACAAAGGACTTCACATCTAATGGTCATGATAGCAAAGTTTGCAAGCTCAAGCAACCCATTTATGGATTGAAGCAAGGTTTGAGGTCTCGGTTTCGGTCTCGGTTTCGGTCTTCCGAAAATTTAGGTTTCGGTATCGGTTTCGTTCGTTTCGGTGGTTTCGGTTTAGGTTTCGGTTTCGTCCATAACTACTAATATTTGTAATTTACATGTAACTACAACTCTCTTTATGCAAGTAGGTGCTTCAGCTTGACATTGAGAGATCCACGTACATGCATGGAGAAGTGGTGTGGCATGGAAAAATTACTTAAATATGTCTGCATGCAGTATTATAAATGGTGTGGTTACTACATTAGAACTTGGGCAATTGTAAATAAATGTATGTACTCTCTTCCTTTTTAGTGATGTAATTAGGGGATATCGTGCAAAGGCTCTCCAAAGAAGTTGGTATGCGAACAGACCTTTTTTGTTCATTTCACAGAGAGTTTTTTGTTCAGTTCACATACCACTAAAAAATTGTATAAGTTGCCACGCAAACAGAGCTTAAAAAATTCTATAGAGCTTAAAAAATTCTGCAGACAGGGCTTTTTATTCAGTTCATAGACCATCTCTCTCTCAAAGTCAGAAAAAGGTCTGTTCGCATAGCAAACTAGCAAGTGGGTGCATTTAATTGGGCAAGTGGGTGCACTTAATTGGGCAGTCACGTGGGTGCAGCAACCAGTCTCATTTAAAAGCACCCACTTCAGGCAAACTTGTAATTTTATGCAAACTTGGGACAAATTGTAAGTGACTGCAGCAAATAAGTGGGTGCAGCAGCAACTGATCACTTCGTTTTCTCCCCAACATCATCAAAAGAGAAGGGCGGACTGTGCAAAATTTTCTCCCCCAAATCACTGATGATCAGCTTGCTAAAATTTTTTTCTCTTCGTCCCCCTCAATCATTCATCGTGCCCACCTCGACGCAGATCTCGATTACATCTTAGTTGTGGAAAGATAAGTTCTTTTTCCTTTTCTAAATTTCCATGGTTTTTATTTTAACTTTTATGTATCTCTCAATCGATTTTTTTCACGATTTATCCTATTTTTTCTAAATTTTCAGTTCTTCATCCTTCTTCGTTCCGGTCGGAACAGTGGAGTTTCGGCCGGTTCTGGCCAGTTTCGGCCGAAACCGGCCGAAACTCCACCGTTCCGGCCGATACCGAAATATGAAGTCGGTTTCGTACCGTTCTAGTCCGAAACCGAGACGAAACGGCCGAAACCCTTAGGTTTCGGCCGATACCTTTAACCATGGATTGAAGTATTTGTCAAGACAAGAATGCTTGACACCAAACTATATTAACATATGGGTTCATGACGGTCGAGTAAGACCATTAAGTGTATCATAAGCAGTTCACAAAAAAGTTTCTTATCCTTAAATTATGATGATGGGATTATCATGTCTTCTAACCACAAAGAGTTGGTTGCATCGACCAAGGGATCTCCTTTTACATCTATATGAAGGATACGAATGATGCAAGTTATTTTGTAGAAGTTAAAATCCTACGAGATTGCTCCGAGAGCATCCTTAGTCTCTTCGGAGATGTAGACAAGAAAAGTCGTAGAATGAGTTATCATGAATAACTTGAAACACTTAAATACTACTGTCACTAAGAACTATAGCCATATCATGGACTGCTTCCGAATGGGCCTTAGAATACAAGCAGATGGTGTGAGGCATATATTCAACTGCTGGTAAGAGTCTGATGTACACCATATAGCCTGATATCATTATCTTATGTTATTAAGTTATTTTTAGTCTCCATGTAGTCACTCTAATCAGTGACAGCATCAGGGCAATTGACAGCTCGTAAAATACCAAATACCGCGAAAAGATAAAAGATATTGTGATGAAGTATCAATTTATTCAAAGAGAAAGAATGAGATGGTCTTTGAGCATATACCAACGTCACAAATGGATGGTTGCAAGCCCGTGATACGATGTGGGTTCGACGCATATGGACGGTGCATCCAACGCGGACGGTGCATCCAACGCGGACATGATCTCATTTCGAAATGAATTAATGTGAGAATCGTGTCATTTAATGAGAGAATAATATTAGGACTTTATTTGGTAATACTTTAAATAATAAGGATGATTTAGTCCTTTTGACTAATTATCTAATTAGCGAGAGTCTTGTTATAAATAAAGAGGGAGAGGAGGGGGGATGCAATTGGAAATTGTTGAAGAAATCCCTTCTAGTTTCTTCCTTTAGTTCTTAGATAACTTGTATTAGGATTCTCCCTACTTTCCTTAGATTATTCCCTAGTTAATTGTCTTTTCAATGTGTAGTAGTTATCTAGCGAGTAGTTGATTTGTAATAAGATTTCTGTAATTTTCAGATCTGAATTTCCAATAAAACTCCCCTTCTTATCATTCAAACCCTAGTAGATCGTATCAATTGGTATCAGAGCGTCGATCCTGATGGCAGAAACCTTCGAGGAAAGACATCAAGCATGGTTGGAGCAAATGGAGAAGGCGAGGATTGCGTCGAACAAAAAGTTTGATGAACACATGCAAGCAATAATGCAACAAATTACAGAGGCAAGGGCGGAAATTTTGGACACAACTTTCAGATCTAAAGGGGTCGAAGAATTCAGATCTGGGCGTAAATCCAGATTTACGATAAAATACGAATATGTCGGCGAAAACCCCAGATCTGAGAAACGTCGGCGACAATAATCCAGATATGAAGACCATGAGTCCAGATCTACCCGATCTGAAAGAGGAGGCTAGCGACGCAGATCTGCGAACAAAGGTGGCACCTTTCGGTGAGGATCTCTATTTCCAAGGTGATCCAACACCAAATCTGGAGATTTTAAGTATAAATCTACCAGATCCGGAGCTCAAGGCGATGACTTTTGGTAAGGAGCTCCATTCCCAAGGTGATCCGACACCAGGTCTGAACATTTCAAGCGTAGATCTACCAGATCTGGAGGAGAAGGGAAACAACGGTGTAGATCTGAAGATGACGACGCGACCGGTTCACCGAAGGGCCGTCCCGACTAGGTCAACCTCCTGGAGGGCCGCCTGGACTCGGGCGACCCCTCGGCTGGGCCGCCTTGAAGCCCACATGCCCTGGGAAAATTTTCTGGGGACCCGCAGCCCCCAGTTTGTAGCATGGGGTCTTACTGGACCTTGGATGCGGTGTTTTGGACGCGCCCGATCTTCTAGTGGGTTCACGGGAGTTGACGAAGACCTTGGGTGGCCTTTTGACCCTGGAGGGGATGCATACGTTCATTCAGAGTAGCATGGCCCATGGACTGAATGCACCACCTTGAGGACAAGGTGTATTTTCGGAGCGGAGTAATGATACAATGGGGGTTCGACGAATATGGACGGTGCGTCGAATGCGGACGATGCGTCGAACATGGACGTGATCTCATTTGGAAATAAATTAATGCGAGAATCGTGTCATTTAATGAGAGAATAATATTAGGACTTTATTTGACAATATTTTAATTAGGAAGGGTGATTTAGTGCTTTTGACTAATTACCTAATTAGCGAGAGTCTTGTTATAAATAAAGAGTGAGAGGAGAGGGAGAATGCATGCGGAAATTGTTGAAGAAATCACTTCTACGTTATTCTTTTAGTTCTTAGATAAATTGTATTAGGATTCTCCCTATTTTCCTTAGATTATTCCCTAGTTAATTGTCTTTTCAATTTGTAGTAGGTATCTAGCGAGCAGTTGATTTGTAGTAGGATTTCCGTAATTTTCAGATCTGAATTTCCAATAAAAATCCCCCTTTTATCTTTCAAACCCTAGTGGATCGCATCTGCCTGAAGTAACTGACGATGGACTTGTATAAATCACATACTAGGGATTTAGGTATGTGTATGGGACGTGTCATGTATTATGAGATGCATCTCATGTAGACCATTTATTTTGGATATTGGAGTTGACATTTATCACATTTTTACTAGCATTTCTTGCTGGTAGTAACTAATGATCATTGACATGAGTATGTTTTGACTTTTGAGTGCATATGTCTTATGTATATAAACATTATGTCTATACTACTACAAAAGAGCGAGTTTGTCCTTGTAAATCTGTTAATTTTTCGTGGGTATATCTAGATAAGATATTAACCGTTGATGCCTTTAGATAAGTCCCAACCATCTATAAACCTATAATCTAGAATTTCTACGCAAGCTATGATATTTTGGCTATATTTCTTACTATAGAATTCTAATTAGACTGAAACAAAATGCATAGAAAAATAGACTTAAAAGAAGATCCAATAATATACAAACTGATATGTGTTACATTATATTACTTGACGAAAATAGAGTAAAGAGCTTTATCTTTGTAAAATTCCAGTAACATGATTATTAGTTGGCAAGGATGTATAATGATAAAAAACTATTTAATTGATTTTATCACATTAGAATTCAAGTTAACGATAGATTTTAATTTATTAATTGATTAAAAATTCGTAACTAATTGAAATGTATTTTATAAAAAACTTTCAAATTAAATTTAGTTATAATTTGATTACGGTTACTACAAGATATCTTTTGTAAATAGAATAGATGAACAAATTATAATTTTAATTGGTTTGAAAACTTATCAAATAAAAATCTAATGTTTATTCTGAATATTTCCCTAAGATCAAGTGATTATATTAGATAATTAAAATAAAATAAAATTTTCCAGCTTAGTTAAATTTCTTTTTCAACATGACTAGCAAATTATACTGATTTATTATGTTCTTAAAAATTGAGTTTTTTTTATTTTTATTTTTTAAGAATATGTTATAAATTAGATTTCAATTATAATAAAAAGACATTTGATTTGGATTGCTGAAATATCATAATTTATTGTAATATATTAATAAATTCAAAACCAAAATAAATAGGAATTCAATTGTATCTAAGAGTCGTTAATTAGCATAAAGTTGCGATTAATTCAAAGGTGATTAGAAACCTAATTAATTAGAAGTAAAAATAAGAATCCTAATGGAGTATTTTTAAAAAATAATTGAATCGATTAAGCATTGTTTATTAAGTAGCAAGTCAAATTATTTAAATGTTTTAAGGTAAATTTGCCAAAGCACCCCAAAACTATTAGGACTCCTAGACTCTACTACCCTAAACTATGCTTTTCTAAACTCACCATGAAAATGCGGTTAACATTTCTATCAAAATGGGTCTCATCTTTATTTAATATCCTAATTAAATTTATTTTGATTAGGTATAATTATTAATTATTCTTAAAATTTTAGTTTAGAGATCTTGGTTTTGAGGATGCTCCGATGCCCCTTCTCGACCAATACACAAGATCTGGTTAAGTGTTAAGATTAGGGTTATAATTAGTGTTAAAGGACTCAAATGAAGAAGTGATGGTGATCACAAGATGTAAATAATTGAATATTTTTTCCTCCAACTTTCTTAGTTGAATCCAAGAAAAAAAGAGGAAAGAGGAAGAAGAATTATGGTTTTGTATTGGCTAAAACCCTTATTATGAGGAGGATGGAGTAGTGGTGATGATAAAGAGGATGATAAGGCGATTGTGATGAATAATTAGGTTTTGATTAGAATTAAAAACTCATTAAAAGAAGTTAATCGTAATTAAAATTATATGGAACCCTAATATTATAATCAAACGAACGACATCCCTCCTTGGGGGATTAATATACAAAACTATAGTTCATGAGTATAAGTTCTAGAACCTCAAATAGTCCAGGGGTTTTTTGTTTCATTTACTGATTTTCTATATTTATTTTTATTAATGAAATCCTTATTTATTTAGGATTTTGTAATTTTTAAAATTCTGATTTAATTTGGATTAGTTAATTAAATCGAATCCCTTAATATAAATTAAGTTATAATTAGTATCACTAAGACACTAATTTATTGGTAAAGGATGTGGTAAGTTATACATGTCTTATGTTTGTTTATAAAATATATAATGTATGTTCAAAATATATTATTATTAGTGTTATTGTTATTTTATTATGATGATACTATATTAAATTATTGCATTGTTGTTTGTTAAAATTACACCACGTGCAATGAACAAGCCTAAAAGTTCGTATGTATAAAAATATGACAAGAAGGTTAAAACCAGGTCATTCACACAAGCAGTCACATTTGGTGTTTGGTAGAGTAAGAATGCCACGCTGCCCTATGAACACAACTTACCTCAAGCCATAAATCACATAAAAATATAATCGGTAACATGCGCATGGCTAGATGAAATATACATACATGAGTATACAAAGATGACACAGTGCGGTTATCGAGATGCACCTTTACATTTTCAATTAAACCAAATTCCAGCACTCTGTTTACCGAAAGAAAGCCATGTTAAGGTGCCCCTGGGCACATGATAATAGTTTGACAAAAGGTGCCAAAATAGTGCGCTTGGTACCTTTGGAGTGGCAAGACAAACAATAAGTGACACACAAAGATAGGCAAATTGAAAAGATAGAACTTGGTGCAAGCAAGAGTTTATACGCATTTGAATATACACAACTGGCGAACACATTGGCTACCACTAGCGGATTGAGTTATGATATGTACGGTGTACAAAACCATGGTATACTTTTAATAGGAATAAAATTTATCTACCTTATGTATACCACATGTGTAATTAGACACACGCAAATGAATCCCGGATTCACCATAGTGTCACTGGAAAAAGCCTTATATACTTATTTTCCCTTAGTGATATATGGCTGTGTTAGGAAGGTCACAACCAAAGCATGATACATCAACTCTTACTCTAGGGTTTACGCTTGGAAAAGCTCGACTTTGACTAGAATGATAAATGATAGAAGATCAATAATGCATTAAGACAGTAGATGGTATACTTATGACAAAAAAGACTCTAAGAACACTTGTCAGCAACGAAGTGTGGACATCACCATTACTACCCACCAGTCAAGTATGCTTCTAACCATTTATATACATTTGTCACATAATCTGAATGACTATAATATATTGTGACTAAGGTGCATTTAGATGTGATCTAATGTACTTCAAGACAGTAACAGATCACTTTAGTAATCTATTCATTTACATTAATGCCGAATGCACTATATTTGCTACTTAATTGAGAAGGTCATAATATGGTTTGCTCGCTAAATGCAGGTCTCAACAACCAACAATTGTATAACATACGACCAATATATAACATGATAGTAATTATTGGCCTAGCAGAATTATTGGATTCTCATGGTAAGACGGCACACTCGGTCGGGTATGTTGAACGTATGGGTCATGGGTCTGACGCGTGGGAGGGCCTAACCCGAACCAAACACTGGTCCTGGGATATAAAGGTTAGTCTCATGAGTTTTTTTGATGGACAGAGAGACAGGATGCCCTCATGGGCCGTCGATCCAAAGGCATCAATCGTGGAACATATGGCTCATAGGTTTCTACTCATCAAGAGACTATGGTGTGAGTTCTATATAAACCGTTATAGTCCCTACAGTGAAGTCAAAAAGATGGTCACCTTTAGGAGAGTTTTTAATGTTCATAAGATGACTTTACACATGTGATTGCTCTCCACTGTCAAAGAGATCAGAAGCTTTGTCAAACTCATATAGAAATGATCAACACGCAAGATCAGATATTACTCTTTTGTTATGCTATATTTGCATTAGCATATGATCATGATGATATATGCCATCCATAGTAACCCTAACCATTAATGAAAAACAGCCCTCTCATCATTATTGGTATATCTTCCCATGTCAAATCACCACAGCCAGACTATCTCCACCATTATCATTGGACTACTATCATTGTAGTGCATGTGGAACAATGTCATCACCAGCACTATCGTCACCACACCACCACCACCAAACTTTGCCACACTACCATCGAATGGGTATCACCGTTGTCGCTCTGCCTTTATCCTACCATGGAACCACAATGGTTGACATTAGTACCAGCTATGGATGGCAAAACAGACGAGCGGGTACGGGTATACACTATCCATATCCGTATCCATGCATTTGACCCAAACCCAAACCCAAACCCATACCCGTTGACAGGTAAATTTTTGTACACAAGCCCATAACCGTCAGGTATTCGGATACCCGTGGATACCCGTATACCCACTGGGTATGGATATCCATACCTGTTACCTGTCCAAAAGAAACTACTTAATTATATTATCTTATTTTCATCTAATAAATACATAATTATATGAAAAGAGTGTAATTTTCACCTAATAAATACACAATTATATGAAAAGAGTGGTAATACATAAAATACACAAGATACAAGATGAGTATTAAAGGTTAACTTCATAGAATCCTAAATTCCAAAACTCCTAATACAAAATCTGTGGGTTAAGGTAAAATATGTAATACAAACATAGGTTTAGGTTATTATTTTTAGAAAATATATAATATGGGTTTATATGTAATTTACTCTATAAAAATAATATATTAATATTAAAATGGACGGGTATATACCCGTCTAGTTTTACCCACGGGTAAAAAACGGGTACCCATTTTCATACCCGCGGGTATAAAAGTCTACACAAACACATGCCCGAACGGACGGATACACGGGTAAAAAACGGGTATCCATTTTCATACATGCGTGTATAAAAGTCTACCCATATACGTACCCGAACGGGCGGATACCCACAAGTATCCGTACCTGGGGATAGAATTGTCATCCCTAGTACCAGCACCAACACACTGATTTACTAATACCACCATCTTTGCTAGACCACTCTTATGCTGCTATACATAGAACCTTCCACCTGGGAAATATATATTCGTAAATATCACACCTTGGAATTCTTTTCAAGTACCAAACATGATAGGATTATATTGGGTGCAATATTAATAGTACATTACACTTGGACTTTGATGCCTAAGAATTAGATTCCGATAAAATGAAAATATAGCCTCCCACATACCAAATACAACGTTGGTATAAGAAACATGTATCATGTTTTGGTACATTAAAATACTGGAAATGAACAATCTTGAGAAATGTCTTCCAAACTCATGCTCACTAACACCGTTTGAATAGGTGGATGTAGATTGCCTGCAACGGTGATTGTAGCACATGGTGTGGAGCACCAATGACAACAACAGCGGGTGAAGTTATAGAGAGGACAATGTTAGTGGGGTTGTGTGTGGGTGTGATCGGAGCAAAGTCAGTCGAGCAATGACAATGGCGGAATTTGTGGGGATATATGTTGTTATGGTATGGCAACGACACTAGTGGTAGGGCATAATATTACAATGGTAGTGGTGAAGATGGATACAGTGGAGTGGTCTGATAATGGTGAGGCAATGATGACAAACAAAGCAATGATACTGGTGATGACAATGATGTTGGAAGGTGGCAAAATGTTGTTGGCAATAACAACAAATACAAAGGTGACAATTGTGGTAGTGACCACTATTAGCAGCAATAGAGGAAAATGATGAAATGGTGATAGCAGCAGAGCCAGTGGTGGCAACAGCAAAGGTGATTGGATTAATAGTGACAGAATGGTATTAATAGAGGAAGTGATCCCAACAATCTATGCCGCTGATGACACCTACAATAATATCAATGGTAATGGGAAAGAAGGAAGAAAAGAGTGAAATGGTACGCATTTTAGTAATAGGTAGAAATACAACTTACCCACTGCCACAATGAGATTTGAGACGATAGCGACTATCCTAAGTCCAAACTGCGAAAATGTAATTTCATTCATCCTTCCTTAGACCATGTTCCCATCACTTTTTAGAACAAAGACGCAATAAAGGTAACATAAATTCCATACAAATTAATGTGAACAATCTTCTGCAGCAACAAATTCATAACCATGATTTCTCCCTTTATTGTACTCTCAATTCAGATCTACATAACCAATTATCTAGACACTAAACTATGCCCACTTAATCTCACAAATTAAAAAATGAAAATAAGGATAAAAGAGTAATGAATTATTACACCCTCTTATTGCCCCGTGATATTTTCCTACGTGATAGTTTAAATGATGTGAATGTGTTTTTTCCTAGGCTAAACAAGCTTCCAGTCTAATAGCAGATTTCCATTATAGCTTTGCTTCATGGTGTGTCTAGACTTTAAAGCAAGGTGATAGGGAAAAAAGTTACAGTGTGTCCCAACATTTATCTACATGTCTGCAGTTTAATTCTTCCATCACACCTTTCACTATACTTTATTTAGTAACCCAATTTCATTGTCTCCTAGTTACATTATTCATCACATATCATGTGTTATAATCTCATCCTTTGCCTGCACTGCATTATATAGTGTATACATTAGGCCTGCCCTTGATAATGGGCAAACTCCCCTCTTGTTGATTAGAGAGACAAAAATGTTAACACACATAGACCTCAACTCACCATGAATTTTACCAAGCCCTTTGCAATCACAAATCATCATATAAGGCGTAGATTATCAAAGATGGGGTTTCTGGTGTCTAGATTGAGAATACTCCAGTGGACAACTGACCAAACTATATGAACTTTGCCGATAAAAAATAACCACATTAGTTGATGTATCCAAGAGAGGGGGAAAAGAGGATCTTGCCATAAAATCAAACTTAATAGACCAGGAAGGAGATCATAAACACTAAAACAACCAAGAAGCAGTGCTTCAAGATACTAGAAACAACCTAGAATGAATGATAAGACTACTCCCACCTGTTCACTCACATTCAAGTTGCACAGAAGAGCCATGTATCATTCCCTCAAGGATCAGTACACAATGAAGCAAGTGGAAATCATGGTTAAAGAATACAAAAGTAAACACATGAAAAATCAAGAGATATTTTTTATATATCCTTTCAGTAGAATGCAATGCACATGTACAAGATGACGAGGAAGGTTAATCATGATAGATTTGCACCAAAAACAAGCAAGCAACAACAGAATCATTTGCAAACATGCCTGGAGGGTAATTGATGCATCTAGCGGAGCATAAGGATGAGCTCTCAGTACTAATCTGTTAGTTTTTTCCAATGGTTGGTCAGCTAACTCTGGAAATGTTGATTCCAACCAATCAAGAGCCAAATTAAAATTGCCAATAACATTCGCATTAGATGACTTTAGCCCAAATTCTTTAACATCTTCGTGAAGTTCCTCTAAAAATGCCCAACTGCAGACACTGCAACAGAACAAATAACGGAATTTTCATTGAATCGGGATGATTATGATGATGATGTTAAAAGAACACAAATTCTGAACATCATGATGTGTGTGCTGTAAGTTATATACAAAATGACTGTATTCATTTTTCAATTCATTTTTAGCTTTTTAGTGTGCAAGAATATTATATCACATTAAACAGTTTGTGTAAAAATCTAAACACATTTATTTACAAGTTGTGTTAGGTAAGGGTATCACAAAAATCAAATCAGAACTAGCTGAAAACTTAAAGCTGCAATAGTACCTTCCAAAAGGAATAACTGGGCAAAGAACGTAGATGGAACCATCACTGAATAGAACGAAAATCTGCAGAAGCAGATAAGCCAGATTATTTGACAATAGAATATCAAAAGCAATCATGAACAGTTCTGCATTCATAAGATTTCAAAAAATTTGACATTTAACCAAGTGCGCGCTGAAGAATAAAGACAAGAAACATATTAATATATCTCAAGATGTAACTGTGAACTCAAAAATTAGCAACAATGGATAGCACTTTGAGTTGGCAATGACAGCAATGCTATTGACATCTGTGTCTTGTTAACTGAGCTGAGTGCAAGTTGTTCAAGCAGGTATGTCAGATTATTGGACCTGGACCACTTGCAAACTAAAACTATGGGGTTGAGGGTCAAATTAAGATTTCCAACCAAGATCCATTTATCCAACAAATTTGTAATTCCATAATACGATTTAATTAGAGATGATAAAAATTAATCCAAATGTTTGGATGATCCAATCATATCTTAAAGAAAATAAAATCAAATGGAACTTGGTCATGCTTGATGCAGAGTTGAAACAATTCCTGATTTACAACAATGATGCACAATCCAAATTCATAGCAATTCTAGCTCCAGAACCAGAAGAAAAAAAGAAGGTAAAGCATTGTAGATGTAGATGCAGGGTTGAGTAAAATATTATTACAAACTTACATAGGAAAATAAAGTCATAACAAAATTGTAACAAGTAACAACATCAGTTCCCCAACCAAGGCGGATAAAAAAGCCGGATTTTCAAGATAAGTTGTGTCAGAGTTGTTGGGGAATGTGTGTGTAATGGGCCTATGGTTTAAAAAAACATTTTCCTTTTCAGTCGGCCCACCAAGCCCAGCCCACTAGGGCATAATATATTTTCTTCCCCCCTTCTCTTTTTCATTGCCGAGCCCAAAGTTTGGGCTTCGATCGGAGGCGATCGTGTGTTTCTTTCTCTCGCTTCGATAGCGCGATTGTTCGGAAACCCTAACCACGTTCGCTGGACTTCGATTGAAAGAAAACGAGCGGCACCTCTCGTCCTCTCGTATGACCGTTCGAAAACCCTAAGCGGGCAGACCGAAAACCGCCAGCGCCTCTCTCGCCTCGATCGCACGAATCACGCGTTATGATCACGCGCTACGATCTTCTACACGTCGTCTAACGGCTTCCTCTAGTTCATATAACATCTCTTCTCCTTCCTTCTTCAAGTTCCTACGAAACTGTAAGTGTTCTCTAAATTTTAGCTTCCAATCTGATTTTCTTCTGCTTTTGGAGTTGATTCTTGCAGGAATTTCTTGGATCTGTGCTGGTGACTTCGGTTCTTTGATTTCTTTGGTTCATCGGCAATTTTACGATAGATTATATGTTCATCATGCTTCAATTTAATTTCAGTTTCATTATACGTAAAATCTTGAGTTGAATCGTTGGTAAGTTTGTGCGAAAAATTGGATTTTTTCTCAAGAATTTCTGGAAAATGATGATTTTGGGAAATAGTTAGGGCTTGATTCCCTTTGGTTTATTTTTGTGGGGTTGGCCCCCTTTCCTGCTTGGTATGGGGTCTCGGTTTTTCTGTGCTTAGGCTGTCTTGGGGTTTAGTTGACTCCTTCATTTGCTACAGGAGCTTCGTCTTATTATTCGGGCTTCTTGGGGTGATTTGTCTAACTACATGGATTGTTCTGGGGTTGTGGCTTACGGACCTGGGTTGTATGCATTTCAATTGGTCGCTGGTGTTGTTGGGGGTTTCGGGTGCTTGCTGTCTTTGGACTCCTATCTCCTGTGGGTCTGTCTGGGCTTTGGGACTGCCTTACCCCGCTGTTTTTGGTCCTCTGGTCCTGGTTCCTTGCTGTCCAAATTACAATCCATGTGGATCTTGCCGTAGGTTCGGGTCCCACCACAACGTGATGAAATTTCCCAAAGCCTGATCATTTAGAGAGAGATATGTATGATGTATGTATGTATGTATATCTGTCCACATTTTTCAGAAATCTAATTTCAACTAAATCTAAAGATAAAGGGGAATATAAATATTTCAGTTTTACATTCTTTCTCAGTTTAGTTTAATGTAAAAAGTTTGATGTTGACTTTAAGTTCAGTTTTCCTAATTGCATATGCTAGTGTGTAGAAGTAAAGGTAACTTCAGTAATTTTATCTTAATTGCAAATTTCCATACGTGAAGAAGTAAATGTTGAATTCCATGGAAATCCTAAATTGTTGGAACTGTTCTCAATATCTTCACTTATGCAAATTAGGGGATGCATGAATACAAAGTGATTTAGGCATGATTCTGGGCTTGACATTTTATACATATATTTCTGTTCAAAGCAGAGGCTAGCACTTGACATGATACTAAGCAACTTCTCTAGATTGCGTAAGTTAAGATATTGTGTAAGATAGACACTCCTGAGAACTATGATACCATAGACATTTGGTGTAATTGACATGTAAACCTAGAGACAACTAAACATTTAGACAACTTTTTCTGACATGAACATAGCACCTGACACCAAGCTATTAACTAAACGACTTCACATGACTCGCTGGGATTTTAGAAAAACTTATGATTGAAAGAGTATGTGAGCGAGTAGAGCCCTGCTTTCGGCACATATCTGAGAGGATTTCCGTCTATGGATCCCGAGTCCTTGTCACTCGGCCAGGGGTAGCGTCCCACGGTCCAAGATGGTCTTTGGGTTGCACATCGTGCTCTCAGTTATAAGTTTACGATCTAAAATTTGACAACATTAAAAGTACAACCCTAGTAATTGTTGACATTAGAATGACCTTAATATGTTACCTCTGACACAGTAACATTCATATCTGTTTGTCATTATATCTCCTTGTTTATGCATTGTCATTATTATTATTGCTTGGTTAGATATCATCTACTCTATTGAGCAGTGGTGCAACTTCTGTTGTCCCACTAGGTGACAGACATGAATATTCAGAGGCACCGGTGTACGAGGAGTCAGAGTACCCCGTACAGGACGCAGAGGTCTGACTTCAGGTTCAGTATCGGGAGTTATATTGTGGTCTCCTTTCATGTATTTTTATTTCAGTATGAGGGATGTATTTTTCTTGTTCCTTGTGACAGCATTTGTAATCTATGTAATGAAATTCAACAATGAAATGAGTATCTTTATTTCTTGCTCTGCTCCACATTGTTTTCACTGGTATTTGAAGGACCTGCATAAAATTGTACAAAAGTGACGGCACCCAGAAGCTGGGCGTTACAGTGTGTGACGCATGACGGAAGTGAAAAAGGATGTGTTGGGAATTTGGGAAAGACATAATTTATGGATTTGATAAATTTTCAGATATCATGCCTCGAAAATCTTTCGGTCACTGACTCACACACATTCTTCAGATCCCGTCCAGTCAATCAAGCTCACTCTCGCACACCAATACAAACGATTTAATTTATGGAGAAACTAAAAGTTTATACCGGTAAGTTATTTTCAATGAATTATTCGTTCAAAAAACTAAGTTTGTGGCATTTATATAGCCTTACAACTTGACTATCTGAAACTGATTATAACAAGAAATTTTAAATCACCTAAAACACTCAAATGAAAAGACTCAAATAACTAAAACTCTCAAAATAAGAAAAAGACTCAACTAATAAAAATCCTACAATGACTCAAATTCTATCAAAAATAAAAGAATCTTTCTCGAATTCAATCTCTGTCATTCTCTCCGGTTTAAGAAGTTCAGCTCCTGATGAAGGATGGCAAAAATAGCACGGCGGGACAGAAATCAATAATCCTATGCAATGAGAGTATATACGTCCATGAACCTTGAAATTTAATAAGATGGAAAACATCCTTCGATAATTTCTCCCAATTTATGAAAGATAGAAAAGCATTAAGAACATTTTTGTTGGTAAAGGAAATAAAATCTGAACTTAGAGACAGTGCCAGATAAGTTTCCCATACCAGTTATTGATGAGTCCCTTTTCCAGTCCAGTGCTTTTGGTGAAGAAGAAGGATGTGAGCTGACGCTTCTGCGTGGACTACAGGGCCCTGAACAAAGAGACAGTGCCAGATAAGTTTCCCATACCAGTTATTGATGAGCTCCTGGATGAGTTGCATATAGCAGCCCTATTCACCAAGATAGATCTCAAGTCGGGCTACCATCAGATCAGAATGCGGCGGGAGGATGTGCCCAAGACGACGTTCAAGACGCATGAGGGCCACTACGAGTTTCTAATCATGCCTTTCGGCTTGACTAATGCACCAGCTACCTTCCAAGTCTTGATGAACAAGGTATTCCGTCCTTACCTGAGACGATTTGTACTAGTTTTCTTCGATGATATATTGGTGTACAGTCGTACCTTGGAGGAGCACTTGGACCACCTTCTTTCGGGTGAGGTGACGACAACATCTAAGGCTTTGAAGAAGGCCATGACCACTGTGCCAGTTGTGGCGTTGCCAGACTTTTCCAGACCCTTTGCGGTAGAGGCGGATGCGTCGAGGCACAGATTGGGAGTGGTATTGGTGCAGGATCAACGGCCCATTACGTATTACAGTCAGGTGTTGACCGCTAGATCCAGACTACGGTCTATCTACGAGAGGGGAGTTGATGGCCATTGTCCTGTCTATCCAGAAGTAGAGACCGTATTTGTTGGGAATGAGTTTTCTGGTGCGAGCTGATCAAAGGAGTCTGATAGATCCGGACCAAAGATGATATCTTTATGAATAAAAGTAGCACAATTCTAGATAAATGAATACAAAATAGGTGTATTCTCCTTCCAAGATGCAAATAGAGGACATCTGCACTCGTTTATTTTAGGGTTTCTCTCACAAATCAATAATAGCATAAAAACCTCGCGACGACTAGCCATCGCTTAAGAATAAACACGCCCTTAATCCAATTACCCAAAATACCCTTTCAAACCCTAAACCGGCCCAAGAGGGAGAGGAAAGCGCGAACGTCTATGCGGGAGGGTTTCGGGTTCGGACATGCCTTCGGGTATACACCCGAAACCCATCAATACTCCCCCAAAGAGCCACCTTGTCCCCAAGATAGAAGTCTGGAAACTGCTGCGTCATCACGTCCATAGCCTCCCACGTGCTCTCGTGTTCGGGCAATCCCTTCCATTGCAGCAAGACCTCACGCTCTCCCGTGTACCCTCTACGTACCCCGTTCAGTGCCTCTGGCTCCAGCCGCACCTCCATATCTGCTATCAATGTATTTGGAAGGGTGAGAAAAGGGGTTTGATCTCCTATCGCATGTCGAAGCTGTGAAACATGGAACATCGGGTGGATAACCGATCATGGAGGTAATCTCAGCCTGTACGCGACCAGTCCCACTCTCGTCTCAACCTCGAAAGGACCAAAATAACGCGGCGCTAGCTTCTCATTCCGCCTGTGAGCCAAAGATCGCTGCCTGTAAGGCCTCAGCTTCAAGTACACCATGTCTCCCACTGCGAACTGCACATCTCTGCGGTGTAAGTCTGCCCTCGCCTTCATAACCTGCTGAGATATAGCCAGATGAAGCTTCAGTTCCTCCAAAATCTGATCCCTCTCCGCCAAATATTGCTCCACATCTGAAACGGGTGTCGAGTCCTGCACATAGTGTAGTAAGTGAGGAGGGTCCCTGCCATAAAGAATCCTGAACGATGTCGTCTGAGCTGCAGTGTGATAAGACGTGTTGTACCAGTACTCCGCCCATGCTAGCCAACGTGCCCACTCCTTGGGATTGTCTGGAATAAAACATCGGAGGTAAGTCTCGACACTCCTGTTGATCACCTCCGTCTGTCCATCGGTTTGGGGGTGGTAGGCCGTGCTTCGTTTCAACACCGTTCCCTGCAGCCTGAAAAGCTCCTGCCAAAATCTACTCTGGAACAGCTTGTCTCGGTTCGAGACTATGGACTTTGGAGGTCCATGGAGACTAATGACCTCCCTCAGAAATACCTCTGCCACTGATACTACGATGTACGGATGCCGAAGCGGAACAAAGTGGGCATACTTGCTGAGGCGGTCGACTACAACGAATATGACGGTATATCCACCCGACTTCGGCAACCCAGTTTTGAAGTCTATAGAGAGGTCCTCCCATACCCGATCTGGCAAGGACAACTGTAGTAGTCCTCCTGGGGACATCGCCTGGTACTTGTGACGCTGTCACACATCATACTCTGCCACCATCTTTGCCACATCCTTCTTCATCCCCTTCCAGTAGACCTCCCTCGACAGTCTCTGGTAGATCTTGAGGACCCCAGAATGTCCTCCTACGCACTGTTGTGAAACTCCTGGAGTATGGTCGGTAGATATGCGGATGTCCTCGGTAGCACCAGTCTCCCCCAATATAGTAGCCGTCCATCCTGAAGAGAATATCCCAGAAACTCAGTCGATTCCTGCAGAAGAGCCTCTCGTATACCTGCTAACTCAGGATCCTGCTCTACCTCCTGCTGTAGCGGCCCCCACTCCTGAAATACGGACACTGCTAGTGCAGCCAACTCCACCTCCTCTCGCCGTGATAGGCATCAGCCGCCTTGTTCTCCAGCCCCGGTCGATACTCGATCTCAAACCTGTACCATATCAGCTTCTGCATCCACTTCTGATGCTCCTCTGCTATCATCCGCTGCTCGAGTAAGTACTTCAGGCTCCGCTGATCTGTGCGTACAAGGAAACTCCACCCCAACAAGTACGACCTCCACTTCTGAATTGCCAAGACTATGGCCATCAGCTCTCTCTTGTAAACCGACCTCAGCCGGGCTCTAGCTGTCAACACCTGGCTGAAGTATGCAATGGGCCGCTGCTCCTGCATCAACACTGCTCCTAGCTCGTGCCATGATGCATCCGCCTCCACCACGAAGGGCCTGTAAAAGTCTGGTAGTGCCAAGACCGGCACTGTAGTCATGGCCTTCTTCAGAGCCTCAAAAGCTGTCATCGCCTCCTCCCCCCAAGTGGAACTGGTCATTCTTCAGTAGCTCGATCAACGGCCAGGCGATCGTCCCATACCCCTCCACAAACCTGCGGTAGTATCCTGTCAAGCCTAGAAACCCCCGTAGCCCCCTGAGAGTGGTGTAGTCCAACGTTGCCGCGATCTTCACCATATCCGCTGCAACCCCATCTGCAGACACCACATGTCCTAGGTACTCCACCTGTGGCTGCTCAAATAAGCACGTCTTCCTGTTCGCCACCAGCTGATGGTACTGCAACTCCGTAAACACCACCTGCAGATGGTCCAGGTGCTCCTCCAAGGTGCGACTGTACACTAGTATATCCTCAAAGAAAACCAGTATAAATTGTCTCAGGTACGGGCAGAATACATTGTTCATGAGTGCCTGGAAGGTCGCTGGTGAGTTCGTCAAGCCAAAAGGCAAGACGAGGAACTCGTAGTGTTCCTCATGCGTCCTAAACGCCGTCTTGGCCACATCCTCCCGCCGCATCCTGATATGGTGGTAGCCTGATTTGAGATCTATCTTGCTGAACACGGCAGCCCCATGTAACTCATCCAGAAGCTCGTCTATCATAGGGATCGGAAACTTGTCTGGCACTGTCTCCTTGTTTAATGCCCGATAGTCGACACAAAAAAGCCAGCTCCCATACTTCTCCTTCACCAATAGCACTGGACTGGAGAATGGGCTCACATTAGGCTGAATCACTCCCGCCTGTATCATCTCTGCTACCATCCTATCTATTTCATCCTTCTGGTGCTGAGGGTACTGGTAGGGTCTAACACTGATAGGTGACGCTCCCTTGCGCAGCACTATAGCGTGCTCGTGGTCCCTTGGCGGTGGCAGACCCCGAGGCTCCTGAAAAATCTCCTCAAACTGCGCCAACAGCTGCTGTACCTCTCTTGGTAAGGTCTGCTCCTCACTGGCCTCTGCGCCCGCCTCCTCTGTCAAAGTGTACAGCTCCACCAAGTATCCTCCTCCCTCAGTCTGTAGGGTCCTCAGCATGGTCTTCAGTGATACTACCACTCTGCATAGGCTGGGATCTCCCTGTAGGGTAACGGCTCTCCCCTCATCCTGAAACTCCATCCGCAGAAGTTTCCAATTCACTGTCATCTTCCCCAGTGTTTGTAACTATGTCATGCCCAGGATGACATCTGTGCTCCCCAGGTCCAAATGCAGGAAGTCTGACCTGTATCCCATGTAGGATCAGTACCACCCCCCTGCAGACCACTCGACTGCTCTCCTTCTTTCCCGTCCCCATAATCACACTGAAACTACCGCAGTCGGTCAACCGAAGCCCCTGATGGTCCACCACTCTCCTGGAGATGAAATTGTGGATCGCCCCACTGTCAATCAGTATGGTCACCTCCTGCTCGTCGATCTCTCCCCTCAACTTCATGGTGTGGTTCGATGTGAACCCTACGACGGAGTTAAGGGACACCTCTGCCACGTCTAGCTGATGGCCATCGGGCTCCTCCTCTAGCTCAGTGCTCTCGTCTTCGACGCCATCATCACTGTCATCATCCTCCAGCAGCAGCACATGTAACTTGCACCCCGTGCACCTGTGGCCTAGAGTGAACCTCTCATCGCACCTAAAACATAGGCCCTTCTGACGCTTCTCCCTCATCTCCGCATCAGACATCCTCCTGAACTGTTCTCCTGCTGGTTTAACACTACTCCTCTCCACCGTCTTCTCCTTGATAACATGTCCTGCCCCATGTGTGACCCCCACTCCTCCTGCTCCAGACGAGGCGCCTCGCTGTATCTGGCCACTGTACCCGCTCCTGACTCTCTCTCCTCTGTCTGGGCATCCTCTACCATCTGTGCCATCTCTATCACCTCTGACAGCCCTCTGGGCTTATACGGTCGTACTGCGGATCGAAGACTGGGCTTCAAGCCCTTCATGAAGGTGCCCGCTAGTGACTCATCTGAGACGTCGTGCACTCTCCCTGACAAGGTCTCAAACCTCTCAATGCACTCCCGTACTGGTCCGTCCTGCCTGAGGGCATAAAGCTGCTTGTGTAGGTTTCCCAGGCGGGGATCCCTGAACTTCTCAAGAATGAGGCCCTTTAACTCCTCCCTGCTCTGAATCTGTTACCTCCTCTCCTTCAACTGGTACCACCCCAGAGCTCTCCCCTCCATACAGATGGCAGCGGCCTCCAGCTTCTGAGCATATGTCATGCAATGTGCGGTAAAGTATCTCTCCGCCGTGAACAGCCAGGCATGCAGATCCTACCCCTGAACAGTGGCATCTCTTCCGTATCCTGCTGTCCCCTCCAAAGTGTCCCTGGCCGGGCCTACCCTCAGTACAACGAGGCTGGTGATAGTGCTGTCGTCTCTCGTCCTGGGTCTCATAATGTCCAGGTGGTCCACCTCCACGGCCTCCATAGTCCCCTCAGAAACCTCCACGCCTGCCCTCGAGTCATCCCACTCGGCGTCGTCGCTAAACTCAGCCTCATAGCCTCCCCGCCGTCGTCATAATGGTCTCTCCCCTTCCTCCGCCTCCGTAATGCTGCCCACGTCCCTGTCTGAGCCCACCCTCCTCAATCCTGCCTTGAAAGTGCTCCTCCGGGCCTTGTCGCTGTCCGGGAAAGCCCAAAGGGTCAGATCTGCTCTGAAAATGCTCCGTTCTACCCTGAAAATGTGCCTCAGCCCCTCGTCGCTACCCCGAGAAGTCGAAAAACTCCCCGGGCCCCACGTCATGCTCGCCTCCCCCTGGCGGCTGCCGGGGGTCACCCGGCCCCGCTGCGGCTCCGGCAGCCCTCGTCGGGGCTGCCGGAGGGGCGACGGGCCCTCCCGCTGACCAGGCGGGGTCGACGGGCCCTGCCGAAAGTCGGCAGGGTCCCGCCGGCCCTGCCGGCTGTCGCCGAGGGCGAAGGAAGGTCCCCCGCCCCTTTCCGCAGCGGTCGAGCCCCCCGCTGCAACTGGGGGTTCGACCACCCCCGTCTTACGTCCGGTGGCCTTCCCCGATCTTCTCGCGCCCCATGGTCCATCTATCTCATCCTCCTTGTCGTCCATGACGTACCCCGTCTTGCAGAAGACTCCATCCCTTCCTTCTTCGAAAGCTTCCACCTTTTCCTTCCCTTTCACCAAAGGTGGGACCTTTTTGGAAGAACTAGGGTTCTGTCCCCCGATCCCATCTTTTCGTTGAAAGCCGCGAATTGAAAAGCCATATGAGTCACGGCCTCCTCTGTTTTGCCTTGCCTCGCCGCGATCTCCCCTATGATCTTCGTTAAATTAGCGATAGCCTCGCTATTTGCCGCCACCGACTTCTTGATCTCTTCGATATCTCCATTGTTTTTCTCCTCTCCCGCTTCGCTTCGATCCTTATTTCTCGTTGTCGCCGACATGGATCGTTGTCGCTCTGATACCAAATTGATAGATCCGGACCAAAGATGCAAATCTTTATGAATAAAAGGGGCACAATTCTAGATAAATGAATACAAAATAGGTGGATTCTCCTTCCAAGACGCCAATAGAGGATGTCCGCGCTCGTTTATTCTAGGGTTTCTCTCACAAATCAATAATAGCATAAAAACCTCGCGACGGCTAGCCCTGGCTTAAAAATAAACACCCCCTTAATCCAATTACCTAAAATATCCTTTCAACCGCTAAACCGGCCCAAGAGGGAGAGGGGTGCACGCGTAGCTATGCGGGAGGGTTTCGGGTTCGACCATGCCTTCGGATATAAACCCGAAACCCATCAGAGTCTCAAATACCTATTAGAACAACGCATGGTAGCAGAGCATCTACGATCCATGGCGGATTGGAGGAGATCCAGGCAGGAAAGGTTAGAGATCGCCATGCATTTATGCCTACACTTGCAACAATCCTATCAAGAATAGGACAGGATCTGAAGGAGTTCGCGACAGATCTAAAGGCCCTAAAATTTTCATATCCAAAGGCAGCTGAAATTTCAGAAGGCGACGGAAGTTTCAGATCTGAAGGCGGCAGCGGAAGTTTCAGATCTGGATTTGAAGGCGGCGAACGTTTCAGATCTAACGGCAGCGAAAGTTTCAGACTCGAAGGCGGCGGAAGTTTCAGATCTGAAGGCTGTGGAAATTTCAGATCTAGGCGAAAACTCAGATCTAGGGCAAAAGAGGTCTTTTTGGCAACGGAATAGCGAAAGACACCTTTTTCGGCAGCAAACAGGGAGGGCAGTCGAAACAGGGCATCCCTGAGGGGCTGCCGCCCCTCTAGAAGGGGCGTCAGCCCCTCCTGGGGCCTCCTAGGGTGCTGACACCCCAACTACAGGGGCGCCAGCCCCTGCTGGGCCCCCTGGGGGCTTCCGCCCCTCTGGAAGGGGCGCCAGCCCCTCATGGGGCCCCTGGGGGGGCTGCTACCCCAACTGCAGGGGCGCCAACCCCTGCTGGGGCCCCCGAGGGCTGTCGCCCCTCTGGAAGGGGCGCCAGCATCCCCTGGGGCCCCCTGGGGGACTGCCGCCCCCTCAGCAATGACAACAGCCCCTCCAAGGCACCAGACAGCGAAGATTTGTCGTTTTGGCCTAAAACAGCGTACGACGAAGCCCGTCCAGCAGCGCGACGACGACGACGACGCTCCTGCGTACTTGTGGTGGCCCGACGACGTCCCTTGGGCCCCGCCTTGGCCCGACGATATTATTCAGGACCCTTTTTGGCCTGTAGACACTCTCAAATTGCCCCAAAACCATTGGTTTTCAATTGGACGTCCGTCCAAGTGTCAGCATTTCAATTTGGGTCATGGAGGACCTTCACATCTGTTGGACGACTACCGCAGCTCTCGTCAGGACGTCGTTGAATGTGGTGGAGATCAATCCCATCCGTTTGACCCGGGAGGAGACATGCAGCACATGGAGTAGAATCGCCGCGGACTTCATGCACCACCTTGAGGACAAGGTGGATTTTCAGGGACGGAGTAATGATAAATCTGGCCCATTAAAGGGGCATTTTGGGGGCTTTGTGTTATTTTGATTAATGTAGGGGTATTTGGGTCATTAGACATTGAGTTGGATTATTATAAATAAGGGGGAAGCCAGCCGGCCCTATGCATGCTATTGATTTGATTATTTTCATAAAAGAGAGAATTCTCTTAGTCCTCGAGAAGGTGCGGACGTCCCTTATCAATCGGCGTCTTGGAAAAGCGATTACCCCTACAATTGTAATCAAATATCCTTTTATTTTCAGTTTTATTAATAAAATCGCAGATTTCCTTTTGGTTCCTATCAATAAGTTATAATTTTACACAATATAAATCGACAGCTTAGTCATAAGTTGGTTCATTGATGTATATTACTTCCTTAAATTATGATGAATTATATCTATATAATGATATTAAGATATATGTTATGCGACCATGCTAACACGGACACAACTTGTCGACACAAGACAAATTTGTAGAGACACACAAGGCATGTTTGGCATGTGTGTCTGACAAGACAGCTTCACGATATAAGCGTCCATGCTACTTACGTTGATATTATTTTACACACTAAATTCTGTTATGTCATTCCATTAATGAAGATATTAACATGCATTTATGCACGCATATAATCATGCACAGTCAAAAACACACGCACACATATTTTCATTTATAATACCACCCGTCATAACACACAACCATAGGTCACGTGACATGCAAAATATTTTCCTTAAAAAATTTCAACCCCTTCTAAATCTTCTCTTACCGAGAAAATTTGTAGACTCCAAAATTCATCCAAAACAATTTGCAGCCCACCTTTAAAATATTTACATCCCAACAAAAAATTTTAACCACATTAAAACTAAAATTTAGTTCCCTCAGAGAATTTAGTTCCCCAAAACTTAACATTAGTTCTCTCCCGATTTAGTTCCCTCAAAATTTAAATTTAAATTTAGCGCTCCCAGAAAATTTAGTATCCCCTAAAAATTTCAGTTCCCACAAAAATTTAGTTCTATTCAAATTAGTTCCTTCCAAAATTTAAAATTTTAGTTCTCCTTAAATTTAGTTCCTCTCAAAAATTTTAATAAATATTTCGTTTCCCCAAGGGAACTTAATTCCTCTAAAAAATTAGTTTCCCCATAATTTCGTTCCCTCCAGATTTAGTTTCCCTAAAATTTTAGGATTTTCTCCCAAAATTTTTACAAACTCTCATCATATCCATTGATTCCTCAAGATTCAATCACAACTATCTTTCTATCTCCCATTGTGCCCTAGGCAGCCGCCCCATTGAAAAACATCCATCAATTGTATAATAGATTTTGTGTGTGCGTGATTTTGTACAATCATTAGACAAGATCATATTCAGAAGTTTGGTGTTTGGGAATAATTTGGTGAAGTTCAAAAATTTGGAAAACATCAGGAGAATTTCAGAAACTATATGGGAATTGTTTGGAATAAGAAGCAAATAAGTCCACATGCATTTTTGCATATATTTAGAATAATTAAACAAAAGGAAAAAGAAAAACTAATTGGTCTACTCATTAGCAGCTTCAAATGGCAAGGCAGAGGTCTATAATTCAAACTTGAAGACCACACTTTCAAAGTTTTTAAAAAAAAATTCAAAACAATCACACAAAATTCGTGATTTTGAGGAAAAATTCATGAAAATTTTGGTTTAAATTCAATCAATCAAATTAATCATAGATATGGATGTGTTCCTGTTATTCGCACATACTTCGTGCATATTGGTATTATATACATGATAATTAACAGTAAGCTAGTAGCTAAATTTTGCATATTCGTGCATATTGGTGTTCCTCTCAAGACGTCGATTGATAAGGGACGTCCGTACCTTCCCGAGGACCAAGAGAATTCTGTCAATATTATGAAAATAATCAAATCAATAGCCTCCTAGGGCCAGCTAGCATCCCCCTTATTTATAATACTCCAACCAATGTCTAATGGCCCAAATACCCCTACATTAATCAAAATAACACAAAGCCCCCAAAATGCCCTTTAATGGGTCGGATCTATCATTACTCCGCCCCTGAAAATCCACCATGTCCTCAAGGTGATGCATGAAGTCAGCGGTGGTTCTACTCCAAGTGCTGCAAGCCTCCACCCAGGTCAAACGGATGGGATTGATCTCCACTGCATTCAACGACGTCCTGATAAGAGCCACGGTAGTCGTCCAACAGATCTGAAGGTCCTCCATGATCCAAACTGAAATGCTGACGCTTGGACGGAGTCCAATTGAAAACCAATGGCTTTGGGGCCATTTAAGAGTGTCGACATGCCAAAACGGGTCCTGAAAAGTATCGTCGGGCCAAGGCGAGGCCCCAGGGACATCGTCGGGCCCCCACAAATAAACTGGAGGGTTGTCGTGCTGCTGGAAGGACTCTGTTGCTCGCTGTTTTGGGCCCAAAAAGCCAAATCCTCGTTGCCGGCGTCTCGGACGGCCCGTCTTCTCCGTTGAAGAGCCAGCATGCCCCATGGGGGACCGTGGGGGCAGCGCCCCTTCTGGAGGCGCGGCAGCCCTCCTGGGGGCCCCATGAGGGCTGGTGTCCCTTCCCGAGGGGCGGCAGCCCCCATGGGGGCCCCAGCAGGGGTTGGCGCCCCTACAATTGGGGCGACAACCCCCTTGGAGGCCCCAGGAGGGGTTGGCGCCCCTTCCCACGGGAAGCAGCCCCCCTGAGGGCCCCAAGAGGGGTGCCCCCTCTGTTTTGTTGCCGAAAGCGGCGTCTTTTGCTGTTTCGCCGTCGAAAAAGACCTTTTTGCCCTAGATCTGAAATTTCCACCACTTTCAGATCAGATCTGAAACTTCTGCTGCCTTCGGATATGAAAATTTCAGGGCCTTTAGATCTGTCGCGAACTCCTTCAGATCTTGTCTGTATTCTTGGCGTGATTGCTGCAACTGGAGGCATAATTGCATGCCGATCTCCAACCTTTCCTGCCTGGATCTCCTCCAATCCGCTATGGATCGTCGCTCTGATACCAAAATGATAGGAACCAAAAGGAAATCTGCGATTTTATTAATAAAACTGAAAATAAAAGGATAGTTGATAACAATTGTAGGGGTAATCACCATCCCAAGACGCCGATTGATAAGGGACGTCCGCACCTTCCCAAGAACCAAGAGAATTCTCTCTCTATTATGAAAATAATCAAATCAATAGCCTCCTAGGGCCGGCTAGCCTCCCCCTTATTTATAATACTCCAACTCAATGGCTAATGACCCAAATACCCCTACATTAATCAAAATAACACAAAGCCCCCAAAATGCCCCTTTAATGGACCGGATCTATCATAATCCACCCCCGAAGAACCATCTTGTCCTCAAGGTGGTGTCGTGAAAACCATGGGGATCACTAATCCAGATGGATGTTATCATCCCCGCGCGACTCTTCCTGCTCCATTACCTACCCTTTTTCATCATCAATGGTCAGCATCTGGAGAGCATGATCCTTGCAACGATGTCCCGGTCCGTACCTCTCATCATAGCGGAAACAGAATCCTTTGGTGCGCCTTTCGTAGATTTCAACCTCTGTAAGCTGCTTATGCCTGCTGTCCAATTGAAGCTCGATGTTCTTCTCGTGGCTAGACTGGAGCCATCCTGATGACGACTTCTCTTCCCATGTCGCTATCGAGCTACAAGAAGAGAATCCGCTCCATACTTCCTTGGCCCGCCGCTCCTCTGCCAGCCAGTCCTCCACCATCCTGGCCAGTCGCATCCGGTCTACTAACCTTCTAAACCTCTGTATTTGCAACTCCACTCGAATAATGGGTTTTAGTCTTTTCATGAAGCACCCCGCCAAGGACTCTCTTGAAACTCCACGGACACAGCCTGCCAGCATCTTTTTTTTATGTAGTCTCTGGCCGTTCCCTCTTGCCTCAGTGCATAAAGCTGCTCGTACATGTTTCCCCATGGGTCTCTCTGAACCGGTCCATGGGGCAGACCTTGAACTCCTTCCACGAGCAAAACGGTCGTTGCTGCTGCCGCCATCTGTACCAAGATAGAGCATCCCCCTTTAAGCACACCCCCAAGGCCCTCAGCCACTCCGTCTCATAAATCTGTGAGACCTCGAAATACTGCTCTGCCATGTAGATCCACTCATCGTGGTTCTCTCACTCAAATATGGGCATCTATAGCTTCCTGATCGACCAAGCGGTGTTGAACTCTCCTGCCAGTCCATATTAAGTGGGATGATAAGTGGCACGCTGTAACGCCCCGGTTTCTTGGGGTCATTATTTTTTCAAGAATTTGCATGTCCTGATGTTACCAGTGAAGTCAATATAGGCTGAATAGAAATATACCAAAAACATACCTCAATAAAAGGACCCAGAATAGCTCAATGGAATGGAATAACTTTGAATCTCAATATAAGGCATGTGGAACACCTGAGAGATATAAGATTGGGTTAGACAGTGATTATATCTATATCCAAGCTTTCAGTTTATGTAATAACACATGGAAAAGTACAAGCATGCAAAAGTGATCTATATGACAAAGTGTAACAAGTGTATGAAAGTGTCAAATCGTAAATATTGAAAACATTTTAAAAGATATGAATGTTGATATTAGACAATGAGATAGCAATGGCATTGATAAACAAAAGGTAAAGAAACATCTCACTAGCACGCATCCATAACATTAATCATTAATAGGTTTAAACCAGCAATACAACAAAGAACTGTAGCAATAAACCTAGAATGAGACAACCTTTCCTACAAGTACCATTGTACATTAAACTGTGACGTCATGTACTAGTGATATGACTCATATTTGGAGAGCACGGTGTGCAACATGAAGTCCACCTTGGACTGCAGGGTGCAACCGCGGGTTGAATCCAAAAGAAGGAAGCATGAAAGGAACTCAGGATTCATTAAATAACAGAACATGGAATGAAAATTCTCCCAGGTATGGGTCATATGCATGGCTTCAATCGCTCCCGCACTTTCTCTAATATGAGTTATCCCAAAACCCATGAATCAAGAGTGGTGTCATGGTACTGTGACTGTTGTACTACTTTTATACCATGTGTTTATTTTTATTATGACGAATATTGTGTCTGACATTATTTGATGTATTGTCATAAGGAGTGGATTTTAGAGGTGGCTCTTATGGGTTCAAGAGGTCACCCCAGGTGTACCGTGGCGCTTTGTTCCATATAACACTTAGTTTCCAACATGGTCGTGCACATTATTAAGAGCTTGCAATGAATGTTTAGTGTTCAATGATCAGTAGTATGTATCTCAGTGTATAATATTCTATTCTTGTTGACAAGCAACGTCTATATAATACTTTCATATTCAGTATTCCAGTACTTTACAAAGTAATAGCATGGCATAAATATCTGAAAATTGATTTAAAACTCATACTAAAATATTTTACCAAAAGAAAATAAATCATAAACCGAGAGTTTAGGTATAGAAATAATCTACCTTCATCGAATAGGGCAAGAAGTCCAAAAATCATATAGCTCTAGAAGAGATCTGAACACAAGAAATCAAGAGAAATTTGGAAGGAAAAAAGAGATTAAATTGGGAAAATTTTGTGGCAACCTCAGAAATAATTCTATTAAAAATACACGTCATTACATTCTACTCACCTTATAAAATTCCATCCTCGGAATTTCTAAAAGGCAAGAAAAAGTAATGGAAAACACTCAAAAGATGTGATGGATGAGTAAGTCGTTACAAGCTGAAGGGGATGCCATTGTCGGTAAGCGAGATAAATGATCCGATTTAGGAGGGATTGAGTGCAAGATACAAGCAATCGACAGAAAAGTTTAAGAGTCCAACGAAGAGGAAGATAAAGAAAATTCATCAAGAAGTATGTTTCACAGTATATATCTACTCGACCTATACTATTCACGAGGTGGTCAGCACGGACCAGCATGTGCCACCACTTGTAACGCCCCGATTTCTAAGGGTCATTATTTTTTCAAGAATTTGCAGGTCTTGCTGGTTACCAGTGAAGTCAATATATGTTGAATAGAAATATACCGAAAACATACCTCAATGAAAGGACCCAAAATAACTCAAGGGAATGGAAGAACTTTGAAACTCAATATAAGACATGTGGAACACCTGAGAGATATAGGATTGGGTTTGACAGTAGATTATATCTATATCCAAGCTTTCAGTTTATGTAAAAACACAAGGAAAAAATACAAGCATGCAAAAGTGATCTATATGAAAAGTGTAACAAGTGTATGAAAGTGTCAAATCGTAAATACCGTAAACATTTTAAAAGATATGAATGTTGATATTAGACAATGAGATAGCAATGACATATTGATAAACAAAAGGTAAAGAAACATTTCACTAGCACGCATCCATAACATCAATCATTAATAGGTTTAAACCAGCAAGACAACAAAGAACTGTAGCAATAAACCTGGCATGAGACAACATTTCCTACAAGTACTATTGTACACTAAATTGTGATGTTCTATACTAGTGATGTGACTCATATTTGGAGAGCACGATGTGCAACGTAAAGTCCACCTTGGACCGCATGGTGTGACCTCAGGTCGAGTACAAAAGAAGAAAGCATGAAAGGGACTCAAGATCCATTAAATAATAGAACATGAAATGAAAATCCTTCCAGATATGCCAATAAGTATGACTTCAATCGCTCCCGCACTCTCTCTAATATGAGTTACCCAAAACCCGTGAATCAAGCGTATTGTCATGGTATTGTAACTGTTGTACTGTTTTCATATCATGTGTTTATTTGTATTATGACTAATATTGTCTGATATTATTTCAGGTATTGTCAAGAGGAGGGGATTCTAGAGGTGGCTCACATGGGTTCAAGAGGTGGCCCCCGGTGTACCGTGACACTTTGTCCCATATAGCACTTAGTTCCCAACATGGTCATGCACATTATCAAGAGCTTTCAATGAATGTTTGTGTTGAATGATCAGACACAATATCCAGACTTGTACAATATTCAATGAACAATATCAATGGTATATGTAACATTAATAGTATATATCTAAGTGTATAATATTTTATTTTTGTTGACAGGCAACGGCTATGTTATACTTTCCATATTCAATATTCCAGTATAGTTATCACAGTTATAGCATGGCATAAGGGTACTATGTTGCATAACACTCAATATCTGAAAATTGATTTAAAACTAATACTAAAATATTTTACCAAAATAAAATAAATCATAAACCAAGAGCTTAGGCATAGAAATAATCTACCTTTGTCGAAGAGGCTAAGAAGTCCAGAAATCATATAGCTCTAGAAGAGATCTAAACACAAGAAATCAAGAGAAATTTGGAAGAAAAGAGAGATTAAATTGGGAAAAATTTGTGACAATCTTATACATAATTCTATTAAAAATATGTGTCATTACACACGACGTTCCTTCCTGCGTCGCCCATAACCCCTCAAGGGACCAATGCATATGTCTTCATGAACGCTCCAGCCATTCTCCTTCCAATTGTAGTCGTTCACACTCTCTTCAAAGCACAGTGCCTCATCATAGTCATCCTGAAACTTCTCGTAAAGCGGTAGGACTCATCGTCGTCGCCTTTCTACAGCAAACTGCGGCCCATGGAGCCCTTGAAATTCTTCCACGTTATCCTCTGGTCCCAGAAGACGCTGAAAATCTTCATCAAGGTTTTGACGGCCCCCCCAGACGTCGCAAGGCCCCGTATGCTGCTCCCAAGGCTTGTCGGGACCTGGCGGGTCGCCAGGGGCCCGGAAGGCATTATCGGCCCTGCATTACCCCTGCGGGCCTGCTGGGCCGTGCAGGCCCCCGACGAGGCCTGGCCAGGGCTCGCCAGCCCTGGCAGGGCTGTCCCAGGGCTGACAAAGCACTAGATCACTAATTTGGCTTGCAATCGACCCTCTCATTGTCCGCCGCTTCCTCAAAGTAATTATCTATGTCCTAGAGTAACCCTTCGACAAAATCTTCGGCTTTTTCTTTCCTTTTATCCAAAGACTTTTCCTTTTATCCTAGATCTGGGTTTTCGTTTAAATCTGAACTCTTCGTCGCCTTTGGATCTGAAAAGTGTTGCGCTAGAACTTGTATGAGGGTCCCCAACTTTGCCTCAAGCGTCACCGTCGCTTTTTGCCCTTCCTCTATCGATACCATATTCTCTGATTTGAAAGAAGTGGAGCCTTCTTCCAAAATGATAATCGACTTCATATGATCCGCGACTTTCACAATGAGTCTTCCCTCCAAAAGTTCCATCTTTTTCTTTGCTTCTGTCACCGCCATGAATCGAATGCGCTCTAATACCAATTTGAAGCAATCCACTGGGTTTTGATGATAAAAGGGGATTTTCTATGGGGAAAGATGATAATTTTATAGGAAAGGTGTATTTTAAGGTTTTGGAGAGAGATTTGGGAAGAGATGGATTTTTATTCAAATAAACTGAAATAAAAGGGATAAGGTTAGCCACAATTGGAAAGAAAGCCGCTCTCCTAGCTTTTCCTTCGAAATGAAAGCCTAAATCTTCAAACTAGGGTTTGTGGACGCCTCATACAAAATTCTTCTTAATAATCAAGCATAGCCCCCCTCCATAGCTGGCCCTAATTATAAAAAGGGGCAAAATACAGAAATTACAGATTTTACAAAAAGGCCCCAAATACTAAAAATTACAAAAAGACCCCCTACGATCTGAAAATTCCGAAAATGCCCTTGATGGGCCTAAATGAAAAACGCATTGCATCCCTCACCACTACCATTGCCTTAGCAATCAACAGTAACAACACCATTCACATTGTCATCGGCCTCCAATCGAAGTTATTTTGAAAGAAGGTGTGGAGTATGGACACTAACATGCAAGTGGTTGGATGACAGGTTGACAACCAAAGGTAAAATGGCAACAACTAGTGATGCCCTCTAGCGTGTATATCTCTCAAAATTTGTTCTTGATATTCAAAGCATGAGTAGCAACATAGAATCCATTTCTCTAATGGTTTCAATACTTAGATCCTATAGATGAAGGGTGACTTCTATGATTTAGGAATCATGTATAGTCATCTATTTGGGGTCCACATCTTTATGATCTTGAATGAAAAGCTTGTATCATGTTACTTTTGTTGTTGCACACACATGTTTGATGAAATGCCGCTATAGTGTGAATCTCAAGCTTTCCCTTAATTCGTTGGATGTTTGACCTCCAATAATCCCAACAGTATGAAGATGGGGACTAGAATCCTCCTAATCAAATCAGATGGAATCTTTCTCTACTTATAGCATTCTCAAATGGTGCATGGACCATTCTAAAGACCCATTGACTGTTACCAAAAATGAGCTTGAACTACTAATTCGATAAGCTAACCACCTTCTCTATGCTTCATTCTATACCAAGATGGTAAGAATTAAATGGTTTCGATGCCAAGGAGGTGTTTGAAGTAATGCTTATGAGAAGAATTTTGTTGGCATTAGCTTTGCTAGTGATTTTGAAATGTTGATTGAATTTGATTAGAAAATTAATTTAAAAAGTTACCTATATGTACCTTGCGAAACTCCCTTTTATCATGAAAGAGGATTAGAAGAGGTTAAGCAATCCTTTTGTTTCAAAGGCAAGTAAGAACCTCTCATTCGTTCGTATAAATCTACGAACCTCTGAAATTTATTGATTTCAGAGGATTTTTGGTTGCTTTTTCTTTACGCTTCTACTCTAGTAAATAACGTTTTGCAATTTTACAACTGATGGTTGTTGTGGGCTGAGGAGATGACGAGATTGAAGGGGACATTGGTTGAGCTGCCATTGGGAATTGAGCTGTTTGAAAGTTAGTAAAGGAGGGGGATGAGTTGGTTTTAGAAATTTAACTATTTTTATAAATATTAATAATCTAAATTATTGTCATTTATTCTTTCTTTTTTTCTTTTTCTCTAAGTTGATTTTTGGGTTATTTTGTAAAGGAAAGAGGCAAAACAGCAAAGGAAAAAGGATATGGTATATGAGAAATAAATAATTTAAAAAGGAAAAATGGCATATATGTAAAATAAACAAAAAAGACAGTGTTGAATACAATTAAATTATAAAAATATGCACACACAAAAGTTAGAGATAAAACATAGAAATAATGGAAAAAAGAAAATATTAAAAAACTGATAACATAAAAATATTGCCAAGGTAAAAAAACTACATTAAAAAAGTTGGTGAGTGAACAAAGAAATATAGAGAATCATCATCATCTTAGCCTTCCTCCCAAAAAATTGGGGTCGGCTTCATGAACTTAGAAAAAAGGGAAGTTGGTGATGGAGCAAAGAAATGTTGAGAAAAAGATATCATAAATATGTAATATAAAAAATATTGTGAAACAAAAAAGATAAAAGGAGAGAAAAGTTATGTTAATTTTGTACTGTTTTACAAATATTTGTTAGTTCTTTGAACATGTTCAAAAGTTCATGGTAGTTTCTTTAAACAAAATAAAGAAGGGCATTTTGATCATTTCCTAATTTCCGTTACGACCGTTAGGTAGTGTTCTGAAACTTTAAAAGTTTGAGATAGTTTTATGTTTTTCTCAAAGTTCGAGGTAGTTTTTTTGAAATCTGCTCAATGAATAAGGTAGTTTTGTAAATTTTGGCTGTAAGCTAGTTAGCCTAGTTGTAAATTTTAAATAATAAATAAATAAACATACTTCCATTTATAAAATATCATTATTTAATCAAGTAACCCGTGTATAATAAAAATGTAAGCAAGATTAGTCAAGAAGCATTATCCATTTTGCATATGGAGGTTTCTTCTCTTGGAGAAGAGAAAAAATTCTCGACTAATGAAGCTCCTTATTTGATTAGTATGGGAACATGATTATAACTTTACCAACGAGTATCTTTTTTTGGCAGAGATTTCCCCTGATTTCCCCTCGCTGAAGGGGCATTAGGGCAACAAGTTGCAAAATGTGAAAACAGTCAGTTTATTCCATGTTCCATGGTCATGGGAGTAAGTAACAACACCAAACATGCACATGATCCTGATTCCCTTTCGCATAGTGATGGGTAATAAGCCCTGTATAGGCTATCCTTTGCCACGAACATGGTTGGTATGAGAATTGAAGGACTCCTATTTTCGGTTAGCCCAGAACCACCCTGCATAGCAGTGATTCCAAACGTTCAACGTGGCCTATGGAAAAGATAATCTCTTGCCCAAAGATGGATGTGGCAAGGGAGAAATCCAAACAACGCAGGCACCTTCTCCAAGATTTATAAAAGAACTACATATTACCCGTGCACATAGTGCACGGGAAAACCAAAAAACCACACACTGGATGCAGGATGCTGGACCTGCTGAGAATGGTAAAGGAGAGGGAAGAGTAGGTGTGGGTGGGTGGGTATTGTCTGAGGTAAAATGGGGAGAGGTATCAAGGGCAAAGTCATAAATTTGGGATTTAGGGGGAAGACAGACTCAATGGCAAACCCGTAAATAAGTGGATAAAGGGTGGAGTTTTTTGGGTTTTTACAAGGCGTTCTTTGAGTGGTTGAAAGGTCAATGAATTTAGTTGTTTGGGGGGGGACCTGTGGGGCATCCCCCTCAAATGTATAATAGAGATGGCAAATGGATTCTACTGTCAATAATGTACTCTTGACTCACTAATTTTAGGTTTTATGTTAGCGTTTTTCTAGGAAGTAAACGGCAATCAACAGATCTTTCAATACACACATTAACAAAGTGGTTACCATACATGACATAAAATAAAGCATAAGCATCAAAAGAGAAGGATATTTGGCATGGGATGAAAAGTTTTAATGAACAATCTGGAAAAAAAATATGCCCTCCGTAGGAATTAGTTCAAAATAACTAGTTTTAGAGACAGTTATCAATATGAAAGATGCTTACAGAAAATCGGTCCCACAAGTGTTGATCTCCGAATGAGAATGCCACAGGGCAGATTGATACAGCATTATGGCAAGTTCCAACCTCAAATGGTTGCATATAAAATTCCTGCTCCGGGAGCTCTAAATCAGATGACAAATCAAATAATCTGCAACAAAAGAAAGTTTAAGGTTCATTGGAATTGCATGGCTCCACAAATGGCTGCCAATAAAATTCATACTCTCGTTGCTCCAAGTCAAAACAAACCAGATAGTCCGCAAAAATAAAGTTCAAACTTCAGTTAAATTGCACGCTCCAACAAGGTTGTTTGTTTCAATTTATTTATTATCCAAAACCTTTCCTTCTTACATTTCTTTCTAAAATGAATATAAATTCTGTCTTGTGCTTCCAACCCTTTACCCTGTAAGTTAATTGCAATGCCTTTGTGTAAAATTACACTTTTAACAAAAGTTTAATATAGTAAGGTTCTTATTATTTATACTTATTTTTCTTGTCCTTATTGCATTTCATACTTGTTTCATTTTATATGTTTCTTTGCAGCCCATAACCCTAAACCACCTGTCAAAAGAAAAAGACAGCAGAAAACATGAATCTTGCTAGCCTATGGGGTTTGGTTTAAATATGTGCTCCAATGCCGAAACCTATATGGATCTTGGCATATGGTTCCTCTTAGTTCCCAAAACTCGACTGCTAACAAACAGATATCTAATAATTATAAATAAGTAATTGCAGCTCATTTGGTTAGCATATGCTATAGATACACTTTGTAAAGTATGTATGTTGTATATACCTGCTATCCCAACCCAAACCCGATTCAAAATTTTGGGTTTGGAAGGTAACTTTAGATCCATTAAAGTTATTGGGTTGGGTTTTTATTTAAAATCCATGTTCAAAAGCTTTTCTGCTATGTATTTGGATATACTTGTATCCAACCCCACCAACCCAATAACACTGCTCAAATTTCTAAAGAAGAGCAATGTATGATGACAATGTATTAGTGTTGTTATTGGATCACTATAAGAGTTATTATAAAAAGGATAGACTGAGATTTCTTGCTTTTTAGTTGGCACTCTCTCTCTTTATAAATTTTTTATTACTTATATAAATAAAAGGTTTATTTCTTCTTTGCATTAATTTTTGACTTGTCAAAATATCTAAAGATATCCCATAAATATTCGATATCCAACCTAAATGCAAACAAAATGGATATAGTTTGAATAGGCTGGGTGCTTTTTGGGTTTGGATTATTTATAAATATGGTTGAACCTTATAATAAATACCCAAATCAAACCTGACCTGTTGCCACCCCTAGACGTATGCACAAATCTTTGTCACTTGCATATTTTTCATTTTTTCCTTCTTTTATATAAAACACCCAGCGTTTCAAACATCCCTAAGCAGGCCTAGGCACCCGCGCTAGGCCATTTTCTTTTTTTTTTGTTTTAACCCTATAAATGATATATGTAATATTAAGATTACAATAATTTCAGGTAGACTATGAAAATATACCAAACAATTTTAAAATTAGTAATAAACAAACAAGTAATATTTCAATGTTATTTCAATTACATGCAAGTAGGGCTGTTGACGAACGAGCTTGAACAGGGAGCTTGGTTTTGTTCATGAACAAAATCCATGGTCAAGCTCTGTTCGTTTACTAACCGAGTTTTAAAAACATGTTCAAGCTTGTTCGTTAAGTTTACCGAACGAACGTAAACGAACGTAAACGAACATTTACTGAGTTTATTCACGAGTAGTTCATCGAACGTTCTGTTCGTTAACAAGAATTATCGAGCTTGTTCGTGAACATGTTTCGGAATATATTCATGAACACACAATCAATCTTGTTCATGAACAGATTTTCAAACAAACAAACGAACGTCAATTTTTTAATCAGTAATAATAATATTTAACCATAATTTCCAATGACTAAATCAATTAAAAAATTATTAAATATTTGCAGGACAAAAGGAAATAAATCCAACATAATAGCTCCATAAATTCTATTACAAGCATCCATTACACGCATGGTAAAAAATATAGTGATTGTCTAAATACAATACAATGTAAGAATCCAATATTCCAATAATTTCACCATCAATGTATTATAATGAACACTTAACGAGGTTTCGGAAGGGTTATCAATGTGCTGATCGGCTTGCGGATCTCGGTGTGTTTTTGGTGACCGATTTTTTGATCCGTTTGAATCCTCCTGGGGTGATTCTTGAGTGTCTTAAGCTGATGCGTCTGGAGAGGGTTTTGTAAGAGGCCTTAAAGCCTGATGTGCTTAAGGTCCTTTTAGTTTCCGAATTATCTAAAAACACTTAACGAGCTTGTCCACGAACACTTAACGAGCTTGTTCATGAACACCACTTAACGAGCTTGTTCATGAACATAAATGAACGAACACAGTTATGTTCAAGCTCTGTTCGTTTACTAACCGAGCTCTAAAAATCTGTTCAAGCTTGTTCATTAAGCTTCTCGAACGAACGTAAACGAATATGTACCGAGCTTGTTCACGAGTAGTTCGTCGAACGTTCTGTTTGTCAACAGCCCTACATGCAAGTAATTAAGAAACATTAACAAAGTTACAATTAAAAATAAACCAGAAACAACTAAAAGCAAAATGTAATTGAGAAAATACTTGGAAATAGAAAGGGTGAAGAGCATTAGACCATTTGGTATAAACTATAATACTTACTTTGGTATCATCCACTATCCATGATCTATGAACCAATGACGCATACATCAACGAGTAGTATCAATGACTAATCAGTGATGACTCTATTATTACACCATCTTGTTTTTCCTTTGCAATTCTTGAAGGGCATGTACTAGATTCACTCTTACCTTCAATTTGTTTTTCCTAGGTAGTTTTTGCGATCTCACTCTTCAACCACCCATCATCATTATTAACCTGACTTTTCCCATCTTGTCGTGAAGAATCTACAATGTAAGAAAAGTGAGTAAATTTCATGGCACCCAGCCTCGCATCTCCTTCTGCTCTACAATCTGCCACATCATTGACAAGGCCTAGTGCTGTTTATGGATGAACTTTTGTTTAAGTTGTTTAAACATAGATTATAACTGGGGATGGTAGAAGTTCTTGTCGTATTCCTTCTTTGACCATGTCTAACTGATGTAGAACCAGAAAGATTTGGGAAAATTGATGGACAATTTTGGGAAAGATCAATGAAATCTAGGGTTTTCGAGGCTTCTCTCCTAGGAGTTAACTTTTCATCAACATAGACCTTTCTCAGGTTTAGGGTTTTAATTTCTCAAACTTTTCATTAATTAATAAACCAGTCTTGACGCCTATTTATAGGCTTACAAATAATACACTTCTCTCCTCCCAACCAATATGAGACAACTTATTCCATAAAAAAGAAAAAACTAAGCTAAACTAAAAACAGTATAAAATGAAGGTCTAATCAAGTAGTTCTACTTGGGCTCGAACCCAATCATAGAGAACTTGGTTGAGTTTCACGTCTTTGCGTTCGTGTGTATACTTTGATGTCACCATAACTAACAAATCCTCTGAAGCACCTACATAAGGGACCAATTCTCAGGATTTGGTTGGATATACATGTACCATCCTAATAGAGCCAACAAAAGTGTTGTGTAGCATAAGTTGTATGCCAACAAAAATGCAATGAAATGCAAGTTGTATGGACATGTAATGAAGGAAGACATATTCCAGTTGAAGCCACATGTCCAAATAAAAGCTTCAAAAGTTGTGTTAAGTAAAAGATGAAGACAGTATTAACCATAAGGAGGCTTTAAATGTGATTGCCAAGAAGTTCAAGAAGCAATGACAAAAGACAGATTCGGAAGACAACGTGAATCTGGCATGTCCAAGCATTCTTCTATCAAATTTGATCAAGATTAGACTCCACAAAGTAATATTGGTCTAGCTCAAGTGGTAAATCATCATCGCAATCGTAACAGAAGGGTCAAAATCCAATAGGTGGTCACCACTAGCAATTCAAAACTAGCAAAGCAACTGAAGCAAAAATGAAGCAAAATTAAGTTACAAGGGTGTTGCTTAAAAAGCAGAGAGTACATGCCTAACCAATAATGGGGCTTGGATATATGAAAATGTCATTTTGTTTCAAGCCATGTCTATTGAGTCTTCTTTCAAGGACATGCATTGCGACGAAGAGTCTGGCAGATCTTATAAACCTCCTTATGTATCTGTAGATCCGCTTCCAAATGGATCCTAAAAAGAACAAAGGCCTAGTTTGAAAGAGGATGAGTTGTTTGATAATGACATATAGTTGGAGCGATCAGAAGATGAGATCGGCCATGAATTTCATCAAGTCTAATGAGAATTCAGAAGAATCGCATACGAGGAAGTATATCTTAAGTAGGTGGATGAAAGTCAAATGAGTTTGGAGCCAACAATGCAATATTTAAAAATCATCGACATACTGTGATATGTCAGCCAACAATATCCCCGACATGGCACGTGTACATGAATTAATAAATTAATAGTATTCTGTTTGTTTGTTTGTTTGTTCTTTATGTTCATTATATAAGTAAAGTATATGTTGGTTGTTTGCTTAGTTGCATGACACAAATATGCCTTTTAAAGCTTTGTCATTTAGGTCTTACAATTTATTAGATCAACTGTTAATTGCATTTACTATAAATTTGGCAATTGCTTACATGAAATATATATCTTTTGCCCCCAATGGTATCCTATATTTACTTAATGTACCAATGTCGGGAGATATACGCTATCAGATACCATGAATCCAACATATACCATTCATAACCTTGCGCGTCATTCAAATTATGACAGATAACCATTAAGTGAATATAGCCAAGGAACTAATGAAAGAGAATAGGCTAAGGATTTGAAAAGTTGTGCAGCCCATGCAGTGAGCTCAAGGGAATTAGCAAGTTGCCTAGCTTCAAAAGGGTACTTGCTAAAGCCGATAAGATTATTATACAAAGCCATTACAAAACCTTGTCCATGATGCAGCGGATCATAGAGCATGAGATCGAGAGGTCGTGGTACTACGAGGTTTGTTAACACTTTTATTCATAGTAGAGGTATCACCACAGGAAGGAAAAGCCTTAATTTAGAGCTAAAGGCGAAAGTAAGGCCAGGTACTACAAGATTTGTTATCATGTTTCTTACATAATAGAGTCATCACGGAAATGGAAAGCTTACATTTATGTCCTCTGATGATGATGGGTTGTTAAAGTGCAAGGTGCCAAAAAAGTCCACGGAAAAATGGGATGAAGGTATAATAATGAAGTTATTAATAATTAGTAATTAATATTCTTTTTCAATGTTTGAATTCATGAATCACATATGATAAATGATAGTAAAGGGAACACAAAAGTGTATAGCAAGTGGCCTAATGCTTTTCACCCTTTCTATTTCCACATATGTTTCTTAATTTTATTTTGCTTTCAATAGTTTTCATTATGGTGTTCATTATAACATTTTAAAGTTGCCTAATTGCTTGCATGTAACGCAATTGAAATACCATCAAATATTGATTGTATTGATTTATTATTAACATTGGTAACTTTCATAAGTACCTTGAATTTGGTGTAATTTGACATTACGTATATCATTTTTAGGGTTTTAGGGTTTAACAATCATACACCTACTCTGAAACACTCCCTTTTCTCAATATCATTATTTTCCCTTGACTGGGACCTTCCATAACTTGGGCTCATCATTCTATACTTGCTAGTAAGGGAAAATAAGATGTTCACAATCTAAAAGCTACCATTTCATTGGCCATACTATTAAGTGGCTTAAAGAATAAGAAATTACCAAGTAACCTCCACAAATTTCGGGTGGTCCTTATGGCTTGGCCTTTCAGTACCAACAAACTTTCATGGTTTTCACATGTCATTTACACCAATATTGGTCAATCAAGGTGGGGTAGGGATTTACATACACCATGAACTAAGCTATCTTTATTATGTGTACACTAAACTCAAAGTTACCGGAAGCATGGATCGATTTGGTACATGAAACGAAAATGGGTACGTGGATTAGTACCAATCCAAAACATGATGCGTTGAGAGTAGACTTTCATTGGATGCTTAGAATGATATACAAATAAATTTTGTTGAAGAATTCTTTTAGTTCTTTATACATTTATGGTTGTGTATATAATAATAATAAATTGTATTATAAAATTTAAAAAATTCACCCGATCTTGATCAAAATGATCTTGTTAGATAGTCTAGAAGCTATTTAAATTTCAAACCATTACTTTTGCTGTTTCAAATCATTAATGTACTAAAAATCAGAACGTGTGATCCAAATGATAGCTTGTAAGGGGTTTAGTTAATACTGCTTTGCTTTTAAAGTGGACTATCAAAAACACAAAAGATGTTTATATGACAAAATAGTAAGGTACTTCAATTTTCATAGAATGAGCATGCAATGTACATGCTACCAAGTGCCAACATTCTACTAATTGCTAAAAGAAACATAAGTTTCGTACGGACATAAAAGTTTTAGAAAAGATATGCAATAAGAAGATACATGTCATGTGCAAGACTATGAATGCTAACAACTTAGGTTTTATCCTTGAAAAGGGATAAACCAAGTAACAGTCCTAAACAATTGTACTATTTTCTTTAGTAAATCTTTATTGTATTTCATTTTCCATTATTTTAAATTAAATTCTTTGTATTTATTTCATGATTTTGGATGTAATCTTTTTACATTAACTACTCTTAAAAATTCATTTTTCAAAAGAATAAGTAATAGTCACATTTAATTAAAAATTTAAATTATAAAAGCTATATAAATGTAAAGTAAAATTTATCAATGATAAATAAAATTAATTAATAATAAAATAAAGAAATTAAAATATAATATTTAATAACCTAAGAAATAGAAACCTTAATAGAATTCATACAAATAATCCTAATTCAAAATCCTAATTCACAGTCCTAGTTTTTATGAGAGTTTTTCTTCTTGAATAAATCAAGGTTTGATTTTTATTGATCCTATAGAATGTAATGGTGTGCTTTGGTTGTGTTTTGATCATAAAAAATATTAGTTTGTAATTAATATAATCATGAAAACATATATCACATATATTCATGGCATGATCTCTGAATTTCATATTTTGTTGTAGAAACCATTGTTAAAAACCATAGTTTGATGAGATCTAATCATGATTAATATGCAAGATAGGATTTTTATTAGAGTTCTTATGGTTTAACACATCTTTGATAGATGGATCTTGGTTTTATTCTAATCTAACTTGTTTAGGATTTCTTAATGCACAACATGCATATAGATATATACCACTTGATTGAGATTAAATCTTAAGACCTAAACTTGGCCAACCCTTAACCGTGACATGCTTAGTTGTGACTCAATCATGATTACCAAACCCTAGTTGCATGGTAATCCACTGATTAATTCTTCATTTAGTCGAAATATTTGATTTTCTCTTTAAGTTTGAGGTTTCCCTTAAGCTGTAACACTTGACTTAGTGGCCACAATTTTTGACCTTTTAGCCGCACTCTTGATTGTTGAAGCAAGCTTGATTTCTTGAAAAATTTGCCATACCACCCGAGGACAAACTCTAGCTTTGAGAATCACGGCCAAACCCTGACCGTGTCTCTAGATGTGAGCAGCCCATGTTGCGGCTCTAGCCGAGCAGCTAGAGAGGGAAGGGAGAGCCCTCTTCCTTCTCATCCCCTTTCACCCCTTGTTCCCCCATAGTTCTCACTCTTTTGTGATAGAAATTCCAAAGTCAATCATAACGTAATGCCATGTTACTGCTGCTGAAAATTTCAGGTCTGTGGTGATGTTTTATTTCTAGATTTCTTTTTTAGTTTTTGTCGTTCAATTTCATAGCAATAATTCCTGAGTTTCGTTGACTCTTTTGCTATTTTATTCCTTGAAAATTGTTGATATAATTGCTGTTAAATTCCCGGAAATTTCTGCAACGTTGCGCTCAAGTTTAAAGCAAAAGAATGGATGTTATAAGTGGTTGTTATTGCAATAAGTATTTCATGCAAACATGACAAGTTCTTGGCTTCATTTTGTTGCTTGAGCAAAGATTGAGGTTGAGATATAATATACAATGAAAGAGGAAATCCTTGTTGTAAATATATGCCAAACATGTTAAATTAATGTACACACATGACACTTGGGGTGGGGTAACTGATTGACACGAGGGTACTTGAGCGGCGAGTGTCTCTAAAAACCGTTACTTGTAAAGAGGTAACGGTTGGTATTGATGGACATGATGATTATTATTATTAGAAGACCCACAGTTGAAACTCGGATTGAAACTATGGAGGGAAAGACTCGCGTTTTTAGTCCGGGCCCTGATACGTGAGGGTTACGTGGCCCATGGAGATAGACCTATAACTAAATCATGAGGACCGTTTTTTACCATGATGATGATATTGTTATTGATGGATATTCTAGTCGGATGAAACATCCAAATCGCATATTATACCATCGGACATGAGTCACACACTTAGGCTAGAAATTTTTATATTGACATCCTAGCTTAGAGACATTACACCTCACTTGACATCACTTTAGAGTTATTGTAGCTTTGCCTTATTTTCTGTCCTCTTGAGATATAGTATCCCTTTTTGGTTGTTACTTCTGCAGTTTAGTTTTTCATGTCAAAACCGACAAATCTAAACCTTACATGCACATATGTAATAAAATTCAAAAGCCTAGGTATGGCAAAGCATTAACTATAGATCATGTAGGTGTGGGAGATATGCATCTATAGACTACTTTCTCATTAAATTATTAGCTTGAACAATGTTGAGATGTAATATATAAGTAATAAGTTGGATGGGCTTTATGTAAAATGGTTTTATGTAAAATTATGAATACAGACCTATAAATCTATATTACAATGAGGGTGTTTGTCCCAATACCAAGTTGACTGGGACAAACAATTGGCCCTGGGTGTGTCACCTCATCTCGGTAGGGTCCAGTGATGGGTGGGTGGGGGTTTGGGCTTGGGTTTGGGGTGGGGTTTTGGGGATTTTTTTGGGCGTTAGCCCCTGCTTTTCCTCATTTTGCCCCCTGACGCTCCTCACACTCATACCCCCACACTTTTTTCGCTTTGGCCCCTGCATCTCTCTGCATTTGCGTCCGAGTGATGACTGCCTCTGTGCCCTCCAGGCACGAACAATTTCTAGTCTATTATACATTTGAGAGATGTTATCATCGATTTTTGGATAAGAGAAATTGGATAAGAGAAGAGAAACTGGGATAAGAGAAATTAAGAAATGAGGAGATTTTGAAGGATAAAAGAGGATGAAGGGTATTTTGCACATACAACCCTGGTTTTTGCATTTTTGTCCCTAGACCCTCCTCCATACACACCCACACTTTTTCTTCTTTCCCCTCATTTTTCCGGTTTTTTGCATTTTGCTCCAAGACCCTCCCCCCACACACCCACAGTTTTACTTATTTCCCCCTTCTTTTTCCGATTTTTGCATTTTATCCCATGAACCCTCCCCCCACACTTTTTCTTCTTTCCCCCTCCTTTTCCGACCGTTTTTCCAGTTTCTGTGCACGTGTGCACAAGTTATTTGCTAGTAATAAATATAATGAAGAGGGCAACTAACTGTCTTAAACTTTTTTCCACATATCTAATCTCTCATTTACAACATGGTGTTAGAGCCATAACACTTAACCCTGATCATAATAGCCACAACCATAACACTAATCCCTCTCTACCACAAAATTGTCGCCACCCAATACACTAATTCAAACCCTAACTAGCCGCCACCCCATCATCCTAACCCTAGCCCAACAACTCTGTCACCATCACCAGTCACCCATTGTATCTCATCCACTTGCCACCCTTTAAGTCTTAATCCATGAGAACTATATATAACAATGTTGTGATACGAGACTTGAGATCCTAAAGAATGCATTGAGTAGAGGTCTTCTATACTTTGATTGTTGAGATGTAATATACAATATGCTCTAGCTTAGAAGGGAATGTTGAGATGTAATATACAATATGTTATGTAAATATTGTTTTAGGTAATAATAGATACAAAGGATATGACATATTGATAGTTTTACGTAAATAAAACTATCAATATATTACCATAAATAATAGATACAAAGGAGAGTGGAACTGAACTAACCCCCTTAACCCTTTCTCCAGATATCTAATCTCTGATTTAAAACAAACGATATATACAATATATCAAATGAAGATGTCAATTTTTAGGAATTGCACTGAGAATACGAATATCAATATGGCCATGATCCCCTATCACCGCCTTCACCTGAAAGCTCTACCCCGACCATCGTTGTCCTCAATGGAGGGCCACACCATCAGCATCGCTTGCCTTTGCCGCCTTTGCAATCGTCGCCTCGCTACACCATCATCACGTCGTCATCTTCTTCCTCCACTGCACCGCCACATTTCCATCATCATCCACAAACACCGCCATCGTCGCCGCCTTGGATGGTCCCATGTTACCACCAGGGCCTTCATCATAGCCCGCGGACTCCAATGCAATAAGCTCTGGTGAAAATCAATGCCAAAACCCACCGCAATCCGTACAACTCCAACCTGCTACAATGCGGCTTGGGCTAACCGCTTTTGAAAAGATTAGCTCAAACTCAAGCTGACACTCTTCATCAACTCAATTCCAAGCTGACTCATGCTGGTTGAGCCGAGCCAAGTCAACAATGTTCATCAACTCAGACCAAGCAGACGAAAGCCAACTCGAACCGACCCTGAACCGACAAGCCTTAATCGATCAACGGTACCAACTTATTGACTAAGACAGCAGTCGAGCTATAATAGCAGTTTAAGTCGTGCTACAAAACGGCTTGACAATTTTTAATGATTTTTTGAAGGATTTTTTTATCCATTTTTGCATCAACTCGTTATTTTAAAGATTCTGAAGTTGTTACCATTTGGATTTTTGATCCGTCTACACTATTACAAGCCAAATTAAGACATCCATATAACTTGAGGAATTGAGCCGATTTGAGCTGTTCTTTTTATAGGTTGAAGCTATAATGATCACTCCTACATAAATTATTCTTTTCTGACAAAATATGAATATGAGATGTTTTGACGGGTTCCACTCTTCTATAGCTTCAACATGTAAAGATATGATGATTAAGAGTATCGTTTGAAATATTTATCTCACGTTTTAACTTCTCAAATAAAATGAAATGCATTTATACTTATCAAAAATTATAAGGAGAAGCACTATATGGATATATGCAATGTCAAATCTCTTTTCAGCATTGATCATCTTTAAAATAATCTTAGATACCAGTATCTTTTCGAACGTCGACCAATCCGCTAATCGGCCCAACAATTGTCAAGCCCAAATCTTGAGAAAGATCTAAGAGATGAGTTACATGATATCAATAATAAACTTCTTCAAATGTTTGAATACTTAAAGATGAAGCAAGAGCTAAAGCCTAAATTTGATTATGTGAGCCTGATCCCAAGTCTGAGCCAAAATCTAAAACAAAGTTTGAGTCTGAGCATGAGCCCAATCTAAATCCTCAATATAACATTGAGACTTAGTCTGATCTAGCCTAAGATTGAGCTCAAACCAAAGCTAGATACTCAAACTGATCCTGATCTATCATCGCACCCAGAGCTTGAAACCTAACTTGAGCCACTTGTCAATTATGAGCTAAATTGACAAATAGCGATATGTTATGAGCTGTGTGAGCATATCAACTATCATTTCTGATCCGCCACAGCCTATAAGCCAACAGATTTTAAGTACCTTTCTTACTTCTATAATTTTGATACATTCTCCTGAAGATGCTCATATGTAAATTTTCATTTAGCTCATTTTAAAGTTTGAAGACGTTAGCTTTCAACTTCAAAAGGTTGATAGTTATTATTGGTTTGTGTTTTCTTGCCATCATTCACCAGTGAATTTTTTGAGTCCGAGAAGAATGATAAAGATCAAATAACGAATCTAATCTGCTTTTATTTGATTTACTTGTTAAAATTTTATTTAATTTTATCAAATTTTCTTTGATTTATTTAGATTTGCTTATTTAGTTAGATTTACTTATGTGAGCACGCATCATGCACATATCTTAGTTTATAAATAAAGTGTGTATCTTAGTTTATAGATTTACTTAGTGAGCACGCATCATGCACATATCTTAGTTTATAAATAAAGTATGTATCTTAGTTTATAAATAAAGTGTATCCCCTTGAGAATGAGTTAATCCATTAATAAGAATTGCTTTAATTTCTCTTTAGAATCTTTCTTATAAGATACAGGAAGTGGACACGAGAGAACCTTGACAAAAGGCATGTATCTTTAAATCTACGTCATGCTGATTTGTTGAAGTGGGCGAAGAATTAATTGGATGAGAGACTCTTAACATCTCTTATCTATTTAGAATCCTTAATTTCCTCAAATTAAAATATCAGATTTATTATTAATTTTTCCATTTTCCCTCTTTAGATTTTCCTTTTTATATCAAGATCCATCATTCCCCTACTTTTAGCGTGTATCCTCCTAAACATCTCCATTTTATACATGTATCATGTGCCTACGGGCTCCACGTTGTGAACACTTTGATTAAGACAATAACGCAGAATTTATAAAGACTCCAATGAATCCCACATGTTTCCTATAAGAATATTAATCTGTAGAGTATTTCCTGGCCTTTTATGGATTAGATCCTATGTATAAGGTACACCAGAAGTTATCTGAGTATAGTTTTCAGTTTTCAGCTTGAAATAACCCTATCAGAGCAATCAAAGGTTTCTTGATATTCCGTCCAAGATTTTCTTTTCTAATATCAGATCATTGTGGACATAGTTATCAAATTCATCATACAATTATTCCTCTCGATCACACTCACTATTCGTTTCCATTGACTATGTTTACAAAGGAAAATATATCATTCTTAAGAAAAATAGTACCACGTGGGAAATTATAGAAAAAGTGAGGAACATAGGACTGAAGATGTGGCATTGTCGTCAATAGATACACAATTTGACATCTTCAATTCCAAATAACATGCCTTATTAAATGGTAATAAATAATAAATGCCATTTTTCTATTGTAAATTACTCAGCAAATCAAATTACTCAGCTACAATAATGTGCAACTTGTTAATTTCTTCACACGTGTATTTGCTAATACCTCTGGTAGAAAAGAACTTGCATCTTCCATAAAAACACAGGTGCACAAAAGAGTAGCAACCAAAATTATTCCAAACCAGTGATTTGGAGGTATTGCTGGCAGACAATGCAGAAAAGCTTTGCATGGTCATGGGAAAATGAGCCTGTTTCTGAAATCTCAGATTTCATAAGGTTCGGTAATACTTAAAAAACAAGAAAATAAAAAATGATATGGTAATAATAGAATTAATAGTTAAACAATCAAACATGCCTAGATTTACACTCATGAGCAGAGATCAGAGTGTGTGTGGCATAGTAATAGTAGAAAAAGAAAAACCAGACATCTAAATTTACAGTTGCAAGAAGGGTACGGTGATGTGTGTGTTCGTGCACGCACACAATTGAGTGTGTTTTTGTATGTGATATACTTTTATACTGATTGTCATATATAAGTGTGAATACATTAAAGCTTAAAGTACAAGTAAACATTGTCATGTTGTAGAGGAGTCATACAGAAACCAGCATGTGCACATACGAAACATGTAACAGACATGAAATGGACTCTAATAATTGCTAACATGACAAACCCCAAGTTTGGCAACAGAATGTGATAATGACCATATGTAACTCGTAAAGATGTACCTTAAAACCGAATCAGAGGATAAAATTCCCACATGAGTTGTACTATAAGGGTGCCATGACACTTGTAAAACTTGTAAGCCACTGTTGTGAGAGGAAAATATTTGTGAACCAACATTACTCGTCCTGTCAGGATAACAATTTGCTTTAGCAGAGAGTAAAGAAGCAATATCAGATAAAATGCGAAAAGGAGGACTGAATTACAAGTCTTTAATGACACTTAAGTTGCAGTAAGCAAAGTTGGAATAAATAAATATATAAGAATATTTATTAATCTTTTGGGAACAATGTCCGTTTGACAAAAATTTATGACAGTGAAGCACAGAAAGGGGGTAATGATTAATCCAGATCATATGCAAAGCAATATGTAAATGCATTTTATCGTTTAGACATAAGCATTAAAATTTAAAGTGTAAAGCATTAATCATCATTATGACACTGAAGCAGCAGTAATCAAAGTTGGAAGAAATAAATATATAAGAATATTTATTAATCTTTTGGGAACAATGTCCATTTGACAAAAATTTATGACAGGGAAGCACAGTAAGGGGGAAATGATTAATCCAGATCATATGCAAAGCAATATGTAAATGCATTCTATCATTTTAAGTATAGACAGTAGCATTAAATTTTAAAGTGTAAAGCGTTAATCATCATTATGTTGGAATGCAAACTAACAAAGATACACCATGGACTGAAACAATAAAAACATATTAATAAAATAATCAGCTTAACATATGCTAATTTAAATAGCACCCCACTCAGCACTATCCTATGGCTGCATTAACAATATATTCTGCAACTGCGTAATATCTTGCTAACACCAAAGCTTAAAATAGCTCAAAGCACATGCCTCTTTAAGTCTTGAATTGGTAGAACTGGATTTAAAACACTTTAACAAAAAAGAGAAAATATAGTAAAACCTAAAAATATCTCTTTATGAGTAATGACTGTCTAAGCCGAAACATGAAAGTATAACATGTCTAATGTAAAGCATAGTTGAGAAGAAAGGCCTTTAAAGCCATAATCTACTGAGATTCTAATGAATAATGTGTATCGTCAAGTATATGGAAACCAACCAATCTTTCATTGTTATCATCGACATATATCTTCAAAATATCCTTTATTGTCATCAAAATATATCTACAAAATCACTATTTTCGTAAGTATCATGTAGCTACAAGATAGCCTTAGTGAAAATTTTATTTTTATTTACCATCTTATTATTTCATCCTGCCTATAGATAGATAGATAGTGGTGCTGAATATTTCAGCACGTATATACGCAATAGTTTTGTGGTCAATCGTTTCTTTTCCACTTTCTGGCAGTATATCCTCATAATGTTGTAACGGAAATGACGATTGTGTTTAGCCTTGGCAACAAAGTAGGGATTTTCGTTTTTCTTTTCCATGGACTAGTGTTCAAGTGACTCAAAAATTAGTAACACATATCTGAGTAGGGTATTTCAGGGAGAAAAGCAAGATTTCATTTTGATGGGTTCAGGGTTTAAGGGATTTGACAGTGAAGAACTTAGCTAATGTTAGGGACAGCGAAGGTCTGGGGGTATTTATAGTTTGACATCTCTCTTCTCAACTAAAGAGGAGAGTACTATCCATTCTGGGCAAGAGAAACCCTAGCCCAACGGACGTTGCAAAACTTCCATCTTGGAAGCTCATTATTCAAATAAAAAAAACCTAACCTATCCACCAAAATATGATCCCCAAAGTACCCTGACCGAAATCAAACAAGTAAAGGGATTTATACCTGTAGCTGATTGAGTTTCCACTTGAAGAAGAAGAAGACCTTGCGTACAAATTCATGAACCATACTCCATTTGTACTAGAGAGAATCAGCGAGGATCCATCGGCATTGAGGGAAATCCTATGAACATCAGATTCGATCGGAATATCCGGCGTCAAAACCTCCGAGGGAGACGCAGCGAGAAGCGACGGAGAAGACGACGACCATTCACCATCGGCTTCTTCGACATCATCGGATAAACGAAGGGAGAGGCGATGGAGATGTCCGAAATTAGGGTCCCACAAGTAGAGGCGAGAGGAGGCGGCGTCCCAAGCAGCGAGGTTGCCATCGCCGGAAGAGGCTGCGGCGGTGCCGCCGCAGCTAGCGTTTCTGAAGACGGTATGGCTCTGGAGCGGGACCCACTGGAGATCAAGGGCTTTGGGTTTGGATTGCGACGGAGAAGCAGAAGGAGAGCGAAATCCGCGTCCCATGGCCAAGGACCCCCAAGCTCTCACGGCAAACAGCACAAAAGGGAGTTGCTGCACGTCCCGGATGAACTCGATGGCTCCATTTAAAATCGGGATTAGAAGTTGGGCTGGTCTCAAATGGGCCTTAATTGGGCTTAACGTTTTAAGGAAAGTGGCACTTGGATTATCAGGCCTAGCGCAGAGATGGACCAACTCCTCTTGAACAACCGTAATTCTCTGAGCTGAGGTCGGCCCATGTACTCCTTGTGCTGAATGCTGACTCACACGCCTCTGTCCATTAGAAATTCTTCCCTTTCTTCGGCACCTTGAAGAAGGGTATGCATTTGTCTATCGCCCTAGAGATGAATCTGTTGAGTATGGCCACTCACCATATTAGTCACTGGACATCCTTCACCTTGGTGGGAGACTGCATTTGATCGGGGAGCTGTTCTTCTCTGGGTTAGGCTCGATTCCTCTGTTATGGACCATGAAGCCCAGCAACTTTCCAGAAGCCATGCCAAAGATGCACTTGCTCAAGTTAAGCTTCATATGGTACTTCTGTAGTATATCAAATATCTCTTCTAGGTCGGCTACGTGATTAGTCGCTTCCAAGGACTTGATGAGCATGTCATCGACGTAGACCTACATGGTCTTGTCAATCCATTCTGCGAACATCTTGTTGACGATCCGCTGGTAGGTTGATCCAGCATTCTTCAGGCCGAAGGGCATTACCTTGTAATAGTACAGCTATCTACCTATCAAGAAGGCTGTATGATCTTGCTCTGGTTTGTGCATGTGTATCTAGTTGTAGGCTGAGTAAGTGTACATAAAGCTTAGCAGCTTGTGACAGGCTACGGCATCGACGACTGGTCAATCTGGGGCTGTGGTAAACCATCTTTTAGGAATGCCTTATTCAGGTCCGTGAAGTCGATGCAGATTTGCCATTTCCATTTTCCTTCTTTACTAAAATGACATTAGCCAGCCAATCTGGATATGTTGCCTCCTTGATGAAGTCCGTGCAGAGGAGCTTGTCCACCTCGTCTTTAATGGCTTGACTCCTTTCAGCATTGAAGGTTCGTCATTTCTAGTAAACTTGAGGCACATCAGGGTTGATGTTGAGCCTATAGCCAACTACTCCTAGATCTATGCCTGGTATATTTGTGTGCGACCAGGCAACAATGTCCTCGTTGGGTTGAAGGAAGCTGATAATAAGTGATCGGAGGTCAGGCTGTATGGCAGACCTGATCTAGACCATCCGACTCGGATCGGATTCTGAGAAAGGAACTGCTTTCTACCTCTTCTACTGGAGTGGCTCTTTCGTACTCAGGCTCCCCTCAAGGGTCAAGCTCATCTACCAAGGGCGAGGTCTGAACCCGATCATGCGGTTGAGTGGAGGTGGTTGGAGGCTGATGCTTCACAGCACTACCAACAGTCTGACTGGGAGGGAAGCCAACACCTTGTGAGCTAAGAGCATGCATTCCTTGGCTTCTGACTTGATTCTCTCTAACGCACTGACTTCATGCGTAGTAAGGAACTTGACCAGGAGGTGGTAGGTGGAGGTCATTGATCGCATTGCGTTGAGGGTTGGTTACACGATGATGGCTTGACGGCCTCTGGGCAGTTAACCACCAAGAAGTGGACGTTATGCACCTCTTGGTAGGGAGGTGTACCAAACTCCACCCAAATAGAGACCATCCCCTCTAAAATGACCAAGGCCTCTGTGAACCCAAAGAGGTTGGTGTGGACGGGAAGCATGACATCACCAAGTATGCATAGCTTCTGGTAGGTGTCTAAGAAGAGGATATCAACAGCACTCCCATTGTCAATCATGATGTGCCAAACTTGGTGGTTGGTGATCTGCAAGCCGACCACAATGTCATGTTATGGGACTGATGTACCATTCTTGCCTCAGCTTCTGTGAAAAGCAGAGGCTCCTCAGGAAGCTTGAGCTAATTTGAAGCTCGTTCAGTGATGTCAGAGTCGAGGTCGGTTGGGCATACGTGTGTCTGACAAGCGAGACTCTTCTGCACGAGGTTGGACTGCTGAGCCAAGTTCCAGCCAACCGTAGTGATGGAACCAAAGATGAGGTCAATAACATCGAACAAGCTGGCGACTGCTTTGCCTTTACTTTGAGATCCTCCAGCATCGCACTTCTTTGGAGTCTTGTGAAGTGCCCTGTGAAGCTACTGCACATGTACCAAGGGGGGTGAATAGTACTTTAAAATAATCAAGAGTGTAATTCCTAATTATTGTGCAAGCATACAAACAACAATGCGAAATAGGCAACAATCGACAAGAATTAACAAACGCAAACAAATGATATAACGGGTTCGGATCCACCCAAGTCTCCCCGACTTGTTCCTGGTGATCATACGTCCCAACCACCCGGATCCCCTCCAGATACTTGAGTTAGAAACCACTAACCCAAGATTTAGCACTATGAAATTCTTGTAGAAAACCTCTACAAGACCAAATCATACACAATGAAAATGTGACTCCCACAACCCGGGATCACACACTTCTCTCACAACCGAGAGAACAATTCAAATATCAAATGCGATGAAATAATGAAACACTTACCACAAAATCCTATGCCTTGAGTATACTTACCAAATTAGGGCAAAGAGGGATTTTGAGGAAGAAGATGTCACCAAACCATAGCTCCAAGAAGTTGGCCAGCAATGGAAGCCTAGGGTGGAGTTGATGACCTTGAATCAAGCTCTTGGCTTGGAAGGCTCACAATGGAGAGAATCTCTCTTGAGGAATTTTGCTCAAAGAGTGAAGGAGAGATTCTTGGTGAGAAGAGAGAGCTTAGAAATAGCTTGAGAAAACTCTTCTCTTAGGTCTGAAATAACTTGGATAATGGACCTCTCTCACCTTGCCTCAAACAAATCAGGTTTGTATTTATAGAGGCAAGAAAAATCGTGCTCAAAAGATTCCCAACGGTTATATTTCTGAAGTAGTTAGTCGGTCTAAGAAGGATCACTGACCGACTAGATTCACATCTAGTCGGTTGGTGAATTAACATGAACCGACTAACAGCTCGACAGCCAAAAGAGAAAGTTCAGACAATAAGGAACTAGTCGGTCTAAGAAGACTTGCCAACCGACTAGTTTCACAACTAGTCGGCCGGTGAGTGTTCTTTGACCGACTAAGAGTCGAAATAGAATAGGCTGAATTCAAGTTGAACTTAGTCGGTCTAAAAGCAAATTCTAACCGACTAGTTTCTCAACTAGTCGGTTGGCAGATGTTCTTTGACCGACTAACGATAAACAGTAAGATAGGCTATACAGAGGCAATGATAATTAGTCGGTCTAAGAAGGTTTCCTAACCGACTAGATCGTCATCTAGTCGGTCGGTGAACCTTCTTTGACCGACTAATTGAACAACAGTGACAGGCTGAATTGAGCACGGACATCTCATCGGTTCAAGAGGAATTACCGACCGACTAGATCGTCATCTAGTCGGTTGGTTCTTCTACTTGAACCAACTAAGATGCACAAGAAGCCGAGGGAAGAAGCGATAGGCTTAGGGAAAGTTTCTAATGGCTTCTAAGATAATCCTAGCTCTAAGATATGAGCGAAATGAAGATTATAATGTAAGTCCTACTCAAGACTTAGCATTCTATTCTATGAAGATAGAAGACATTAAATCAAACATGACGAACCATCTTCAAAGCTTCAATCTTCACTCTTTACTTCAATAATGCTCCTTGAGCTTCAACGAAGCTTCAGGCACACGATCACGCGTTTTGAGAAGTCTTTGTAATGCCCTACCAGCTACTGCACAAGTACTAGAGGGGGGGTGAATAGTACTTTAAAATAATAAGGAGTATAATTCCAAATTAAATTGCAATCAACTACCAAATCAATTTGCGGAAGCTTAAATTGAACGACGACAACGAAATTGACAATGCTAACAAACGATGTTAATGGGTTCGGATCCACCCAAGTCTCCCCGACTTGTTCCCGGTGATCCTACGTCCCAATCACCCGGATCCCCTCCGGATACTTGAGTTAGAAACCCTAACTCAAGATTTCCACTATGAATATCTTGTGAAAAACTTTCACAAGATCAAATCATACATGCAATAGCAAACGTGAATCCCACAACCCGGGATCACAACCTTCTCTCACAACCGAGAGAACCAACAAGCAATATAAAAGAGTTTATATGAAATAAACAAGCTTACCACAAAATCCTATACCTTGAGTTTTTCTTACCCAATAGGTGGAATGAAGGATTTGAGGAAGATGAAGTTACCAAACCCTAGCACCAAGGAAATGAGCAGCAATGGGTGCCTAGGGAAGATTTGGAAACTTGAATCAAGCAATAGCTTGAAGAGCTCACCAAGAACAAGCTTCTCTCTAGATCTAGAAATGAGAGAGAATGGGTTTCTTGTGAGGAAGAGAGCTTTAGATTTGAGGGAGAATAGCTATCACTTTAGAACTCAATGAATCTCTTAATGGCAGCTCTATATAAGATAGAAATGACCTAGGTTCGTATTTATAGGGTCCCATAAAAACAAGATAGGTCAATCTCCAACGGAAAGAAATCTGTGAGAATTAGTCAGTCAAAGAACACTCACTGACCGACTAGTTCATCAACTAGTCGGTCAGCCAAACAACGTGGACCGACTAAGAGTAGATCTGAGAAGAAAGAGAATTTCAGACCTAGACATCTAGTCGGTCCAAGAACACTTTCTGACCGACTAGTTTCACAACTAGTCGGTCATCCAATGAACGTAGACCGACTAAGAGGCAAAACAACTTAGTCTGAAGGCAAGTTGACTTAGTCGGTCTAAGAACAAAAATTGACCGACTAGATTGACAATTAGTCGGTCATCAAACGTTCTTAGACCGACTAACGGTAAACAGTAGCTTAGGAGAAATTTAGAGTGAACAGTAAGTCACAACTAGTCGGTCAAAGAAGCATCACTGACCGACTAGTTCACAAACTAGTCGGTCGGTGATTCAACGTAGACCGACTAACTGTAAACAGTAAAGTCCAAGAAATTAAGGAATCAAACTAGTCGGTCCAAGAACAGTTGCCGACCGACTAGATCACCATCTAGTCGGTCAGTACTTGTTCTTGTACCAACTAACATGCACAACAAAGTCCGAATCGAAGCGCGACGCTTCGAGGAAGTTAGAATGAACTTGTGCAAGAATCCTAGAGCTACGAAATGAGCGTAATGAAGATAGAAACGTAAGATATACTCAAGGCTTAACATTCTATCAATCGAAACTAAAAGACTATAAATAAAACCTTAATAAACGGTCTTTGAGAGCTTCGATTGAATCTTCATAACTTCCAAAGCGCTGCAGGAGCTTCAATGAAGCTTTAGGCTTGAATACGAGCTTTTGGAAGTGTTGAGATGTCGCTTTGAATATTCTCGTGAAATTGGCGACGATCTCCAATACTGCGCTCACAAAATGTTAGTTCATGAATTATTTATGTTTGCTCATCATCAAAACCAAATCCGGGGAGTCCAATATTCAACATTCTCCCCCTTTTTGGTGATGACAAACCAACATAAATAATAATCAAAAATAATAATTCAAATGTAAAATACTTACTCCCCCTGCATTGATGACACGTTAATTCCCAAATGAATATATATGAATTGCATCAATCAGACGAGTAAGATATATAATGAGAATTGATTTTTGAAATATCGGATTTTGAAAATCCTTATATGTATCGTAACTCCCCCTGAATCTAACATATCAAACTAGATTCTTGGAATGGAGTTAAATTTTTCATTTGCACTATTTATTATCATTATCTCTCCCCCTTTGGCATTATCCCAAAAATGGGGGGCATACAACGACAACAATTAGGAAATGTAAAATCCAACATCGGGAGTCGTAGACAATGACGATGGAGCTAATTGACACCAAAAGAAAAACGATTAAATCAATTCAAAGTGTGCCAATTGTCCATTATCACAAAGTGAAAAACAAAATCATCAAAAATACCAAATAATTATTCATTAAATGAATAAAGAAACATACTCTTCAATATTCAATATACTTGGTTAATTTTGTGCATGGAAAACAATTCTATACAATTATAGAATTTAAATCTATTTAACCAAGTTTGTATGCGTCGAGCGACGAAATCTCATTTCAAATACATTCAACGAATATTAAAATTTGCACGACGAATAAAAGACAAAGTGAATGACGATGAACATATATATATGCAGAGACAACATGAGTATATCCAAAAAGATATCACATCGAATATATGAGATACATCATATCAAGCGCTACATATCATCAAAAAGAAATACATCAACATCATCGATACAATATACTCATCAAAATGAAATACACCATCATCATCATCATTCTCATCAAGATAAATACAGCAGCAGCGACGACATCCAAAATACATCAAAACATAATAACCCTCATACCCTATCCTAACCCATAATACTCTCGCTAAGATATATCATCCAAGGCGTATATGGAGAGTCCTCGGAACAACAATCACGAGGAGGAGGCAGGATCTGCAGCGTCCGTGGGTCCAGTCGACGGAGTGGACTCAGGCTCTGCAGGGAGAAGAGGCGTCTCAACAGATGGAATCGTCGGGGCAGGAGTCGAGATCTCAGGAACAGGCTCTACAGCAGCAAGGGTCTCGACAACAGAAGTGCCAACTGGAATAGCAGCAGGCTCAGCAACAGGGTCAACAGCAGGCTCTGAAGACTGAAGTGCTGGAGCAGAAGGCTCTGGAGCACCGGAAGAGGTGCCAACTCCAGGAGCAGAAGAGGAAACACCAGCAGCAGCAGCAGTGGCCTCATCGCCACGGGCAAAAGAAGTGACAAGCTCGTCAAGCTCCTCATCGTCCATCTCCTCGGCCTCAGACACCGAAGGAGGAAGCTCAATCCCCATCATACGAGCCATACGACATACGACCTCCTCAGTACGAGCCAAACGGGAGTCGTGCTGACGAAGAAGACGTACGACATCGTCCAAAGTAGCAGGGGAAGAGGAGGCTGCAGCGGCTGACGGAGTAGACTGAGAAGCAGATGCGGTAGACCTCTGCACGTGACGAAGTGCCGCTAAAGATTTCTTCACGGCCGTCGCGTTCAGAGGCGTACCCAAAGGACGCTCATCGTCAGGAGGGAGAGGAACGCGAAAATGACGGAATACGAGTGTCAACAAGCAGGGGTATGGAATGTGCGCAGACTTATTGGTCTTGCGTATACACTCGAAAGAATCCATCTTATCGAGTATCACGCGAGCCCAATTTATCTCGCACCCCAAGAAAAGAGCGTATATGAGTTTCAAGAACGGCTGAGATGGGAGAGAAGAGGATCCATATTTCGGGAGGAGGCATGACTTCAAGATCTAGATTACGATCTAGTCGGTCGGTCAATGAGCTTGAACCGACTAAGTCGAAACAGTAGCTCAGATGAATTTCTAGGGCAAGAATTAGTCGGTCGCAGTATATTCACTGACCGACTAGTTTTCAATCTAGTCGGTTGGAAAGTATACTATGACCGACTAAAGATAGAAAAAGATAGGAGATGGATATTTGCATGAGCTAGTCGGTCTGAGTTCATTTGCTGACCGACTAGATGAGCATCTAGTCGGTTGACACGTGAACTGAAATCGACTAGAAGAGTCCAAAAGTAGAATTTTGATTTCTCTTCACAAACCACTTGGATGATACATCCAAACTCACTCATTAGTCATCTAAATTACCCCATAAAACGTCGAAATCTTAAATACGACATTGAAATACGAATTCGAGCAATAAATTCAAATAATTCACATAAAATTCCCAAAAATTCAATTAATCTAGCATGAATGAAATATCGCGAAATATATTAGCATGCAAGATGATTGAATTAAAATATGAATCCTATATCTCGGATTCACCCATAATCCCCAATTCTCGACGCAACCGCACAAAGGAGTCCTCCTTTAGGGGTTTCGTGAAAATATCGGCGATTTGCTTTTGGGTTTCAACGTACACTAAAATGATGTCCTTTTTAGCAACATGATCATCTAAGAAATGGTGTCGGACATCTATGTGTTTCGATCGGGAATGGTGCACCGGATTCTTTGAAAGACAGATAGCACTTTGGTTATCCACCATGATAGGGCTAGTATCACAATGAATACCAAAATCCTTCAATGTGTGTCTCATCCAAAGAACCTGGGCACAAGCGGCACCGGCGGCAATGTATTCCGCCTCGGTGGTTGAAAGTGAAACCGAATTTTGCTTCTTGGAAAACCAAGAGACAAGAGAATTTCCTAGAAAATGGCAAGTGCCACTAGTACTTTTCCTGTCGGATTTGCATCCCGCATAATCAGCGTCACTGTATGAGACTAACTCATACGTGCTAGATCTCGGATATAGTAATCCAAAATCTAAAGTGTAACTTAGATAGCGAAAAATGCGTTTTACCGCTACTAAGTGAGAATCCTTAGGTTGAGACTGATAACGAGCACATATACATACGGCAAACATAATATCGGGCCTACTTGCGGTAAGATAAAGCAAACTACCTATCATACCTCGATATAGACGAATGTCTACATCCTTACCGCCCGTATCCTTGTCAAGATGCGTAGTCGTGCTCATCGGAGTCTTTTTCCCGGAGGCATTCTCCATTCCAAATCGCTTTAGCAACTCCACCGTGTACTTCGTTTGGTGGATGAAGATTGCATCGTTCATTTGGCGAATTTGGAGACCTAAGAAATATTTGAGTTCGCCCATGTGGCTCATCTCAAATTGTTCCTTCATAACATTAGAAAACTCTTCGCAAAGAGCGAAGTTAGTAGCACCGAAAATGATATCATCAACATAAATTTGAACTAATAATATATCATTATTCGCATGCTTAATAAAAAGTGTTGAATCGGCTTCACCCATTTTAAAATTCAAATCCAAAAGAAAATTCTTTAGGCTATCATACCAAGCTCGAGGAGCTTGTCTCAAACCATAAAGAGCTTTCTTTAATTTAAAAACGTGATTTGGAAATTTTTCATTAATGAAGCCCGGAGGTTGAGAAACGTAAACTTCCTCAACGACATCTCCGTTTAAAAATGCACTTTTAACATCCATTTGAAATAATTTAAAATTCTTATGGCATGCAAAAGACAATAATAATCTAATTGATTCTAATCTAGCTACCGGAGCGAAAGATTCTTCGAAATCGATACCTTCCTCTTGTCGATAGCCTTGAGCTACTAACCGAGCTTTGTTCCGGACGACGACTTGGTTTTCGTCGGTCTTGTTCTTGAAGATCCACTTTGTCCCTATGACGGTGTGGTTCTTCGATGGCAATGGAACAAGCTCCCAAACTTCATTCCTCTCGAATTGAATGAGCTCCTCCTCCATGGCTAAGATCCAAGCGCTATCTTCACATGCTTCATTAATATTCTTTGGCTCTATCGATGAGGCAAAGGCACAATTTGCGAAGTGGTGAACTTGCGATCTCGTCTTGACACTATCATAGATATTGCCAATGACTTGCTCATGGGGATGGTCACGAACCGAATGAAGCCGTTTGGGAATACCTTGATCACTTGGAACATTCTCAACAACTTCATTAGTTGGGTTAGTCTCAATGGAATCAATAGAATCATTAGACTTAGAATTTTCAAACGAATCACATAAAACATCCATAGAATCATTATCATTTGAAATTCTAGTTGGAACAAATCCTTCATTAAATGAGACATGAAGCGACTCCTCGATCGTTGAGGTTCGTTTGTTGAATATCCGGTAGGCTTTGCTACGCGTAGAGTATCCAACAAAGATTCCCTCATCGGATCTTGGATCGAATTTGTCCAAACTACCATATGTGTTCTTAATAAAACATTTTGAACCGAAAACACGAAAATGTTTAACTTGAGGCAACCTACCAAACAACAATTCATAACACGTTTGTTTAGTGCCGGGCCTCAAAAGTATTCTATTAAACACATAGCAAGCGGTGTGTACCGCTTCCGCCCAAAATTGATGGCCAAGTTGGCTATCATCAAGCATAGTGCGAGCACACTCCACTAGCGTCCTATTCTTTCTCTCAACTACACCATTTTGAGGCGGTGCACGAGGGAAAGAGAAGGTGTGAGTAATACCAACTTCATCACAAAATGTCTCAAAAGACTCATTCTCAAATTCACCTCCATGATCACTACGAATAGTGACAATGGTGGTTCCTAAGAGATTTTGTACTTTCTTAACAAAAATTGTGAAGTTTTCAAAAGTTTCATTTTTATTGCACAATGAAAATACCCAAGTAAATCTTGAATAGTCATCTACGATGACAAGTCCATACCTTGCATTTCCTAAGGAAGCTACTCTAGTTGGCCCAAATAAATCTAGATGTAATAGCTCTAGTGGCCTTTTAGTAGAGATGCTTTTCTTAGGTTTAAATGAAGATTTAGGAAGCTTGCCGCGTTGACAACAATCACAAAAACTTTTCTTTTCAAAAACTAGCTTCGGAAAACCTTTAATAGAATTCAATTTTGAAAGCTTATATAATGTTCCAAAGTTCACATGTCCAAAGCGTCGATGCCATAAGTGTTGTTCACTTGTGTTGGCAATGAGACATTGTTCATATGACTTAGGAAGATCCAAAATATAAATGTCTTTACGACGAGTTCCGGAAAATAATAATTTTTCATTATCCTTTCTTAAAATATGACACAATCCTTTCGCAAAGCTAACTTTGTAACCTTTGTCACAAAGTTGGCTTATTGAAATAAGATTATGATTTAAACCACTAACAAGATAAACATTACTAATTAATGGTTTAGAGGGGTTACCGACTTTACCAACACCTATGATGGTTCCGCTCTCGTTGCCTCCAAATATGACGCGGTTTCCATTCGCAATGGGAACCACTCCGGAGAGCAATCGAGCGTCACCCGTCATGTGTTTTGAACACCCGCTATCGAGTATCCAATTCCCTTTGGAGCTAAATTTAAATTTGTTGCTCCTTTCCCTTTTCTTTTCCTTGAGTACCTAAAGATAGAAACTTTCATATCATGGTACCCAAGGTCATTGGGTCCAAGGGATTAGACCTTTGGAAGCCAAGTCCAAGTGGACTTAGACTTCCCCACATAATTCTTACTATGTACAACATCCGAAAAATAAGCATTCATGTATATTTGTTTTTCGTCCATGCTTGTGTCCGTTGGGCTCCAAATAGTAAATATTTTGGGAGCCATCATCCTATTGGGTGCATGCATGCGACGTTGATTTCTACGTGATGCATGTTGTGGATAGGCATATGGGACATGATGGAATGGTGCACGACGAGAATTATTCATATGATGCGGTGGGTGAACATATGCATGTGTGGGAACACGTGCGTGAGGGTGTCTCACATGGTGTGCACGTGCCCGAGAATGTGTTGCATAAAAATCATCATATGTGTGAGATGGTGGAGTAGGACGTGTGTTCCTACGTGGCATGTTATTGGTGTACATGTAGGCATGACCCTTCTTTGGAGGTCCACCCAAGGTGGGTTTCTTTCCAAAAGAGGGCGTGGACGAGGTGGAAGCACCATTGGTAGATGAACTACCAATAGAGTGTTTGCTACCACTCGTAGAGTCACCGGAAGTTGGCCTAACAAAAGTAGTGGCCGCTTTGGATGGACATCCCGTCGTATACCCCAAACCAATGTGGTGATTGGCCGGAAGTAAGTCACTTAGGATTTTATCCAAATGGTCCTTACCTTTGTTGAATTTGTTAATTCGGCCCAATGTGTTCTCATATTTCTCTTTGAGAGAACGCAAAGAAGTATCCAAAGTGGATATTTGCGAAGTGAGCACATAAACACGAGATTTAAGATTCTCGTTCTCAATACTCAAAGTCGAGTTTTGAGAAGTTAAATCCGCTATCTCATGTTCTTCCGCATCCTCGATGCTAACATGTTCAAGTTTAGATTTGAGATTAACAATCTCATTTCTTAACTCTTCAACAACGGTGTCGTTGTTGGTGATGATAGTCTTAGGCGATGTTTGAATGCTAGCTAGGTCATCTTTTACCTTAGTATATCTATTTACTAACTTAGTGTATTTTGACCAAAGTTGAGAGTTAGCATTTCTAAGATCATCCATCGTTACCTCATCGCTTTCGTCATTACTATCATCGGAAGAGGAGGATCCTTGATCGTTCTCCTCTCTTGCCATGAAGCACATATGTGCTTGCTCCACTTTCTCATCATCCGACTCTCCGCTTGAGGAATCCTCGGAGTCGGTGAATGTTGCTCCGACAAGTCCTTTCTTGTACCCCTTTTTGTATTTCTTGGACTTATCGAATTTTGGCGCCTTCCACTTCTCCTTGTGCTTATTGAGGGGACACTCCGCTTTCATGTGTCCCGGCTTATTACACTTGAAACACAAAGGAGAGGAAGAGGCGTTAGTAGAACCAAATTTAGCTTTGTTCTTGAAGTTACCTTTTCGGAAGAAACGGTTGAACTTCTTGGCCATGAGTGCCATGGACTCCAAGTCTAACTCGTTTTCTGAGTCTTCATCATCGGAATATGTGGATGAAGCCGCCTTGAATGCAATCGCCTTTTTCTTAGGCGCATCTAGGTTCAAATATGACTTCATCTTTTCTTGTAGCTTCACCTTGCTATCTTTGCGTACCTCGTATGACATCAAAGTACCCATTAGTTGAACTACGGTATATTTGTTCATGTCATTACCTTCCTCGATGGCGAAGGTACGTTTTTCCCAAGAAGAGGGAAGTCCTTCAATAAGCTTTAAGCACTTCTCCTTTTGAGTGTAGATCTTGCCGAGGGCCTCTAACTCGTTTATTATGTCAACGAAGCGAGCGTAATATTCTTTCATCTTCTCGCCCTGTTGCATATGAAACATTTCGTAATCTTTGGTTACGACTACGAGTTTAGAGTCTCTTACCCGACTCGTCCCTTCATGTAGTATGAGGAGAGAGTTCCAAATTTGATATGCACTTTTACATGTGCATATCTTATTGAAGTCCTCGGGCTCCAATGCGCATTGCAAGGCGTTCATTGCCTTGGCATTGCTTACCTCCGCGGCGACCTCCGCGGTAGTCCATTTCTCAAAATCTTCTTCTTCGGGCTCGATGTACTCCTTCATTGTAGTCCTCCATAAAGATGCACTCCGGAGGAAAGTCTCCATCCGGCACTTCCAGTACCCGTAGTTGGTACCGTTGAAGAATGGAGGCCTCGTAGAGGAATGTCCTTCCATCACCGATGACGCTCCTTCACGGTTCCTGAAGGTGTCATAGTTGGAGGGTGGAGGCACGGTCTTGTTGTCGTTGGCAGACATAGCTGTGTATCTGGCTCTGATACCAAATGTAATGCCCTACCAGCTACTGCACAAGTACTAGAGGGGGGGTGAATAGTACTTTAAAATAACAAGGAGTATAATTCCAAATTAAATTGCAATCAACTACCAAATCAATTTGCGGAAGCTTAAATTGAACGACGACAACGAAATTGACAATGCTAACAAACGATGTTAATGGGTTCGGATCCACCCAAGTCTCCCCGACTTGTTCCCGGTGATCCTACGTCCCAACCACCCGGATCCCCTCCGGATACTTGAGTTAGAAACCCTAACTCAAGATTTCCACTATGAATATCTTGTGAAAAACTTTCACAAGATCAAATCATACATGCAATAGCAAACGTGAATCCCACAACCCGGGATCACAACCTTCTCTCACAACCGAGAGAACCAACAAGCAATATAAAAGAGTTTATATGAAATAAACAAGCTTACCACAAAATCCTATACCTTGAGTTTTTCTTACCCAATAGGTGGAATGAAGGATTTGAGGAAGATGAAGTTACCAAACCCTAGCACCAAGGAAATGAGCAGCAATGGGTGCCTAGGGAAGATTTGGAAACTTGAATCAAGCAATAGCTTGAAGAGCTCACCAAGAACAAGCTTCTCTCTAGATCTAGAAATGAGAGAGAACGGGTTTCTTGTGAGGAAGAGAGCTTTAGATTTGAGGGAGAATAGCTATCACTTTAGAACTCAATGAATCTCTTAATGGCAGCTCTATATAAGATAGAAATGACCTAGGTTCGTATTTATAGGGTCCCATAAAAACAAGATAGGTCAATCTCCAACGGAAAGAAATCTGTGAGAATTAGTCAGTCAAAGAACACTCACTGACCGACTAGTTCATCAACTAGTCGGTCAGCCAAACAACGTGGACCGACTAAGAGTAGATCTGAGAAGAAAGAGAATTTCAGACCTAGACATCTAGTCGGTCCAAGAACACTTTCTGACCGACTAGTTTCACAACTAGTCGGTCATCCAATGAACGTAGACCGACTAAGAGGCAAAACAACTTAGTCTGAAGGCAAGTTGACTTAGTCGGTCTAAGAACAAAAATTGACCGACTAGATTGACAATTAGTCGGTCATCAAACGTTCTTAGACCGACTAACGGTAAACAGTAGCTTAGGAGAAATTTAGAGTGAACAGTAAGTCACAACTAGTCGGTCAAAGAAGCATCACTGACCGACTAGTTCACAAACTAGTCGGTCGGTGATTCAACGTAGACCGACTAACTGTAAACAGTAAAGTCCAAGAAATTAAGGAATCAAACTAGTCGGTCCAAGAACAGTTGCCGACCGACTAGATCACCATCTAGTCGGTCAGTACTTGTTCTTGTACCAACTAACATGCACAACAAAGTCCGAATCGAAGCGCGACGCTTCGAGGAAGTTAGAATGAACTTGTGCAAGAATCCTAGAGCTACGAAATGAGCGTAATGAAGATAGAAACGTAAGATATACTCAAGGCTTAACATTCTATCAATCGAAACTAAAAGACTATAAATAAAACCTTAATAAACGGTCTTTGAGAGCTTCGATTGAATCTTCATAACTTCCAAAGCGCTGCAGGAGCTTCAACGAAGCTTTAGGCTTGAATACGAGCTTTTGGAAGTGTTGAGATGTCGCTTTGAATATTCTCGTGAAATTGGCGACGATCTCCAATACTGCGCTCACAAAATGTTAGTTCATGAATTATTTATGTTTGCTCATCATCAAAACCAAATCCGGGGAGTCCAATATTCAACAGTCTTGAGACGTCGCTTTTGATGTACATAGTATTTTGGCGACGATCTCCATAACTGCGCTCACAAACAGTTAGTATACGATATTTATGTTTGCTCATCATCCAAAACCAAATCCGGGGAATCAATACTCAACATTCTCCCCCTTTTTGGTGATGACAAACCAACATAAATAATAATCAATAATAATGATTCAAATGAAATTTACTTACTCCCCCTGCATTGATGACACGTTAGTCTCGTATTAAATATCAATCACACGCATCAAGCAGCCGAGGAAGATATGAAATATGAACCAATTATTGACATATAGGATGACATATAGGATCTAAATCCAGTTTTATATCTTCACTCCCCTGAATCTAACACATCAAATTAGATTCACGATAAATTGCTTTGAATTATCAATTAGCACATCGTCATTATTAATTCTCTCCCCCTTTGGCATTATCAATAAGAGCGGGAGATCAACGACAACAACAATGACTAAAAAATAAAAGCACGGGAGTCGTAGAATACGACGACGGTCCAAATGACACCAAAGGAAAATACGAAGTAAATCAAAGCGTGCCAACGAGACCACAGTCGAAAATCGAAAAACGAAATCATCAAACCATAGGCGAAAATCGAAAAACGAAATCATCAAACCATAGGCAAAAATCGAAAAACTAAATCACCAAACCATAGGCGAAAATCGAAAAACGAAATTATCAAAACTCAAATCAATTTCACGTATTGAGTTTTGGAACATACTCTCCAATATCAAAATTCTTAGTTAAATAGTGCATGGAAAACAATTCTATGTTTTCATAAAATCAATTCTATTTAACCAAGTTAATCGTCAAGCAACGAAAACAATATCAGAGACAAATATCCAATGAGAAAACCAAATGAAGCATGCAAAAGTGTTATGCCAAAAATAGATAGTAACTTCACAAAAACTTAAGGCATACACAATTCTAGTACAAAATGACATCAATTGTAATATAGTCTACTAATGGATGCATTCAACACACATGGATACCAAATGTATATCAAATGTAAGAATATACTTACAACATTAAGCTCCCCCTACTTTGGTGCATCTCTTAAGCACCATCAACTCCATTTGAATGAAAAATCCTTTGCAAATCAAAGAGTTGGTAGGGTTGGTATCCCATGGTGGATTTAACCTAGAGAACATAATTCTTGGTATCCAAAAATCCTTTTGGATCCTATGGGTTAGGCAACAAATTTAACATATTAAATTCAAATAATTGTAACACATATCCTAATGTAATCATGTCACTTGATAAATATTTTTATGATGCATGTAATCATAAACATAAACATGAATCAAAGCAAGTGTAGCATGAAAATATTAAATATTTTAGATATACAAAATCATAAGCACAATGATTTACAAATAAACATGCAATGGAAATCACTTCATAACACAAATGCTTTGGTACCTATAAAATGAATATAAGCTTAAGGTACCAAGCAATGAAGGGCCAATGAAGACTAACCCTTCGGAAACCAAGCCCAAGAGGACCTTGATTTCCCAACATAATCATCATTCAAAATAATATCATTAATATACGATTGCACATACATATCCTTAGCATGCATGCTTGTGTTCTTTGAACCCCAAATAGTGTATTTCTTGGGAGCCCTAATTCTATTGGGAGCATGCATACGTTGTTGATGTCTATGTGATGCATGTCGTGGATGAGCATATGACATATGATGAAATGGTGCATGATGATAATTGTTCATATGATAATGAGGATGAGTATATGAATGTGGAGGAACACATGCATGAGTGTGTCTCACATGGTGTGCGCGTGCTCGTGGATGCGGAGCATAAAAATCAATATATGTGCTAACATGTGGGGTAGGATGTGTGTTCCTACGTGGCATGGTATACATGAAAGCATGGCCCTTCTTTGGAGGTCCACCCAAAGTGGGTTTCTTTCCAAATGGGGGTGTGTACCTAGCGGAAGCACCATTGGTAGAAGAACTACCCATGAAGTGTTTGCTCCCACTAGTAGAGGCATCAGAAGTTGGCCTAATAAAGGTGGCGGACGATTTGGATGAATCTCCCATCTTATACCCCAAGCCAATGTGATGATTGGCCGGAAGTAAGTCATTTAGGATATTATCCAAATGTCCTTTACCTTTATTGAATTCATTGATTCGGCCTAATGTGCACTCATATTTCTCGATGAGAGAAAGCATCGAAGCATCCAATGTGGATACTTACGATGTGAGTGCGCAAACACGTGATTTGAGATTTTTATTCTCAATACTCAAAGTTGAGTTTTGAGACGTCAAATCTGCTATCACATGTTCATCCGAATCCTCGATATGAACATGCTCAAGTTGAGATTTGAGATTTACAATCTCATTTCTCAACCCTTCAACAATGGTGTCGTTGTTGACGATGATAGGCTTAGGCGAGGTTTGAAGACTAGTTAGCTCATTTTTAGTCTTAATAAATCTATTACCCAATTTAGAAAACTTACACCAAATTTGTTCATTAGCTAATCTAAGTTCGTCCATTGTTACCTCATCGCCTTCATCCTCGCTTTCCTTGCTTTCATCGGAGGAAGTCTCTTGAGCATGCTCTTCTCTTCCCATGAAGCACATGTGTGCTTTCTCCACTTTTTCATCGTCCGACGCTCCACTTGAGGAGTCCTCGTCGGAGTCGGTGAAAGTGCCGACAAGTCCTTTCTTGTACTTTCTCGACTTGTCATACTTGGATACCTTCCACTTCTCCTTGTGTTTGTTTAGAGGACAATCCGGCTTGATGTGTCCTGGCTTGTTACATTTATAACACACGGGAGTAGAAGCATTAGTCGAACTAACTTTAGATTTATTTCTAAAGTTACCTTTTCGGAAGAATCGGTCGAACTCCTTTGCCATACAGGCAATGGATTCTATGTCTAACTCTTCTTCCGATTCTTCATCATCGGTAGATGGAGCGGCATTGTACGCAATCGCCTTTTTCTTTGGCTCGTCTTGCTTCAAGTACGCCTTCATCTTCTACTTCATATTGATATTACTTTCCTTGTGTGCCTCGTAAGACAACAAGGTACCCATTGATTGTACAACAGTGTACTTATTCATATCGTTACCTTCCTCGATGGCGAAGGTACGCTTTTACCAACAAGAAGGAAGTCTGTCAATAATCTTTGCGACTTTCTCCTTTTGGGTGTAGATCTTCCCAAGAGCTTCCAATTCGTTGGATATGTCCACGAAGTGAGCATAGTAGTCCTTCATAGTTTCACCATGTTCCATGTGAAACAACTCGAATTCTTTGTTAGCAATAACGAGTTTAGAGTCCTTTACCGTACTTGTTCCTTCGTGCAAGATGAGGAGTTGGTTCCAAATTTGATATGCACTCTTACATGTGCATATCTTGTTGAAGTCTTCGGGCTCCAACGCACATTGCAAGGCATTCATTACCTTGGCATTGTTTACCTCCGTGGCGACCTCCGCGGTAGTCCACTTCGCGAAATCTTGTTCGGTGGGCTCGACATACTCCGTCATCGTGGCTCTCCATAGTGAAGTGCTCCGGAGGAACGTTTTCATCCGGCATTTCCAGTACCCATAATTGGTACCGTTGAAGAAGGGAGGCCTAGTTGAGGAGTGTCCTTCCATCACCGAAGAAGCTCCTTCACGATTCTTGAAGACTTTGTAGTCGTTGTTTGTCATAGCTATGAACCTTGGCTCTGATACCAATTGAAGTGCCCTGTGAAGCTAATGCACATGTACTAGAGGGGGGTGAATAGTACTTTAAAATAATCAAGAGTGTAATTCCTAATTATTGTGCAAGCATACAAACAACAATGCGGAATAGATAACAATCGACAAGAATTAACAAACGCAAACAAATGATATAACGGGTTCGGATCCACCCAAGTCTCCCCGACTTGTTCCCGGTGATCCTACGTCCCAACCACCCGGATCCCCTCCGGATACTTGAGTTAGAAACCACTAACCCAAGATTTAGCACTATGAAATTCTTGTAGAAAACCTCTACAAGACCAAATCATACACAATGAAAATGTGACTCCCACAACCCGGGATCACACACTTCTCTCACAACCGAGAGAACAATTCAAATATCAAATGCGATGAAATAATGAAACACTTACCACAAAATCCTATGCCTTGAGTATACTTACCAAATTAGGGCAAAGATGGATTTTGAGGAAGAAGATGTCACCAAACCCTAGCTCCAAGAAGTTGACCAGCAATGGAAGCCTAGGGTGGAGTTGATGACCTTGAATAAAGCTCTTGGCTTGGAAGGCTCACAATGGAGAGAATCTCTCTTGAGGAATTTTGCTCAAAGAGTGAAGGAGAGATTCTTGGTGAGAAGAGAGAGCTTAGAAATAGCTTGAGAAAACTCTTCTCTTAGGTCTGAAATAACTTGGATAATGGACCTCTCTCACCTTGCCTCAAACGAATCAGGTTTGTATTTATAGAGGCAAGAAAAATCGTGCTCAAAAGATTTCCAACGGTCATATTTCTGAAGCAGTTAGTCGGTCTAAGAAGGATCACTGACCGACTAGATTCACATCTAGTCGGTCGGTGAATCAACATGAACCGACTAACAGCTCGACAGCCAAAAGAGAAAGTTCAGACAATAAGGAACTAGTCGGTCTAAGAAGACTTGCCAACCGACTAGTTTCACAATTAGTCGGTCGGTGAGTGTTCTTTGACCGACTAAGAGTCGAAATAGAATAGGCTGAATTCAAGTTGAACTTAGTCGGTCTAAGAGCAAATTCTAACCGACTAGTTTCTCAACTAGTCGGTTGGCAGATGTTCTTTGACCGACTAACGATAAACAGTAAGATAGGCTGTACAGAGGCAATGATAATTAGTCGGTCTAAGAAGGTTTCCTAACCGACTAGATCGTCATCTAGTCGGTCGGTGAACCTTCTTTGACCGACTAATTGAACAACAGTGCCAGGCTGAATTGAGCACGTACATCTAGTCGGTTCAAGAGGAATTGCCGACCGACTAGATCGTCATCTAGTTGGTTGGTTCTTCTACTTGAACCAACTAAGATGCACAAGAAGCCGAGGGAAGAAGCGATAGGCTTCGGGAAAGTTTCTAATGGCTTCTAAGATAATTCGAGCTCTAAGATATGAGCGAAATGAAGATTATAATGTAATTCCTATTCAAGGCTTAACATTCTATTCTATGAAGCTAGAAGACATTAAATCAAACATGACGAACCGTCTTCAAAGCTTCAATCTTCACTCTTGACTTCAATAATGCTCCTTGAGCCTCAACGAAGCTTCAGGCACACGATCACGCGTTTTGAGAAGTCTTGAGATGTCGCTTTTGATGTACATAGTATTTTGGCGACGATCTCCATAACTGCGCTCACAAACAGTTAGTATACGTTATTTATGTTTGCTCATCATCTAAAACCAAATCCGGGGAATCAATACTCAACATCTTGAACTCCCAGAGTAATCCCTTTTGGATGAGACGTTTGATATAGTCCCAGAAGACCCTGCAGTTGTGTCACGACCCAGATCCTTAAAATGGAGGCGAGGCGTGAGAAGCCCGCTCAGACTTGGAGCTGTGAGGCTCCAGTCTGTAAAGCGTCTGGAATAACCAAGTATAGGTCCTTGCAAATGCGAAGCAGAACGAAAATAATAATAAAGAAAAGAGACAGATAAAATTATTTCAATCTCAGAATGTCCACAATAAATTCTAACATCACAGAAAAGCCACCAGGCTAAAAAGAAAAGTCTAAAAGACCCCAAGCATGGCCAACAGAAATAAACGAACGTACAGAAAAGAGAAAAGGTGCTACGCACCGACAACCTAACAAGAACTAAGCTGAAAGCAACAGAAAGAAGTCTCTACAACTGATCACCGGTTTCCTCGAACTCCACGTCAACAGTGGACCCAGGCTCAATATCAACAAACAGCTCGTCCTCAGCAACAGGCTCTGGCTCAGCAACTAACATGCGACACCCAAAAGAGACGAGGGCGCTTGTCAGCAAGTCTACAAGAGACTTGTGCAAGGAAACTAAAAGAAGGAAACAACCTAGCAGTTCTAAAAGTATGCGATGACATGGCAGTTTAAGATATGAATGCAACAAGTAGTAACGTGTAACAAGTATGACATGGTAAGGCAGCAAAGCTAGTAAACATTCACATGGATTTTACAAGTCAAGTAAACACTTCGTGCTCAGAGATTACGCCTTTTGGCTGGAGTGGCTGTACGGGCCAACTCCTAAGCTCAAGTGATCGCATACCCCTACCCCTCCACGTATATCGGGCATTGGCTTTTGACCAACACATGTAGCCCGCTTCTGGATCACGAGCCAGGAAGTGTATTTGGCATAGGGTTGTGCCTGCAACGCAGGTGCCTAGCCTGAACAAGGAAGTACAAGTAGCGTGTGCTACGAAAACAAACATTCAAGCATGGAATGATGCATGGCATGGCAAGATTACAAATAATGTGCGTACATATAAGGAATTTAAACATCACAGGGATGTCAGAGCAAAAGTAAAGAGCGTACAGTTATGGAAATTAAACGTGGCAGGCGAAATGAATGAATGACATGACATGGTGTCAGATCTAGCTTCGTTGTCAAGCTACATCTTAAAATTGCGTCTAGGCAAGTATCATTTCGTCGCCTAGTCTCTTTTACGCTAAAACGGAGAATGGCATAAGACATGGCCTAAAATACAAGTTTGGCAAGTTTCACTTGCCTCCAATCAGTCGTTCTGAAATACCGTCCAATCAGTCCAGTCTACCTTTGTGCTCGGATCACCAGCCTACAGTCCCAAATTAAATTATTTTCATTAGTGATTTATCAGAAAATTTAATTACCGATTTTTATCTTGATTAGCATGCATTGGTTGAGGGTCCTACATGTTCAGAAAGTTACCCTTACACAACGCGAGAGCTACACTGGCGTCGGGTGGCGACGCCAGAGGTTGAAATAATAGAACGTGCTCCTAGTCCAGATTCCAAAATAGATTCCTATGATCGCCAATCCTCGGACAGCGACCAAATCAGCGAGCAAGATTACAATCAGCGAGCAAGATATCGGTAGACATTTTTACGGCTCCCGGGAAGCCGTAACAATGAACCGGGACGAACGGGTCGACGTACATGAAGTCTACGACGTCGAGTGTCATAGGGGACGATCGTGACATCGGGAAACACCCCTAGGAGAGGTAGAGTGCTGTCAAAAGAACCCAACAGCGAGCGGGAACGACGGGAGGCAATACGACGCATCGGAACGTCGTTAAAAGCAAAACAGCGACACTCTCGCTGTTTCAGAGGCAATGGCGGCCAGCGAGGGCTGCCACGGCGGCGCAGAGATCAGAGGGGTTCACGGGGACGCCGGAGGGGGGCACGGGTGGCGACGGCGGTGGTCGGCAGCTGCTGCTGTGGCCGCTGCTGCTGCTTCTGCGGCAGCAGCAGCAATTAACGGCGGCCCACTGTGGTTTTTGCGGCTGTCTCCAGCGAACAGCGGGGCCCTACGGTGGCCAGAGGGGCGAGGGCACGCCAGAGGTGGGGGAGAGTAGGTCGGAGCGCTGGTCGGACGGCGGTTGTGGGCTGAGAGCGCAAGAAGTCGGGCTCTCGGGGGGGTTTTTGCGTGAATAACAGCATAGGGCGGCGGCTGTGTTCAGTTGCTTGGAGAATAGAAACCCTAGGGCTAGTTTTAACGGGTACGGGCTGAAGCACGTGGGATAGGGGGTTAGAAACGTGGGCTAGGGCTAATACGTTAGAGTTTTATTGTTATCAAATGATAAAAGAATTCCACACCCTTACTCTCTCATGCTGAGTGTGCGGCCAAGGTGAAAGTGGGGCTTGGCTAAGTCAACTTAAAGGATGTATATTATTATTGTAAAAATATTAGGGGACAATAACCAAAAGAAACTTAGGGTTAAATTATAATAGGTTGGGCAAAATAGGGGAAATGGGTCAAACGGGGCTCTAAAAATGTAAGATAAATACTAGGGTGACCGCACGGACGGGAGAAACTAAACAGAGAAGACGGATCATAATTTTGACGTCGAGGGGCGAAATTAAAAATAAAAGATCACACGACAGAAAGGGAAAATCGCGACGTCTCATCAAATAAAGTCAAATCGTGGGAGAACGACCCGTGAAATGACGTTCCAAATTAATTCCACAATTTAATACTCTCAGAGAGGGTCACAATGACATATCACACTATAGGGTTCGGATACAGACAAAATCTAAAATAAATACATGCACGAACAAGACTACGTGCACGAAAAGCGTACAAAGGATACGGGGTTCAAAGGCGACAGTAATCCCAAGTTGGGCACACGTCGGGGTTGGCTTGCTAAAGATGCAACCAAGGTGTTACGGCCCTATCGACTTAGTGACACGACTCACATACAAGGTAACAAAACCAATCAGGTACCCGCAATTGCTATACGCACAGTCGTATTACGAATAGTGATTATCGGCCGTTACATCCTACCCACCTTAGAATAAAGTCCGTCCTCGGACTTTCTAACTATAAATATAACTCTAGCCAGACTAGTAGCTATCACAATCACATCACACTATAATTCAACCAGGTATAGTCATTACAAGTGCTTATATATGCACTAGGTAGTCAAACAATAACTCTACTAACATGTATATATTCACGCACATTACACACTTATACATATCATAGCCAGTCAAATTCATACACATATTTCAATCATTCATATAGTCATGTACATCCCTATATAACTATTAAACACTTATTACATACCATGGTGCACATACTCACAACCAATCAAATAGTTCACACCAGCAGATACCATCGTAATACTCCACGTTTAGGTAACTACTAATGTACAAAACAATAAGGATACACTACTCCCTATATCTCCTAGTGTACATCCAATGCCAATATATCAACACAAGTAACCACACCACTCAATATTAAATCATGTTATTATATCTAAGATACATTTACCACTACTATAATTTCATAATTTTATAGTCATTCAAATGCATGTAAATATTTCATCATACATTCACATCACATACGGTCCTATAACTATATTCACGACACGCCACACATACCATAGTCACCAATACCTATAACTAAACACATACTTACACGGGCATGGTGCACATCCACACACGCTAACATTCCATTCATATATACCAATCATACCACTATATACTCAGCACATCTACACCTAGTTTAGCTAGCACACATACGTTTACACAGACAAGTCCTTAGTAAATAACTATACAACAAGACCAACACCTATAACTATATACTAGTATAGCGACCCACAATCATGTGCGTAACACAACCAGGTACAAACAATCCTATCACTATACATACATCATCCATCGCCATATTCACGGTACTACACGCAACCACAGACATATGTAACGATATACTTAGAGTACACCCACTCAAGCTTGAGTGAGACTCAAAACACATATCATAATACTCTATATGCGTAACACGGTATATATACCTATACCAATACCACTCCAATGTATACATATCTACCAACATAACCATATACATACCAGAATGTCAATCACACTTAATATTTAGTTAGGTAACACCACATAGTTCAATCACTTTATATACCATAATAATATTACAGACATCAGCATACGTATAATTATAATACACTCCCTAATACATGCATTCATCATATAATCACGTACATTTAATATATATATATTCACACCATATCCTTCTACCTATAATTAGTATACCAATACATCTAATTATCCATACATAATTATGATATGCAATAATCGTGTATACCTCATGGTATACACACACACAAAACATCCCGTAAAAGCAATACCAATCAAAATTATAATCCTACTACCATACATATATCACATATATACTCGTGCAGCAAATACGTAACTACTTACGTCTAAGCACAATACATATCTACGTACGAGCACATACTCACACGTACTAACATATAGGTCATATAATAGGCCTACTCACTTAACTAGAAGTAACACCTATTATCATTACACCTAACATTCACCTGACTTACTTATACACACACACACACACACACACACACACACACACACACACACACATCAAGCATTCACAAGTATCTTCAAACTACATACACTACTAGCAGATATTCCAACACAAATTCTTAAATGATATAGCTACCCGCACATATATAATAACATCACCATATATACAACTACACACATATATCACGAATAACACTGATTATACATACATAATACAAGAGTCAAATATTAATATCATAAGGGTAGCACGCTCATACGGGTCCACACAAACTCTACTTATACATGCACCACAACGACATCGCAATAAAATCAAAGGCTCGCTACTATGCTAAGGCTGACACAGGCAACGAAGAGCACTACAATAGAAAGAAAACCGAAACCAAAAGCGTAACGAACAAGATCGATAAGCACGAGTTCAAATAGGACGAAGATAAGGAGACAGCTTGGTTAGGTGAATCAGGGGTATAAATGTGAATGTTTAAGTGGGAAAAGAAAGATGTAATGATACTCTTATAGGATACAGGAAAAATAGTGTGTAAAAGATATAAGTTAAAATACGAAGAGTACAAAACCAGTCGTACCTCAAAAGTTGGAGTTCTCTTATGCATAGAAAAAAATATTGGTGATCGATAAAATGAGTTGTTCGAAATAAGTTTGAGTCGTATATACATAATAAGAAAATGGTTTATTAGCTTATTGAAAATCATTATAATGAAGAATAAAACATCCACACGAACATTAAGGACGTAGGTTAGAAAATACTATACGGCAGTAATTTAATATAATTTCGGTAAAAATTTCGAAATTCAAAGAATGAAATTAAATTAACTGAAGTGTAGAAATTTAAGCTCATGTGAAACGTTTTCCAAGTCTTAAAACTGGAGAGAAATTTCAAATAAATAATATTGAAAATACTTTTAGAGAAACCCGGATTTGCCAAACGAACTGATTTATACAAAGATCTTAAAGTACGAGTACAACGAACCTAGAACTGATATATAAAATAATTGAAGATCTATTTAGTTTGGAAAAATATTTTAAAGTATATATGGTAAATGGCTAAAATGAATTTCGTAGTTTAGAAAAAGATGGTATATCGAACTATCAAAATAGTAATAAAGTTTTAAAACCAAAATGCGAGAAATATAGGTTAGCAAATAGCTACGAGATAGTAATTAAAAATTTCAACCAATTGACTCCAAAATCTATGAAAGGATTTTAACTCAATCGAATAGTGAGGAATTAAATACATAAGAAGAGGGTTTAAAAACAAAATTTATACCGAGCGAAAACTTTTAATAAGGAAAATCGAAAATAACTTTGAAGGAATCAAGATTTGCAACGGAGAAGATTCAAAAGATTAACGATAATCGCCATGAAGCGATCACGTGAAATGAGAGCAAGAATAAGATCGCATGGTCTCATACAAAATACGCCTTGGATATGACTCATGAAACTCTACGGGGAACTCTTACGGTCGACCAACTAAAGATTAGGAAACTTAGCGCGAAGATTTTCTAAGGAACTAGACGGTAATGAACTGTGTTCAGCTTGGCCCGAAATCGATGAACCCAAGCGAACGACTAAAGAATTTCTAGAAGTCTGAAATGGTCAGAGCTAGGCAAGAACCACTAAGGTAACTCCTAAGACGATTATATCAATTTCTAGCAAGAAGTCTAGCTAACAATCAGTGACCTCTAACTAGCAAGCACAGACGTCTAACTAAGTCTTACTATAGTCTTGATCTAATGGATTACCTACTAAGCTGAGACAGATGTTCGGGCAACACGTCTACCAGCCACCTAAGACATAGGAAACGATAAAAATTTAGACTCAGGGCTTATGATTTGGATGTTTTAATTTATTTAATGGTCATTCTATTTTTTTATTATCGTTGTTCCGATAATTCGCAGTTGCAGTGACCTGCATGGGCCACCAATAAAACCTGTCACGACCTGCTTCCCTAAAATGGAGGCGAGGCGTGAGAAGCCCGCTCAGACTTGGAGCTGTGAGGCTCCAGTCTGTAAAGCGTCTAGAATAACCAAGTATAGGTCCTTGCAAATGCAAAGTAGAACAAAAATAATAATAAAGAAAAGAGACAAATAAAATTATTTCAATCTCAGAATGTCCACAATAAATTCCAACATTACAGAAAAGCCACTAGGCTAAAAAAGAAAAGTCTAAAAGACCCCAAGCATGGCCAACAGAAATAAACGAACGTACAGAAAAGAGAAAAGGTGCAACGCACCGACAACCTAACAAGAACTAAGCTGAAAGCAACAGAAAGAAGTCTCTACGACTGATCGCCGGTGTCCTCGAACTCCACGTCAACAGTGGACCCAGGCTCAATATCAACAAACAGCTTGTCCTCAGCAACATGCTCTGGCTCAGCAACTAACATGCGACACCCAAAAGAGATGAGGGCGCATGTCAGCAAGTCTACAAGAGACTTGTGAAAGGAAACTAAAAGAAGGAAACAACCTAGCAGTTCTAAAAGTATGCGATGACATGGCAGTTTAAGATATGAATGCAACAAGTAGTAACGTGCAACAAGTATGACATGGCAAGGCAGCAAAGCTAGTAAACATTCACATGGATTTTACAAGTCAAGTAAACACTTCGTGCTCAGAGATTACGCCTTTTGGCTGGAGTGGCTGTACGGGCCAACTCCTAAGCTCAAGTGATCGCTTATCCCTACCCCTCCACGTGTATCGAGCATTGGCTTTTGACCAACACATGTAGCCCGCTTCTGGATCACGAGCCAGGAAGTGTATTTGGCATAGGGTTGTACCTGCAACGCAGGTGCCTAGCCTGAACAAGGAAGTACAAGTAGCGTGTGCTACGAAAACAAACATTCAAGCATGGAATGATGCATGGCATGGCAAGATTACAAATAATGTGCGTACAGATAAGGAATTTAACCATCACAGGCATGTCAGAGCAAAAGTAAAGAGCGTACAGTTATGGAAATTAAACGTGGCATGCGAAATGAATGAATGACATGACGGGGTGTCAGATCTAGCTTCGTTGTCAAGCTACATCTTAAAATTACGTCTAGGCGAGTATCATTTCGTCGCCTAGTCTCTTTTACGCTAAAACGGAAAATGGCCTAAGATATGGCCTAAAACACAAGTTTGGCAAGTTTCACTTGCCTGCAATCAGTCGTTCTGAAATACTGTCCAATCAGTCCAGTCTACCTATGTGCTCAGATCACCAGCCTACAGTCCCAAATTAAATTATTTTCGTTAGTGATTTATCAGACAATTAAATTACCGATTTTTATCTTGATTAGCATGCATTGGTTGGGGGTCGTACGTGTTCAGAAAGTTACCCTTACACGACGCGAGAGCTACACTGGCGTCGGGTAGCGACGCCAGAGGTTGAAATAATAGAACGTGCTCCTAGTCCAGATTCCAAAATAGATTCCTATGATCGCCAATCCTCGGACAGTGACCAGATCAGCGAGCAAGATTCCAATCAGCGAGCAAGATATCGGTAGACGTTTTTACGGCTCTCGGGAAGCCGTAACAACGAACCGAGACGAACGGGTCAACGTACACGAAGTCTACGACGTCGAGCTTCGTAGGGGATGATCGTGACGTCGGGAAACACCCCTAGGAGAGGTAGAGGGCTGTCGAAAGAACCCAACAGCGAGCGGGAACGACAGGAGGCGATACGACGCATCAGAACGTCGTTAAAATCAAAACAGCGACACTCTCGCTGTTTCAGAGGCAATGGCGGCCAGCGGGGGCTGCCACGGCGGCGCAGAGATTAGAGGGGTTCGGGGGGACGCTGGAGGGGGCACGGGTGGCGGCAGCGGCGGCCGGCAGTGGCTGCTGATTTGGGTTCAATATTACATATTTAACCCCCTATTTAGCCCTATTTTGTGCTCATATGATGCTACATTGTTCTCTAATTCATACGTATTTTCTACACATTTATTTATTAGAGAAAACACTCTATTTGAGCATAAAACAGCAATTAACGAAGTATTTCTGCACTTTTTATATTTTTCATGACTTGGTCTCGATCTCACGATTCCAACGACTATTTATTTGTATTTTTCTGAGATCTGTGCTAATTACTGTGAATTTTTGAATGCAGAATACAATTTAAATGGGGAAATAAGCTCGAAAATACGGAAAATACGGTCAACATCCAATCGGAGGCTGACACGTAGCTCGATCTCAGCCGCCCAGTCGCAATCCAACGGCTGCAATTAACAGCCTTAAAGGTGGTCGACGTGGCTTATTATTTACCGTTGGATCTTGATCCAACGGTCTTCATCAACGCAAAATGTGAGCAGCGGGATTGAATCCGGAGGGCCACGTGGCTACCATCCGCTCTCCCCCGCCCGCATCCAACGGCTCGATCAAGCGGCGACGTGGCCTCTTCACATCGGTACGATCTGGATCCAACGGTGAAGAAACTCGCCAATTTGAATGAGAAGGCGGCTCCTCAAGCGGTGACGTGGCGAGTCGATAGCCGCTGATCGATGATCCAACGGCCTATAAACGAGCGAATTCGAGCGGCAACGCAGCACTTTTTAGACCACTCGATTGTGATCCAACGGTGGAAACTCAACTCGGAGGCGATTTCGGAGAGCGCAGCGGACAGATCTTGGCCGTTAGATCTATATCTGACGGCCCAAATTCGACTCCGAGTCGGATTCGTTAGCAGGCGGGCTTAATGCGGAAGCGGATCCGACCCGCACGACACGTGGCAGCTACTTGTTAGATCCCGCAACGATCGAACGGTGGAGATTTCGAGCGGTTCGCGGGTTTGGTTTTAAGAGAAATGGATGCGGGTTTTGAACCCGATAACACAACCCAAACCCGCAATGCCTATTATATAAGCGTATTTAGGGTTTTTGGGCGTAGACAAGCAGATTGGGGGCGTATTTTGGTCGTATTGGAGGCTCTAGGAGCCGTATTTCCCCTCTGTAAAATTCTGTAAAATTCCAGAGGCTATTGTTATTATTTCCAGAGAGTTTGAAGTCGAAACTTGGAGATTTGGTGATATATTTCTAAACTTCTACCCCGTATTTTGGTGTTTTTAGCGTATTTTGCTATAAAGTTGATGTATTTTGCTATGGAAGTTGTTTATTATTGCATTATGAGTAGCTAAATCTCTATTGTGCATGGTATGGAGTAGTTAGGGGATGTGATTTGTGTTAGTTCGGTTGAATATCCTTGTGCTAAATCGTTAAACGTCGTTAAAATTGTAATCCGTGTTCGTAAATCGACTTTTTCATATTCCAAAAGAATTGATTTAGTTGATGATCGCCCCAAAAGGGTGAGTTTTGATCTCCCCAAAAGGGAGTTTCATACCGTAGTTTTGATCTCTCCAAAAGAGAGTTTCATATTGTATTATAACTTTAGCGACGATCTTATTGAATATTTTGCTTGAACCCCCAAAAGGGCATCTTCCGATGAATTGCTCCCAAAAGGAGAATTCATTGAGTTATATTGGATATTTTTCCGGTGAATTGCTCTCAAAAAGAGAATTCATTGTGATATATTCATCAACCAAATTAATACGAATCATTGATCCTAACGAACCCATACCATGTGCATACTTTTTATAGATATTTCCATACACGAATTTCTTTGTTCGCACATCACCATCACGCACTTTCACACCATCGCCATCATTGTTGAAGTGGTTAGTTTCTTTTCGTAGGATTTCTATTTGATTTGAATTATGGTTGCAACAGATTTCTTCCCATGGATTCGACATCTGGACTCCCAGATTTTACTACTTGTACGGACTCTTGCGCTTGAGAGAGAGCACCTTTCGGAGCCCACCAGCTGCTGTGGCCGCCGTTGCTGCTTCTGCGTCTGCAACAGCAATTAATGGCGGCCCACGGTGGTTTTTGCGACTGTCTCCGGTGAACAGCGGGGCCCTACGGCGGCCAGAGGGGTAAGGGCACGCCGGATGTGGGGTAGAGTAGGTCGGAGCGCTGGTCGGACGCCAGTTGTGGGCTGAGAGCGCAAGAAGTCGGGCTCTCGGGGGGTTTTGCATGAATAAAAGCATAGTGCGGCGGCTGTGTTCAGTTGCTTGGAGAATAGAAACCCTAGGGCTAGTTTTAACGGGTATGGGCTGAAGCACGTGGGATAGGGGGTTAGAAACGTGGGCTAAGGATAATAGGTTAGAGTTTTATTATTATCAAATGATAAAAGAATTCCACACCCTTACTCTCTCATGCTGAGTGTGCGACCAAGGTGAAAGTGGGGCTTGGCTAAGTCAACTTAAAGGATGTATATTATTATTGTAAAAATATTAGGGGACAATAACCAAAAGAAACTTAGGGTTAGATTATAATAGGTTGAGCAAAATAGGGGAAATGGGTCAAACGGTGCTCTAAAAATATAAGATAAATACTAGGATGACCGCACGAACGAGAGAAACTAAACAGAGAAGACGGATCACAATTTCGACGTCGAGGGATGAAACTAAAAATAAAAGATCACACGACAGAATGGAAAAATCGCGACGTCTCATCAAATAAAGTCAAATCGTGGGAGAACGACCCGTGAAATGACGTTCCAAATTAATTCCACAATTTAATACTCTCAGAGAGGGTCACAACGACATATCACACTATAGGGTTCGGATACAGACAAAGTCTAAAATAAATACGTGCACGAACAAGACTACGTGCACGAAAAGCGTACAAAGGATACGTGGTTCAAAGGCGACAGTAATCCCAAGTTGGACACACGTTGGGGTTGGCTTGCTAAAGATGCAACCAAGGTGCTATGGCCCTATCGACTCAGCGACACGACTCACATACAAGGCAACAAAACCAATCAGGTACCCGAAATTGCTATACGCACAGTCATATTACGAATAGTGAGTACCGGCCATTACAAGTTGTTAGTGATTTTCACATACCCATTGTGGAAGTCACAGTACTTGGACTTGTCCACTTTGGGGTTGTCTGCCAAAGGGCGTGGAGCATCAAACTCCCTTGTTGCTTTGGATAGGATCTCGAATGGGCATGGATCATCCACCTTGGGGAGGCTGTGATTGAGGTTGGCCCTCTTGCAATGGGGCTCACAACATACTGTCGAACAACCATAGGCAATGAATTTGTATTGATGTGAGGAACCAAGTGCACGATGGTTACAAGTTTAGGAAGGATGACGAGGATAACTACGGTCTGAGGACGATTTGTAGATGGAGATCTCAAAGTTGCCTGCCAGACACTGTAGGTCGCCTGCTTCGAGGTGAAGGTCGTTCGACAGTTGATGAAGGTTACCGCTGGTCGCTCGTCCGCAGGCAGCTGGGGCGAACTTTCTACAACAAGAGCAACTCGTCAAAAAGGCTGGGCCGGCTGTCAGCCCGCAGCCCATCTGATGATTAAGTCAGTTTATGACTGATGAGAAGGTGTCGGACACGAAGGACGATTTTAGAGGCAGATCGGCACTTGCGTGGCGGACTAGTGTGGAAGGCACGAATATATGGAGGAAAGAGGTGTGTGGATGTAAATGGGATAAATCTGAGCGTAACTGCTGATGAGGTAGTCCTGTTGTTTTTATATAGCTGGGGATCAGTTACGTCATGTTAGGGGGAGTTATGGAGTTCCATGATTTCCTGACATAGTTGGTTCCCCAGATTAGACATGCAATTACACATGCGGTGAGTGGGTACTGAATGCTACCCATTTGTAACGGCTTGGAGAGAGGGCAGTCGTCTGCCCAAGATCGAGCTGCCTTGATTGTACGGTGCGTGTATGGTGGTTTGACCTCACTAGATGGATGCTATCAAATGCTCTCCACACGTAAAGAGAGTGCTAGTCGTTCGCCGAGGATTGAGTTGCCTTGATCACACGGGCTGACCTCGCCAAACAGACATGCCATTAGACGATGAAGCTGAAGGAGCTGAACTCGGGTGTTTGTCGCTAAGGTCTATCCTGTTGAGTTGCGCTCATCTACCTGAGTCAGTGAGTGCGTGTATGTCTTTGCAGAGCTGTTCCATCAGCTTGGTCAGTTCGACCTCCCAATCTGCTCTCTGGTCGTCCATGAGGACATATGTAGCTTTTAGGTTCGTACGTGGTGGACGTCGAATGTCAAGTTTTGGTTAGGTACCAACTGCTACGGACCCGGCTCAAATATCATTTACACCTAGTAACGAGCACTAATCCACGCCCATAGAGATCTCCATCTCATGTACTTGCTTCACTAAAACCATGCACATGTTGATGAGGAAAGGGATCGAGCACCAATTACAAGTCCAATCATCAAAGAGGGTGTCTTTGAATAACACACTATTTTGGAGGCAGATCGAAAGGGAATATCCCAGGGTTAAACAGAGGCCAACAACCATTTAATTCGATGAAAGAGAGAATAAAGTTGAAATTTTGGGCACATAAAGGATCTAATGACAGCTTCTTAGCCCCAAAAAGATCTTAAGGAATATACATAACATAATACGGCAATTCAATAGGTAGAACTTCCAGTAGAATCAATAGTTAAAATTCGATTAGTACAATATACGACTAGGATCTGTTTCAGAAAGAAACCTATCAATGGGTCGTTGCTTTTATAGTATTAGTAAGGCCAAAATGACCGAAACAATTGTGTTGCTGACGTGGACCCTTCCTGATGAATCGGAGCCTCGTCAGCCGGTTGAGTGGGACCCATGGTTGGAAGAACCAGGGTCGTTGATGGATGATGGTTGACTTGTGATGCTCGATCGACCCTCAAGCGGTCCGTATATCGATCGATCGAGGCTGGGAAGCTCAGGAGCGGCCCTCACTGAAGATCGAGACTCGGCGATCTGCACCACAAGAAAGTGTCAGGGGGGTCGGATCAAGGTCCCGACCCAATCCTCTCTGATGCTTAAATTAGAATGAAACTTAAGGAAGAGAGGGAGCTTGGAGCAGCTGAGATCGACCCACGGAGGTTCGTCTCAGATCTGACGTCGCAAGCTCTTTTGTGGAAGAAATATAAGATGTAAAGTGGCGTCATCATCCTCTGTGTGACTCGATCGGACTGTGTACGTGCAACGTCTACCACACCCTAGCGTGCTGGAACAGAAACTGCTAAGCATCAACCAAGAGGTCACTTGGATGGATCTCATAATCCGTTACCTAAATACGGGGGGAAACCGACCGACCTTGTAGACGCGCGAAAGCTAAAACAAAATGCTGTGGGGTACACTCCAATCTCATTCTTTCGAGGAAAACAAACTCTCTCGTTAAAACTGGGTAACCTAACCCAAAAAGGAGAACAGATGCATCCCGACCAAACATCAGCAACCAGATCAAGGGAAAACTCGGGCACCATCTCCAAAATCATTTTGGGGACCTGTGAGTTCGGATCCCTCCGACGAATGGGAGGATCTGGTTCCATGCGAACCACTTTTCCTTTACCAGGAACTTTCTCACGTTAAGGACGACGAAGGCGCCATGAGCTCTTCGTAAGATGGCTCCTGTATTCTAACCGGTAGAAACATACCTAAAATGGATCTAGAGAGGAGTCAAGATCGGTTAGGGAAGGTACCTTAGTAGGATCAAGCAAATTCCAAAGGAAGCAACGACAGAATCAAGATTTTGAAACGAAAATGGTGGTAGAGCAAGAAAGTCTCTCACAACCCTTTCTTTTATATGGTGGAGCTCAACCAACTGATGACCAATGGCGACACGTGTTTGAGACCGGCCTCAAGGAGCGACGAGGATCGATCCAGAAACTTAAGGTTTTTGGTGGCACAAATCAAATCAAACATTTCGAAAATCGTGCGCATTTAAGGAGAATACACATCATGCTGTCTCCATCAGTGATGTTTCCTAAGACACGAATGATGGGGGCCATTGTTGGTGCACGGGTACGGATTGCGAAGCGATATCAAGATATCCGACCCATTTAGTGCCTACGACCCGAAACCCGTCATTAAGGCGGAGTAATACCTAGTCAAATGAACGGCTCACTCGACCGTTAAGCTCTCGCTGATACTTATGAGGGAGTTAATGGGACTGAGTAAATGGGCTGCCGTTATCACCAATCCCGGAGAAGATCCCGCCCGAATCAACGAGGGACGGTTACTCGAAATCATCAGAATAACGCCTATAAATACCTGAAAAGACAATGGTAAAAGGGTTCCAACTCCCAAGGTATGCCATCTAATACATAGACTCTACACTTTACATCTTACATTTCTTCCACAAAAGAGCTTGCGACGTCAGATCTGAGACGAACTTCCGTGGGGTCGACCTCAGCTGCTGCAAGCTCCCTCTTTTCCTTAAGTTTCATTCTAACTTAAGCATCGGAGGGGATTTGGGTCGGGGCCCAGATCCGACCCCTCTGACGCTTCCTTGTGGTGCAGATCGTCGAGTCTCGATCTTTAGTAAGGGTCGCTCCTGAGCTTCCCAGCCTCGATCGATTGATAAACGGATGGCTCGAGGGTCGATCGAGCATCACAAGTCAACCATCATCCATTAAAGACCATGGTTCTTCCAACCTAGGGTTCCACTCAACCGGCTGACGAGGCTCCGATTCATCAGTAAGGGTCCACGTCAGCAACACAATTGTTCCGATCATTTTTGGCCTTTAGATAGAAATCGATGGATCTAAGCTATTTTTTCAGCAAAAAAATTTAAACTATTTTTAAATCATGATTCAATTCTAATCTAGAACGATTTCTTAATCAATTAAATCGATTAGTCTCCCTACAGCTTTGTTAGCAGGTTTATGTTTAACCATTGGCAAAAGCTGAAGTTGGCATTTGGCTCGCGATCTGCGTTTGGCTCAGCCACGTTCGGCAACGAATCTCTAGCCCAATCTTGAACAAGTCAGAAGATCTCTGAAAACACAAAACTCTAAAAAACTCAACAAAACATAGGTTGTATCGTCTAACTGGTGTCGAGAGAGGAATGTTTCTGGTGTTTTTAATCCCATAACGCAGGTGAGATGGCAAGGATTGCAGGCCATGTGTGTTTTGCTGGATTAATGCTCAATAAACATAACCATCCATTTACTTGAGCAACACTGATAGAATGTAATCTCAGAAACAATCATGTCATCGGATCATAAAACCCACTGAGCATCAAATAAACACGAGAATCATCAACAATGGTTTATGTAATAATTACAGGTCTCCGGTATGAAAATTCATTCGCCTATCAAAAACCAACAAAATGTTAACATATCAATCTCTCGACCTCTGTTTCCATCAGATATCGAACTTAGCACTGCAAGTCTTGGAAACGATCTTCGAATCTGGGGTCAAGCTGTCGACGACCACCTCGCATCGAACCTTGACGGTGATGGTCCAGCTCGTGACTGCACCGAGCTTAACTCTGACGGGCACCTTCACGTCGACCTCCAGCGGCACTCGCCCTTTTCTCTGCTGATCGACCAGCCCTCTCTGCAGCGAGCTCGACAGTCGAATCCCCGACCCCCTCAGTTTTGTGTCGAACACGGTCACGTTCCGATGCCCCTGATAGAACTCCGGCCAAGATCCACGGCAGAGGCTTACGCCGGCGTAGCCCACGCCGATGTCGCTTCCGCCGTCGTAATAGATGCCGATCTTGCTGTTGGGGTTGTCGGCCCGGACGGTGACGTCGAACTCCGGCGACAGCGCGGGCCCGGCCGCGACGGTGAGATTGAACCCTTTGACGGCGATCCTGTCGAGGGAGTAGGACGGGGCTTTGGGCTGGAACACGAAGTAGAGAATGGCGACGGCGACGGCGACGGCGACAAGGAGGGCGATGAGGGCGAAGAGGGTCCAGGCGAGGCAGCGGCAGCACGGGGAGCTGCGCCGGCGGCGGGCGCCGCGGCGGCTGTAGTTCTCGAAGCGGTGGGCGTTTTCTGGAGGGGGGACGCGGTAGATTTGGTCCTTGGGGATCTGGATGACGTAGGTCCCGGACTTGGGTCGGGCCGGGAAGGTCTCGCCGTCGGGGTCACCACCGGCGGCGATTTTGGGCTTCGCTGCCTCTTGAGGCTTCGCGTCGGCGGCGGGCGGAGAGTCGGTCGGGTGCACGCGATCGGCCATCGCAGATAGATCTGCTACGAAAATGTCGACTGATTTGGAGAACTAAGAGCGAGAGGAGAGATGAAGAGAGAGAGAGAGGGGGGGGATCCGATGGGCAGCAAAGGGCCTGAAATAGTACTTGGAGAAAATGGGACCGCGTTAAACACGACAAAAATGATGAGCTCAAATGCATGTATGGGATTTGTTGATACAAGCTAATCTCAAATTAATACTTGCTTTTGGAGTTGCTCTAACGACTAAAAATGACTATTATTAACAAAATCGCCTCTCTGCGTCGCTTCTTACCAACTCCCAATATTGTAAAGTAAATGAAATTTTTGGGTCATTTTTGGGAACACGCAAATTCCTCGTGGGGACCAAGCCACCAAATTGTTATAAAAAATATGTTTATTTTAATTCTACCGTTTGGATTTGGTTCAACTCGGCCGAACCTGGGTTTACCTGGTCTGAACCAATTGGCCCTTTAAACCAACTTAAGGTTATTTTTTAAACAAAATTTTGAAGTCTATATTACATGTGATGGATGTTTTTAAACTTATCATATGTGACAATGTCATGTCAAAATTTGGGGAGAAAATTTGTTGGGTTGGATGGAAATTTGTTTGGGGGAAGCAAAACCTTTGATTTTTTGAAAACTTATCATAAACTTACACAAAAAATCCCATCAACTTATTTGTGAATTGGGGAAAAATTTGTATTTGTATTTGGGTGCCCACGTCGAAGGGGCCCGCGCCACTAAATTTTTGTTCCTTTAAATTGTGAAGTTGAATGTTATATGTCCCAAAATTTTGGAGGGAAAATAGTTTTTGGGGAAACAAAGATTTTAAATGAACCGTGCTCGAGGGCACGGATTATGGCTAGTACTTTTATATATAACGCATGTATGTATTTTTGTTTTAGTTGGAAGTCTTCGTATAAATATGGACTAGAAATAACCCGTGGACATACTGCACAACACACATAATTCTCTACGAACAGGATGCGGTGAACGCGCGCAACCGAAAAGAAGTGAGAAGTGTGGGTGTATGTGTCGGTATCGTCAGGGTAAAATGTGTGACATCCGTGGTTAAAATGCAAAAAAGCATGGGGGTTATAGGGGAAAAAGACCCAACGACAATCATGTAAATCAGGTGGGGATGGAGGGTGTATTTTGGGTTTTATTAAAGGGAGTTACACACTTGTAATTAAGAAGGAGATATTGTCTTTTTTTTGTTAGGGGAAGCCATGTGGCATGCCAAATGGGATAAAGGTGGGGCCCACACTTTATCCCATTAGGACAAAGTGCTCATTTGTATAATACTAGGAATAGCCCGTGCACACAGTGCACAGTGAAAAAAAACCCCACACGAACAGAATGCGGTGCACGCGCAACCGAAAATGAACGAGAAGTGTGGATGGGTGTGGCTGTATCGTCGGGGGGTAAAAGGTGCAAAAGACAAACACGTAAATAAGTGGCTTGGGGGCGTGTGTTTTGTTTTTTTGCGACGAATGTCAACCATGTAAATAAGTGGTTTGTGAGGGGTTTTTGAGGGGCTGCTGATTGGACTGGGTTTGTCCCAGTCAGCTCGTTACTGGGTTTGTGACTGGGACAAACCCAGTCAGCAATCCTTGTTTGTATAATAAATTAAACTGCGCAATTTTCTCCAGCATAAATATAGCAGTAGATACCAAGATCCATCCATTTATTGTCAAAGATATGGTTAAATATAGTAAATAAAAAAATCCATTTCGAGCCAAAATCATTCTAGATGATGTGCATCATGCAATGCATGTACCATTTCTCTCTTCTTTGTAACCATTTCCTAATGCTATAACTTCACCCGTTCAAACATATCAACCACCACAGTTGAATTCTTCACATATAATAAATTATTACCATAGTATTTTCAACCACTTGGCATCTAATTGAAAATCTTGTGTTTAATTTTAGAGAACTGGTAGTATATCTTCATAAAGACTCAATCAACAAAAGGCTTAGGAGCACAACTTCAGGATAGACCTGAGCAAATATAGCTTACCATGTGAAGTGTTTAAAAAGAATACTTCTGTATAAAGATATCCCCCTTAAAAGAGTATGCAACCTATTATATTGATATGGTTGTGTTAATTTCAGTACTTGAGCACGACAAATAAAACACAAAGATAAAACATAAACACCAAGGTGACACAAGAAACTTGGTAACGCAGTTCGGTGCGCACACCTACATCTGCGGGGCCCCGTCCAGAAAATCAGAATACTCCACTAAAATAATCAATGAGTACAATCACTAATTATTGCGATTCTATTAGGAGGAACAACCTCCCCCTCAATACAAACCGTGATGGGTGGTCTCTACCAACCCATGGAGTATTCTCGGCAAGCTCCCCTTGCCAGCAAGCTCCCCTTGCACAACCGACTAGATCAACTCCATTGATCCTACGTGCGTAGCCGTCGGTCTCCTCCCGGAGTTCTTCAATCGTCTTTTGCCAAAGCCGTCCCCCACAAAAGCGATAATCAATTCAAACCAACTTCCAACTTTTTAACATCGCTCTACAAAGTTGTTATGTGGTTAGCCAACCATTCTTCTGATAAAATCACTGAGGATTTTCCGAACAACCCAAGGGCAGCAAGGCGAGATAGATCAGATAGGAAAAGATCTTCAGCAGTCGAAACTAAACTGAAACTGAACAATATCTTTTACCAACCTACAAACCACTTCAGCAAATATAACTGAGAAAACCACCCGATCCAAACTGAAGGAGAGGATCTGAAACCATTTAACACGATAGCTCCTATCTTCAAATTAACAGCGAGCCTTATCCTCAATCAACCGTTAAAATCAAACAGCAACAAAGAAATCCACGGGAACAGATCTCAGAAGATAGAACAGCACGTTCAACATTTCATATGACATTTTGTACAACATTTCATAAACATTCATTTGTTAGTGGATCTTTCATACCTCGGTTGTGGATTGATCCTTTCATTCACCTTCGTCAGCAAATCTTATGCATGCCTGCATCCAACAGCGTATCAATATCTGGAACCAATCAAATCAGGAACCTCCGATATTCTAGGCTACAAATCAGATCTGAGATCACCATGACATATTTGTAGATCAACCAGCGTTTCTGAAAACGAACAATTATTCCAGATCCGAATGTTGAACATAATGTCGTTCAACATTTCATACAACATTTTGCTCAAACTGCTCAAAAACAATCCAGATTCCACAAACTGAGCTCTCGAGATATAGTGCCAATAATGCCAACAAATATCAACAGAAATTCAACCCTAACAATCTCCCCCTTTGGCATTATGTGGCACAAACCAAAGCAAGCGTCAACCAAGCACACATTCTCCCCCTTTGAGCCACAATAATCCAAAACACATTCTCCCCCTTACTAGAGCAACCCGAGCAGTGATTATCTCAAAAATACAACCACATTCTCCCCCTTTCAGCTAGCCTCACAACTCCAAAAGAAAAATTCAGAAGAAAAACACAACCGAGGCACATCCAGAGGCTCATCTGTCTCTCTTAATAGTAAATAAAATCTCAAGCACAGCGGAATAAGAGAAAGAACACTATACCTCACATCTGACAGTAGGGTGACGAATGAAATGAAGTCCAGGGTAGAAGTCGAGTTCTGAGAGGCCGAAAAGTAGTTGGAGAATTGAAAACATCGGCGGTGTTGACAGAGGGTACATGCGAAGATCCAATGGCACCGGTGGAGGAAGAGCAGTGAGCAGAGCGGCGAGATAGCACTCGGATAATTTTGAAGGAAGATTCATGAGACTTTGGCGCATGTTGCTCACAGTGATTATCGAGGGGAGATGTCGAGTCTGGCGTCATAACATCTGCAGCAACATTGTTCTGTGTTGTATCTAATGTTACAACATTAGTCACAACATGAAGTGCTTTCTCTGAAGCTGTTGTGTTCTTGCTGTATAATTCAGACTTTCTGACCCATTGCTTCTTCATCTTCATATCAGGGTGTCTAACATTTCTTCCTTCTGACCAATGTCGCATGCGGCTGAAACAGTTTCTCTCGGTATGGCCTTTGAACTTGCAGTAACTGCACACAGAACGACCACCTTTTATACCTTTAATCTGCCTCTTCTTTTGATCATGGCCATTGTGTTGACCCATTCTTTCAAGTTCTTTGGTAACTTGACTTCTTCTTTCATCAGACACATTATAAAAAGCTCCTCTATTGTATCCCACTCCTGTGCGATCTCCAGAAATCTTACCCATGTTTAAGATATCATCCAGTTTTGCTTTTCCAGAATTCCACTTCTCCAATGTGCATTCAGCTTTCTCTGCCCTGAGAAGAACATTTCTGAAGTTTCTTTCCAATTCTCTACAGTTTCTTTCAGCTTTCAGACATTCGATTTTGACCTCCTCCTTCTCTTTCTTCAGTCTATCATTTTCCTCCTTCAGGACTTTGTTGATATTGCAGATTTGCATCCATTTCTCAAACATCATCTGGTATGCTGTACGGATATCATTGTCACTCACTTCCTCATCGCTGTAAGCTTCAGAATCTGATTCGGTTGTAGATGTTGTACATGATGTTGTACATAATGTTGAACATAATGTTGCAACATTCTGTCTGACATTGGCTAGTTTGTTGTAATCAGGTCCCTTCTTCTGAGAGGCTGCGAGGGCAATGTAATTACTGATGATGTCCTCATTTTTAACACTCCCATCAGAATCATCTTCACTCCAGGTACTAGTCGAGGATGTCCCTTTTTGCTTCTTCAAGGTGTTTGCACATTCAGCTTGTGTGTGCCCAAATCCTTCACATACTCTACACTGCATCCATTTTCCTTTCTTTTTCCCTTTACTACTAATCTTCTTCAGCATTCTATTGATGTTTTTGGACAGCGATGCAATGTCGTCATCAAGTTCTGACTCATAATCAGATTTAGATTCTTCACAAGCTTCTACCTTCAGAGCCATCCCTTTGTCCCGTTTGTTTTGCTTCAAGTTCATTTCATAAGTCTGAAGTGATCCCATGAGTTCATCCAATCTCATAATGGATGTGTTCCTCACCTCTTCAATAGCTGCAATCTTTGCCGAAAATTTGTCAGGTAAAGATCTCAGAGTTTTCTCTACTAACTTCTTTTGGGAGTACTTCTTCCCCAATTGAAACGCCTGATTTGCTATATCACGTAATGTTCCATTAAATTCAGCCACAGATTTATCATCATTCATTCTAAGATTTTCAAATTGAGAGGCGAGTATTTGAAGTTTAGAAGCTCTTACAGTACTTGTTCCTTCATGAATATTCTGCAGTATATCACATGCTTCCTTTGCATACTCACACGTAGAGATCAATTTGAATTGCTCTTCGTCGACAGCGGAAAAAATGGCATTAATTGCTTTAGAATTGCACAAGGCCGCATGTTCTTCAATCCGACTCCAGTCTCTTGCCGACTTGAGGTGTTCTTCGCCATCTTCGTTGATTTCGGTTGGTGGTGTCCATCCTTCACTGACAGCGATCCAGGCCTTCTCATCAATGGACTTAATGAATACACGCATCCGAGACTTCCAATAAGTGTAATTTGTACCAATGAGCAATGGAGGCCGAACAACGGAGGCACCTTCTCGTGTAACCATGATTCAAGTACTGAAATCCAAGATCACACCTTCTTTGAAAACAAAGATACACAGGTGACCTGCTCTGATACCAATTGTTAATTTCAGTACTTGAGCACGACAAATAAAACACAAAGATAAAACATAAACACCAAGGTGACACAAGAAACTTGGTAACGCAGTTCGGTGCGCACACCTACATCTGCGGGGCCCCGCCCAGAAAATCAGAATACTCCACTAAAATAATCAATGAGTACAATCACTAATTATTGCGATTCTATTAGGAGGAACAACCTCCCCCTCAATACAAACCGTGATGGGTGGTCTCTACCAACCCATGGAGTATTCTCGGCAAGCTCCCCTTGCCAGCAAGCTCCCCTTGCACAACCGACTAGATCAACTCCATTGATCCTATGTGCGTAGCCGTCGGCCTCCTCCCGGAGTTCTTCAATCGTCTTTTGCCAAAGCCGTCCCCCACAAAAGCGATAATCAATTCAAACCAACTTCCAACTTTTTAACATCGCTCTACAAAGTTGTTATGTGGTTAGCCAACCATTCTTCTGATAAAATCACTGAGGATTTTCCGAACAACCCAAGGGCAGCAAGGCGAGATAGATCAGATAGGAAAAGATCTTCAGCAGTCGAAACTAAACTGAAACTGAACAATATCTTTTACCAACCTACAAACCGCTTCAGCAAATATAACTGAGAAAACCACCCGATCCAAACTGAAGGAGAGGATCTGAAACCATTTAACACGATAGCTCCTATCTTCAAATTAACAGCAAGCCTTATCCTCAATCAACCGTTAAAATCAAACAGCAACAAAGAAATCCACGGGAACAGATCTCAGAAGATAGAACAGCACGTTCAACATTTCATATGACATTTTGTACAACATTTCATAAACATTCATTTGTTAGTGGATCTTTCATACCTCGGTTGTGGATTGATCCTTTCATTCACCTTCGTCAGCAAATCTTATGCATGCCTGCATCCAACAGCGTATCAATATCTGGAATCAATCAAATCAGGAACCTCCGATATTCTAGGCTACAAATCAGATCTGAGATCACCATGACATATTTGTAGATCAACCAGCGTTTCTGAAAACGAACAATTATTCCAGATCCGAATGTTGAACATAATGTCGTTCAACATTTCATACAACATTTTGCTCAAACTGCTCAAAAACAATCCAGATTCCACAAACTGAGCTCTCGAGATATAGTGCCACTAATGTCAACAAATATCAACAGAAATTCAACCCTAACAGGTTGTATTTCTTAAAGTTATATTGATTATCTTGCAAATTTTAACTTAAGCATCGTATGAGGCAAAAAAGACACGTATTCGCAGTTCAACCTGCTGGGTATTGCATTTCCCAATACATGATTTGATAATAAACAAACATAATGTTTTGGTCTAATGTATTTATGTATTGTTAAAGGACCGAAAGGACCAGGTGTAGATTGCTCAAGCATGAATGACTAAACAAGATCACAAAGCAAGCTTGACATATTTACGTGATGATGTGACAAGCCAAGGCATCAAGATGACGTGAAGACACTACGACAGGAAGATGAACTCATGGCTACATCAATCAAAACATTGAAAGCAAAATATGTAATTGATGTATTTTATAATTCCTTTCTTAGTCTTTGTTAAAACCTTGAAGATGTCACACACACATGAAACATTAGAAAAATAACTTAGAATTAAAAGGGAATTAATTCATATCAAAATTCTTAGATTTCATACTTAGACTATACATTTTAATCATCATTAGTCGAGCAATACTATCCCCCTAGTTGACTAATAGATAGCCGAAAGGATCTGTGTATTTGTATCAACATTTATCGCCCAATAGAAGAGTCCTAGGTGACTAATTACAAACAAAGACTTTTGCAGTTCCTTAACATGGCTGGTTAGTCGACCAGAGAAGAAGTACTTGTCGACTATGTATTATTCGACCAATGACTTAACACTAGTCGACTAATAACATGCCGAAATTTAGCTGAGCCTTCTGGCTTCCAGATTAGTCAACCAGAGCTATCCAATTAGATGACTAATAGCCATTAGACGACTAATAGATGAACTCCAGTCGACTAATCAACTAACCGTTGCATAAAATAGGATGTACCCAACTATCGACTTAAATATTCAAGCGATACCAACAGCTCAACAATCAAGCGACTTAAATACTCGAATGTTACTCTACAACATCCCTCATTAATTGCCTTGCCTATTTATAATCTCCAAAACGAAGGTAGAATGGGGGGGCTTTGGCTCTCTTCCCCCCCCCCTCTCGGGTCCATAATTCTCGAGACAATCTTTTGGTATCTATTTCATCCAAAACTCTTACATTTCTTCCCTAGCTTAGCGAGATAACTAGCGGACGACCTCCCAACCGGTCGGACATAGTTACACCGAGTCCACATCGAGTCACGGATTAACTTAAGTATCAGAGTGGATTTGAGTCGGGCTCTAGATCCGACCCCCCCTCCCCCCCCCCCCCCCCCCCCCGACGAGCTCCTCGTGTTGCTGGCCCTTCGTATTGAAGTAAGCAGAACGGATTCCAGGAGAAAGCTCGGAGTCCGCTCGAGCCTAGTGGAGACAACATGGGCTGAGCGAGGATAGATCGGACCTACCCTCAATAGCTTGGACGTGAGCTCATCTGCATGAGGCAGCTTGGAGATAGACCGGTCTGGCTCCAACACCTCAGATCGTGACCTACGCAGCTCGCCTAGTGCCCAGTCAGCGGCTGATAGCTCGGAACCGAGACCAATTAGCCTGGGGATAGCTCGTCCAACCCCCGGTCAACCGTCAACCATCTACTGTAAATGACATTGTAACCTTATTGAACGTGACGTGGTGACTAAAAAGCTCGTCAACAATAGGAAACTAAACTTTGTACGGATAAACTAAATTCTCTGAGAAACTAAATCTTAATTTGAATATGTTTAAATTTTTTTATGAAGGAATATTTTGAAGGCGGCTTGGGTGTAAATTTCTTTTGGAGGAGGGGCGATTTTGTAGACGCTGCAAAAAATTTTTAATGAATTTTTTTTTGAATGAGCTGGGAATTTTTAAAAGAATATTTTAAATTACTATGACATATATCTTAGTTTATAACTGATACTCTATCGGATAATACTAACAATTAGGGTAAAAATTGGATAAAAGTGTGCAGGCGGTTTTTGTGAATGCCGGTGGCTGATAGACACGCTGACAGTTGGCAGTCAAAGAATTGAGCTGAGCTAGTGGGCAAGGGAGCCGAAGGAGTGGGGTACAGCTGCATGCGTGCATGCATGGCGTACAGCCGTTCTCAAATCTCATTGAAGTGTGTGTTTCACGTGGAGGTTTAAAGACATTCCAATAATGCGACTGCGACCCCGATCCAACGGTTTTCGCTTTCCAGAGGAGGTGTGCGCCTGCCGGAGCGGAGCAGCCACGGCGCCGACTGTCCATCCGCCGGCGTTGTTGAACCGCCAAATTGATAGCGTACATGGAACGCAGAACACATGCTGTTCAACCTGCATCGATTGCTGTCATCATCACCAGGGGAAGATGAAGTCAAAATATCTTGTTATGCACGGGAGTCTAATATGTAAATAAACTTGAACGTTAAAATCAACAAACAAGTCTAAGTCAATAAGTAGAAGTTTAACTGTCTATTTATGTCCATCATCTGTATGTAATTAAATTATCCACATATATGATCCTAACATCATTGTACACCAATGGCCATTTATTTTATTTAACCTAGCTATGACGCAGAATGGCACGCTTCATCCACTTGACTTGGCCCTAGAGTCTCTCTCGGCGACACATTTGCCAAACCCAATTAAATTTAGGATGCGCAAGAAAGCATGATTACATGCGCAACAGCATACGAATAAGGGTTGTTGTAAGTTACAAATAACGATTTGAACGCGATTTTGTGCCGCGTGGGGGTTTGCTCGGTCCCATTTCCATGCATGAAAGCAAGACGCTTGCCGTGTGCCAGCTGTGTTTTCGTGGGGGTGTTGGCGCTAGCAAACGAGACAAAACACCTAAAATGAGAGAACCCAAGCTGGGGCACAGCTGTTGTGTTGCTCGTTCTCCATTTCTCCACAACAGCCTGATGTCACCTGCAACTGATTCCTTTTCTTACATGTTGACAGTGGCATCATCATCATCATCATCATCATCATCATCATGAAGGGCGGAGCTAGGATTTTTTTTCCTGGCATGGGCTATCCTAAACATGTTAGTAATCAAGAACTTAAACAACACACTCGTATAGAGCAAGTTGATCATCAAGAAGAATATTCCAAGAACTATTATCTGCCATCTCCACGAAAATTATAAATTCAAGCCCATTTTTATCCCAAATATTTGAAGCGCATACATCATGTCTCCAAATTCGGGAAAAAAAATGCATCGAACTCACTTCGCTGCTCGAACTGAAAACCGAATACAGGGCTGAAACCGATCAGTGCGGCATGAAACACGTCAACCCGAGCGTTCCCTTGAGCCGTTGCATCATGATGATGGTGTTGAGACCAGGTCCTGTGGTGCCAAAAGATCATGCATAAATTGTGTTAGCAATTTCAGGGTCTTCTGCTAAAATGTTACAGATCAAAATATTTTCAGCGAGTCATGGGATTTTACCTTGTCATAGCATTGGAATTCCCCAATTCCAGGAAACCTATAAGCCCCATTAATCTTAGGATACAATGAGTGTCTCAACTCTTTGCAAGGACTCAGTCCCACTCGAATTTCCTACAACAGATGGAAAGAGATGGATGCGGTCTGCGGACAAAGACGCTGATCAGATGGAAAGAGATGGATGCGGTCAGCGGACAAACACGATGGTCGCGGATGAACACGATGTGATTGTCGACTCGCAGATCTAGTAATCGAAAACAGAAACATTCACTGTTATTAACAATGCGTTAATATAATGCATCTGTTATGAATCAACTACTGGGGGAGGAGCCCATAGCTCTTTATTTATATGCAATTGGGAGAATACAAATATGTGCTTACAATGATATGGGCCTATCTCTAGGATAGCCCAGAATCTCACCCAACTACGGTTAAATAACCGTTCACAACACTCCCCCTTATCCAGCCATAGGTGTGGACTTTGCTCGTGAATGCTTCAGAATTCTGAGCGTAGAAGAGTCTCACATGGGGTGGATACTTCAGGATCCTGAGTTGGTGAGATTTGCCTCGTTAAAACCTTTAGCTATGGAAAACCCAGTGGGAAAAGCCATAGTTAAGGAAAAAGAGTACAAACGCTCTTTAACTCCCCCTGATTTGTACAAGTGACGCTGCTCATGAATACTTCTGGATTCTGAGCGTCACAGAGGGGTGGATACTTCGGGATCCAGAGTTGATTTGATTTGCCTCGTTAAAACATTTGGCTATGGAAAGCCCAGTGGGAAAAACCATAGCTAAGGGAAAAGAGTACAAATTCCCTCAACTCCCCCTGATCTGTAAAAGCTCTTAGGCTTTCAGATCTCTTAGGCTTATCTCATCACTCCTGTTTACAATATTCCGAAAATGTACACAGATTACAAATTTTATCACCATCAAGCAGCTGCTGAATCCAGAAACTCTGGAGAGGTGTGCTAAGTTTCATCGCCTCTGATGTGGTCTTCAGACTATATGGTCAGCTCCACAGAACCAACCTTTATCCCAATCGTCACTGGGATGTGATGTACCACCAGGCGCCCTCAAATACACCATTGGTGTGATTCTGGAATGGTGAGGATCTCGGAATGATAGGATGATGTTGCCTTCATAAGTTGCTTTGCATATTTGCAGTAGATGGTCATCCCACTGTTGGTACCTATTCTGTGATTTCTCAGTATAGGGACCGGACCTGTAACCTGCTGTCACGCCCCGCTTCCCAAAAACGGTGGAAGCGAAGCGTTACAAAGGTCCGCATGAACTGGGGCGGTGAAGCTCGAGTTCATTACGCGTCTGTGATAACAACTTGCAGGGTTCTTGCTTGCTTTCCAGAACAATAAAAACATTATTAAATTACATGCCACAATCCAGAAGTTCGCAGAAATAAAAATTACAAGACAAGGCCTCAGCAGGGCCAAAGAAATACAACAATGACATACATCAATAAAAGATACAAATAGCAAATCCAGAGGGGAACAGCAATAGTCTGAGCTCTAGTCCTCCGCGGGGAATGACTCAGCGTCAACGGCAAATTCCTGACTTTCCAAGTCAGGTGTCTCGAACAGATCTTCCTGGTACGCAGGCTCGGGATCTGACATACATTCCAAAAACACGAATGTATGTCAGCAAGGGTCTGCAAGAAAAGGTTAGCCGACCCAAGGCAAGGTGTAATAATAACGAAATATGAAATTTTGCGCAAGATGTCTACAACATGGTTATAACAAATTTAAAGAAGGTAAAGTACTTTTAAGCATGGTAGTTCTACGAAATTTAAAGCAACTTAGCAATTCTAATGTATTTAAAACAAGTGGGCAGTTTTAAAGTACGACTAAATTTGTGACAATCATTTCCATTTTCATGCAATGTTTATCTAACATGCTTAGGGTTCTCGCCTTTAAGACGTGATGAGTAAGTCATTCTTCTCGCGGGGGTATAATCGCGATTGATACTAACCCACCGTATAGGTGGTGTTCTTAAAGACATGACCCTTTCATACGCTTAGCGACCGCTCAACCCTAACCCCACCCGAAAATGTGCTGAAACACGTGCCAACCTAATCACGAATGCACATGTTCACGAAATCGAGATGTTTGCCTTGAAGCAAACGATTTTTACGAATTCAAGTTGTTCAAAGTGTTCCGTCAATGTCCATAGTACTAAGCAATTAAAGAGTGCGTTCTAAACAGGTGTGTGTATGGCATGAAGTGACGCGTATTGAGATTTAACGTATTCTAAGGCAAGGGAAAACAACTTTTAAATGAAGCAACAATTTAAAAGATTAACAGTTCAAAGTAGCACACTTGCCTGACTGGGATGATTTTGGGTGTCCAAGCAATTTATGGAAAAATACACGACTTATCTGCGTTATTAAACATACAATATCAGACTAGTCAAACACAACCGATCAAACTAACAACCTATAATTTAACAACCTAGGTTTCATCTTGCTAGTTAATAAACCCAACCCAATAACACAATTTTAAACCCAATACCCATTTTAAAATCCAATAAGTTAGTTCATGTGAACTATACCCAATAAGCTAATTCCTCAAACCCATTTACTTAAAACCCTAAGGCTATATCCAAAATCCATTAACATGGCACCCAAACCCAATAGCTACAATTTAAACTAAACAAGGGTTATTACCCAATACCCAATAGCACAAACTTAAACCCAATAAGAAATATCTCTTAAACCCAAACCCATTTGGAGAACTTAAACCCATTAAGAAAAACCCAATAACATTTCACCTTATCTCTTCTTCTTCTTCTTCTTTACTGTTTCTTTCTTTCTCTTTCTTTTTCTACAGCTACTGACTTCCCCTTCTTTTTTTTCTTTTTTTTGTTGCAGGCTCACGGCAGAGGGGGCTTCGGCAAGGGCTTACGGCGGCGGCAAGGGGAGGGGCGACGACGGCCTGGGCGGAAGGGGGCTTCGGCAGAGGGAGGCGGCTCGGCCTGCGGGGACGCGCGCGCGGCGGCGTAAGGCGGCGGCGACGGCTAGGGCACCCAGCGGCGACGGCGGTTGTAGAGGTGGAGGAGATCCGGCGGCTAAGAGGAGGGAGGCACGGGAGAGAGGAGGGTTGGGAGAAGTGGTTTGTATTTGGATTTGTTTCTTCTCTTTTTTTGATTTGATCTGAAATGCTTTCAGATCTCTCCTCTTCTCCTCTATTTCTGTTTTCAGTTTGATGTGGATTTGGTGGCTGATTTTAATTTTGGTTGGGATTGATGTTGAATTTGGTTGAATTTGGCTCGATCGGGGAAGAGGGTTGCTGCTGTTCCTTGTTGTCGTTGATGATATAGGAAATAATGCAGGGAGACCAATTGAATGGGGGAAGATGGCTGTGGGGGAAGGGAAATGAAGACGTTAGTTGGATCTCACCGGTTCATTCGGTGGAATTCAATAGGTTAGGTCAATTAATAACTTAATTAGGGATAGTTAATTAGGGTTAAGATTTAATTAATCGCGCCATGGTAAAAATTAGAAATCCGAGACGCGCTCGCGTCGACGCGTAGAAATAGGTCTTGCGCACGAAAACGTCCGGACAATCAAAACGAAGTACGGCACACAACAAAATCAAGACGCCTAGAAATACTGGTCGTTACACCTACATTCGCATAAACATTGGAGGATGCTACTACATTTTGTAAGTCCAAATATTTCGACCCTTGGAGGAAGCGCAGAAGTCTTAACTCCGGTCTAATGGCCCTTTTTAGGTGCCAACTATCTCTGGCTGATGAGTTTACTGCAATTGCTATATCGGGACGCATGCAATTAGCCAGGAGTGCCTGATTGCACTTAGGTAAGGGACTTTGGGACCAGTTATATCCTCCCCCTCTTCCAGCGATCGGAAGGGTTCCTTTTGTACATCCAGTAAGTGTACCACAGTAGGTGTACTTTGGATGACAATGGTCCTTTTAATTTCTCCAACGCACTTCTGGGCGTTTGTAATAGGATTCTATGAGCCATGACTTTATATTTGCCTAGGTCTTTTTATTTCATGTTTAAAAGTCAGGCTTGTTCATGTAGTTCAGTTTTCTCTTCAGGAGATCCGATGAGATTTTAGTTGTCTCCAACTATGATCTCTAATCATGTTCTTTGCACAGATGCAAAGACAACCTTCAGTAGGAATCATTGACTTGTCAAATGATTCTCTTGGTTGTACATTTATTTATTATACTTATTGTTTTTCTTCATTTGAATAGACGTCCCGAAGTCTATTCAGGCATTTTAAGGAAATGTGGAAATTATCTTTACCAGATATCCACGAAGGAATGCTGTCACAACATCCAATAATAGCATATCCATAATTTTCCTTCGCCAAATCGTAAGGTATTCGCTTTTGATAACATAGGGAGACTGATGCATCATTTATGGGACATGCACATTTGAGTTTGTTCGATCCCTAGTTTCAGCGAAATTTTCCTCGGGCTATAGGTTGTACCTTATAGCATACGATTTTGTATTTATTTTCCTTATGTGTGCAATACTTTGTTTTATCCACAGGTTTGACACCTTTTGGTGTCTGGACTTCAGGTCCGAATATTTCACGTTTCCTAAGTGAGTCCAGCTCATCTTTTATTGCCACGTTCCACATTTTGGCCAATCTCTACGTTTGCCTTCTAGCAACGGAGTGTGGAACGATAATTTACAAACATCATCGCTTTTGCGATGTATATGGCAATATGGTACGTGAATACATTTGTCGATAATTTTTGTTCTATCTGTCCAACACCTCCACAGTACGTACAACATTTACTTAATTGCACTTTTTCCCGGTAATTCCTCTGCAGTGGATTCCGGGAAGGATGATGGTGTGGACAGGAGCTCATTGTCCTGTGGTAGTATTGTCTTAAGGTCTCCAGGAGTTTTTGTCCTTGGAGCCTGGTGGTCTATCTCTTTACTGTTGAGGGTCAGCCACTTTTGCTGCTGGTGGATTGCATCCATTCTCAGAGATGTCAATCCTAGCTGGAGTTTTTGCAGCAGGGATGTGTGATTTGACAATCTTCTGGTTGTCGCTGAATGATTCCGGTAATTGGTGAACAGTGTCCTGTATGTGGATGATCTTCGGGATTACATCTACACATTGTATTGTTACCGGATCATAGTGGGTCAAATTTGTTGTATCACACGTTATAATTTACTTTGCGCCAGATTTTCCAGTATCTGGGCCTATTTTTGGGAAACTCGTCTCATTGAGATCACAGTCTTCAAGGTGTGCCTTAATTACGTCCCCCGTTTGGGGTTCTAGGTGTCTTATAATTGAGGGTGAGTCAAGCCCTTCATAGATACCTAGGCGACTTTGAGGACCTATTTTTGTCCTCTGTGTTGGTGCGATGGGGATTTAAACTGCAGACCGAAGATTCTCCGAAGAGAAATGTTCGGTGGCATTCCATATGCAAGTTGCATTGGAGACTCTGACCTCCAGATGGTCTTATTTTCAATTACGACGCAACATGCAGAATTTGCATGTCCCCATGCATCCATTTGCAATCGGGATTTAATGGACGTTCAATCCATTGGAGTCTACTTTTCAGTGACTCTGCCGACCCATTTTGGGTATGAACATGCGGCACTTGTATGTTCATTTTCTATTCCCGTTGCTTGGCAGTTCTCTTGAAATGACTGGGAGGTATATTTCCCAACATTAACCAGACTTATTTTCTTTATTTTATTGTCTGGGAAATGTGCCCGCAACAATTTTATTTTTTGTGCCAATAGCTTTGGAAAAGCTAAGTTGCGGGTCTGTAGTAGAGGCACGTACGAATATTCTGAGGATGCATTTATCAGTACAGTGAATTACTGACATAGCCCACTAGGGGTGGTGGATTTTATCCACATCTATCTCCTTGTATTCTTTTTGAGGAAGCGTGGAGATTCTTTTTCAACTTTTCGTGGAGATGGCATTGTAATTAGTTTTCCCTTATAGTAAGGGATGCGAGGGAATTTCTCTTCTGAAGAATCTTCTGGTTCTTCAAGTCATACCCATAGGATAAGATGCAGTGCATCATCACAAATCCGGGGTGGCCAAGTCCATTATGCCAGAGTAAAACTTGGCAGATGTCGGGCACTTCATATGCTCCGTTTAATTCCGCTTCCTTTCTCCGAATCTTCGTATGGTAGAGGCCTCTAAGGCTCTCAAAACGTTCAAGTATGGATTTTACTCCTTTATCTTGAGACGTTGCATACGGTAATTTTTCCATTACATTTGCTGTTTCCAAATGGAATCCGTTGAAACGGATGTCCTTGAAACTTAGAAAGTTTCTTTTGGAATTCGGAGGGATTAGTGCATCCTCTATTTTTGTGTCGTTTGGGGGCAACAGTGTTGCATTCCCTGGATCTTCAATATAGCACTGATATTGGGCTTTGTATTGAAAAAAATCGTACGTGTTTATTGTCTACCAATCATTTATGAGAGCAGTTTCAAAAGATGAACCGTATAGGCACATGCATATTCAGATAAACATTTTCATTCTAAAACAAATCACATAATTCAAATGCTCTCATAAATTATTCTTAAAACAACTTGCTAAGATAAAAATAGTGGCTAATCAAGCATGTCATCATTTTCGAAGTTGTCAGCTGTAAACTTGACTGGAGCATCAAGGGTCATCAGGTTTTGTTTCAGCTTTATTTTTCTTGTTCTCTTTATACAAATCCTGGAGATGCTGCGGGGTTCGGCACACTCTGGACCAGTGGCCTTTCATGCCACAATTATGGCACTGGTCTTCCCATTCCCTCTTGGGTGGGGGTGCATAATTTTTGTCATTTCTGTGCCACGTGAACTTCCGATTACTTTCATTATTTCGCTGCTGCTGTACATTGCCCTTGGCATTTTTTTGTTGACCCCCTTCTGTGGTCTTTCTTTTCTTTTATTATCTCTCTTCTTTTTGAAGGAAGAGGAATAGTAAGCTTCTGGTAGGGGGTAGTGCCGGGGGCACATATTGTGAGTGGCGAGAAGAAGCTCTCTGTTTTGCTCGGCCATGAGTAAACATGACAGCAGCTCAGAATACTTGGTGAACTTGCGTTCACGGTATTGCTACATGAGTATCGCATCTTTTTCATGGAAGGACGTATACGTCTTTTCCAGCATGGGATTTTCTGAGACTTTCTCACCACACAACTTCAGGCGTGAGGTGATGCTAAAAAGTGCTGAGTTGTACTCAGCAATGGACTTAAAGTCCTGCAGTCTCAGGTTCTCCCACTCGTATCGTGCCCTTGGGAGTATAACATCTTTCTGATGTTTATACCTGTCCTCAAGGGCAGTCCATAGCTCAAGTGGATCTTCGACCGTAAGGTATTCAGCCTTTAAGGTCTTGTCCACATGGCGGCGAATATAGATGATGGCTTGCGCCTTCTCTATATCGCTAATATTTTCTTTTTCAGTCACACCGACGATGAGGGACTTTGCCCGCAGATGAAACTTTACATCTAGCTGCCAGCTTAGATAGTTTCTACCTGATACTTCCAGTACTTCGAAATCAATGCTTGCAATATTAGCCATTTATCTAGCAGAGCACAAACATGCATGAATTAATAATTAATCAGAGAAAACATTTTCATGCGGAGGCAATATTTAACGAAAAGCTAAATGTGTGGATTGGCCAGTCCCACAAGAAAGAGTACAAGAAGTCCACAGTCCAAATTATACAAATTTGCAGCTTAAAGAAAATGAAAATACAACTTTGGAAACCCCGTGGGTCCCATATGATATCTCCATCTTCAAGCGTGGCCTCCATCTCCATGGAAGTTGGGCTTCTTTCTTTGACATTTACATAAATTCCTCACTACAATTTCTCTCAAAAATAAAAGAAAAGTGCGGGAAATAAACTGTGGGACCAAACGGCCGATCCAAAAACCACATTTAGCAATTCATGCAGAAATATTGTGCTCATCAACATTTTCATCAGACATTTTCATCACAGGCATCACATGCATTTAATATTCGCAGAGATGGATAAATAATTTAATCACTTAATAATTATTGGACCACTGGACAGCGTCATACACCGTTAGGTTAGATTACTAACGGCAGCGCGGTCACAGGATCTTCCTAATTATTAAGTTTTAAATATAATGCACAACCACGCATATAATATCCTACAGAATATACCAGGGATGCAAAGCATGTAAAAGTAATTACGATGCATGGGTTGTAAAGTAAATAGGTTTAATCAATTAAATTGATTAAGTGCCCAAAATAAACATTTTCTTTTTCTGAGGAAAAGAGGTTCCTCATCATCCCAAAAATTCCCCAAATATCCCCAAAAAACTTTTGCCTGCCCGATAATGGCCCCGTATTTTACCGTGATTTTTCACGAATATTTTACCATTAAATCCCCTTTTTAAATTAATTTTTAGGCTAGCAAGTAGCCTTTTGAGGCGTGTTAATAGCCTTTGCCTCCCCCATTTTTTTTCCAGATAAAACAGCCTGCGGGCCTGAAGCCCGCAGTCGGCCTATGGGCTTCAGGCCCATAGGCTTTTTTTTGAAGAAATCTGACTGTGGGCCTGAAGCCCGCAGCATGTCTATGGGCTTCAGGCCCACAGATTTTTCCGTTTTTTTGAATAAATCGGCCTGTGGGCCTGAAGCCCGCAGCCGGCCTGTGGGCTTCAGGCCCATAGGATTTTCTGGATTTTTTTCTGCAAACTAGGTTTGCAGGGGGGCGCCGCCGCCGCCGCCCCCCTGAAGGGGGGATCGGCGGCGGGGGCCGCCGCCCCCCCTGCAGGGGGCACGGCGGCGGGGCGATCCCGCCGCCCCCCCTGCAGGGGGCACGGCGGCAGGGGCCGTCGCCCCCTTTAGGGGGAGGCGGCGGTGGGCAGATCCCGCCGCCCCCCCTGCAGGGGGGACGGGGGCGGGGGTCACCGCCCCCTTTGGGCGACGCGGCGGGCACGCCCCCCGCTACGGGCGGGGGTGGCGGATAGGTGGGGAGGCCGGCGGCGAGCCGCCGGTGGGCTAAAAGTTAGGGTTTAACCCTAAAAATTGTGTTTTGGGGATGAAAAGTTCGTCGTTTTCAATGCGACAAATAATCCCCATATCGATCTTACGAGATCTAGGGGGTGGGGTAATCATACGTATGATTTAAAAAACATCATTTTTAGTGTTTTTACCTCTATATCCGTCCTCCGGATATATCGACGGTTGCTCGAAGCCCTACGCGGATGACGACGCTCGATGGAGGAAGCCTTGCACCGCGCTCGTGGATCTCCCGTCTAGCCTTCGCAACGAACGAAAAAATTTGTGGAAAGGAAAAATTTAGAGGCTCGTGCTGATAACGTGTTATGAATCAACTACTGGGGGAGGAGCCCCCAGCTCTTTATTTATAGGCAATTGGGAGAATACAAATATGGGCTTACAATGATATGGGCCTATCTCTAGGATAGCCCAGAATCTCACCCAACTACGGTTAAATAACCGTTCACAACAGCATCCAAATTTTAATGGAAAATTGTTAACAAAAAGGGAAAGCACCAAGGACCATGGTTCCACCTTTGAAGCAAGGTTGGGTGTGACAGGTGTCCAACGACAATCAAATCCTCAAATAGAAACCTAAACAACTTTTGATCTCAAGAACTCCAGAGTAAAAGACCGACAGATTTTTTCCAGCTAAAATCCTCCTGTAAAGAGCTCGAACGAGCTCATCCCAGGTCGATTCGATCGAAGAAGCTTTCGGCGCTAAAAATCGCCATCAAATCCAACCTCCCACTCTCTAAGAGAACCAAAAAGATCGATAACAAACAAAAATGAAAGAAAAAAATTATATTTATTCATGAAGAAACAAATAAAGAAAGACAAAGAACAAAGAAAAAACACTCGACCTCGTTTTATAATGCAATCACTATCTTCGAACACTTGAACCTCTAAAGTTTTTGAGAAGGGGGAGGATCCGGCATTTGGGCGGAGAGAAAACTTAAAAATTTGAAGCCCTAGTTAGTCTAATTAGTTGGGTTGGGTTCTTTTAAAATATAACGAATTGACTAAACCTACTGGGCTCAGCCTGGGCTAATTGGTTAGGCCCTGGGTTTAATTTGTAAGTTTATATATATAAACATGGTTTTACCCAAAACTGACCCGAGCTATAGCCCTGGTCAGCCTCAATGTCCTCCGTCCATTATTATTATTATTATTATTATTATTATTATTATTAGAGGTAGCTAGAGCTTATTACTTCATCATTAGAAATAGGCATTAGAAGATACGAAAAGCATATGAGTAATGAAGAAAAAGAAGAATTGTGCAATTTAAATAAGGGATTCTTGTAGATCAGGTGGCACCTGATCTAATAGATCAGGTGCAAGACACAAAAAGGAGGGCCCCATAGAAAGTACAAGCACATGGCTTGTACTTTTCAACTTTATGTGTCTTGGCACCTGATCTAATAGATCAGGTGCCACCTTTTCTACATTATTCTCTTTAAATAAAGTCTCGTCCAAAACAGCTGTTAGTGCATGGATACTAATCCGATTGGGTATATGCATACCTGACCCATTTCTCCTCCGTGACCCGTTATCCACACACTCTAAGCAAGCTACGACTGAGTCGGACGAACGGGTCAAACGACCGTTGGACCTGCTCCGACCTTCAAGGAAGAGTTAATGGGGCCTAATAAATGGGTAGTCGTTAGCTCGGATTCCGGAGAGGATCGTGCCCTAATTAAGGAGGGGCGGTTACGCCTCATCAGGAAATAGCTGCCTATAAATAAGTTGATGGACAAAGGTAAAAGGGTTCCACTTCCAAGGTACGAGTGCTATTACATAGAACTCTATCTTTTTACTTTCCATTCGACATTCGAGCTTGCGTCGTTAGCCTAGGGACGAACCTCCGTGGGTCGATCCCTACTACACCAAGCTCCCTCTCTCCCTTAAGTTCCTTACTAACTTAAGCATCGGAGTGGATTTGGGTCGGAACCCAGATCCAGCCCCCCCTGACGACTCTTTGTGGTGCAGACTGACGATCGCCTTCTAACGCTCAAGGTCGTTATCAAGCTCTTCGATCTCGAACAGTCGATCCAACGATCGTTCTTATGTCGATCATCGGTCGTACCGTCGTCTACCATCAACTACCGACACGGTTCTCCAAACCGAGGATCCCACTTCGAAGGCTGACTAGGTTCCAGCTCAGCGCTTGGCGTCCCCATCACCTGGAGAACTGTGCCGGTCAATTTTGGCCTTAACAGTTTGGCGCCGTGGGAAACCACGAGTCAACATCCCCCTCGATAAGCCACTCGAGCATGCCGACTCGACCAACCACAACCTCCAAGGTCGCTGCATGATCCCCCAGTGTCGGGATCACCAACATGATAACGGGAGGTCCCCGCACCCGGAGCTATCAACATCTCTCCAAAGTTCCTACGCTGGGCGATTGATGACAGTTTCTGTGGGTCGAAAATGCCCCAGATACTCAACTCCTCTTATCTCCTTCTCGGACGAAGATCTAGAAGGGGTGGAGCTATCACACGATGATGCCATTGTAATTAGGGGTGGCAAAATGAGCCCGGCCCGACCCGACCCGACCCGAACCGAACCCGGCATCCTTAACCGGGTATGGGTAGGGGCCAATCCGGGTCAAGTAGGAAACAGGTTGACCCGACCCGACCCGGATAAAATCCGGGTCGGATATGGGTTTGGCATGTCAACCCGGATGACCCGAATTCGACCCAGTTTACTTTCTCTATATATATAAATTTATATAATAACTTCAATACACAGTTGCAATGGGACTTGTGCTTATACAATTTGAATTATTGTCCTCTTCTTTAAGAGTTCTTGGATTCAATTCTCTTTACATACAACTTTTTTGTTAATTTTTACGTTCGTTAATAAAATGGTAACGTTAATTATACTTGCTGTCATCAGTGCGGTTTAAGTGCCGAGCTATTGGAAATTATGCAACACTTAATAAATTGTCGGTGGCTCTTAATAAATAGCTGGGTATCGAAAAAGGAGCAGTAGTGTATAAGTCAAATCTTAACCCACGGGTTAACCCGAACCCGACCCGGAAATTTTCCGGGTCACCCGAACCCGACCCGGATTGAATCTGGGTCGGGTTAGGGTTTACCCCTATACGGGTCGGGTAAAATATGACCCGACCCGAACCCGAACCCACCCAACCCGTTTGCCACCCCTAATTGTAATCACGGCCACGATCATAGAGATCGCTTTGAGAAGGTTACTGGTTGACACCAGAAGCTCGTGCGACATACTCTTCTTCACTACGTTGGAGATGATGAAGATATCGCCCGAAGAGTTGATGCCTTGCACAGGACCCTTAATAGGGTTTACTGGACACTCCGCTTTGATAGTAGGCATCATCACCTTGCCAGTGACCCTCGGTACTTACCCTCAACAGATCATGCGACTGACCAACTTCATGGTGGTAAAGATCAAATCGACGTACAACGGGATCATCGGAAGACCGCTGCTGAACGCCATAGAAGCGGTGGTCTCGACCTTCCACCAGATGATCAAATTCCAGACCCCCGAGGGGGTCGGAAGGGTAAGAGGGAACCAGGAACAGGCACGATCGTGCTACACTCTATCCGCCACCCTATGGAGGATCGAGCAAACTGACCCAGTCGACTCATGAGTCGAGGATCAGTGTCCTGCCGCGATCGAAGAAACGGAGAATATCAAGATTTCCGACGAGGAAGGAAAAACCGTCTCAATCGGATCGCTACTCCCTCACGACCTTAAGGAGCAGTTAATCACCCTCCTAAGGGAGCACGCCGACATCTTCGCCTGGACTCCGAAGGATATGCCCGGCATCGACCCGGAGGTAGCATGTCACAAATTGGGGGTCGACCTGACATCGAAACGCATGAAGCAGAAGAAGAGAAACATGTGAGGTGAAAAGATGAAAGCTGCTAGCGAAGAGGTAGAACGACTTCTGGAGGCCCACTTCATACGAAAATTCAAGTATCCTGAATGGCTCTCGAATGTCGTGATGGTCCGGAAGGCAAACGTCAAGTGGCGAATGTGTGTCGACTTCACCGACCTCAACAAGGTGTGCCTTAAAGATAGCTACCCCCTACTACGAATCGACCATTTGGTCGACAGCGCCTCGGGTTACGAGCTTCTCAGCTTTATGGACGCCTTCTCTGGGTATAACCAGATCCAAATGGCGTCGAAAGATGAGGAGAAAACCTCCTTCATCACCAATCGAGATATATTCTGTTACACCAAAATGCCCTTCAGTCTGAAAAATACAGGTGTCACGTACCAACGCATGATGAACGACATCTTCGAGGCTCAAATAGGACGAAACCTAGAAGTCTACGTCGACAATATGTTGGTCAAGTCGAAGAAGCCAACAGATCATCTCGCAGACCTCAGAGAGGTATTTGCACAAATTCGGCGATACAACCTTCGACTAAACCCCGCTAAGTGCACATTCGGGGTTCGTTCGGGGAAATTTCTCGGTTTCATGCTGACGAACAGAGGGATCTAAGCCAACCCCGACAAGATTACCGCCCTCATCACAATGAAGGAGCCCTTGAAACTTAGAGAGCTCCAAATACTGAATGGGAGGTTAGCGGCCTTAAGACGGTTCCTGTCCAAGTCGGCCGAAAGATCGTTGCCTTTCTTCAGGGTGCGGAGAAAGACGATAGCCTCCGTCGCGAGCGGAAAGAGAACGTTTGAATGGGATGCGGACTGCAAAAAGGCCTTCTCAGAGTTGAAGGAGTACCTTCGCACCCCGCCACTCCTGACCAAGCCAGACAAAGACGACCAGCTCATCCTCTACCTGGCCGTCGTCGAGGAGGCCGTAAGTTTGGCGCTCGTTAAAGAAGACACTGGGATACAATGACCCATAAATTACATCAGTCAGGTCCTCCGAGGCATGGAGGTCAACTACTCGAGGATCGAAAAGATGGATTTCGCATTGGTCCAATCCGCCAGGAGACTACGGTTGTATTTTCAGGCCCACACTATCTTGGTCCTCACCGACACTCCCCTGGAGAAGACCCTGAAGAGGCTCGATTGATCAGGGAGAATGAAAAAATGGGGGGTCGAGCTAAGCGAATTTGATATCTAGTACAAATCGAGGACCGCCATCAAAGGGCAGGCCCTCGCCGACTTTATTGTCGAACTCACCTATGGCGATGCCCTCAGGGAGAGGTACATGCGACTAGCACAATGACCAGGGATATCTCCTCACCCTCCACCAGCAAGACGAAAGGCGCAAATGAGGATGAGGGAACCTAGATCGTACAAGTCGACGGATCGTCCACCCAAGCTGGGAGCGGGGCCGGAAAAATCGTCCAAACTTTCGGAGGCGACATATTTGAGTACGCCCTCCGCTTTGATTTCCAAACCACCAACAACGGTGCAGAATACGAGGCGGTCATCAACGGACTCCGACTGGCTCGAGTCCTGGGGGCAAGAGTAGTCCAACTGTACAGCGACTCCAGCCTCGTCGTCCACCAACTGAATGGGACCTTCGAGACCCGCAACGACTCAATGCAGAGTTACATACAAGTCACCAAAGCGGAGCTCGCCGCCTTCACATGCACAGAGATTCATCACGTGTGAAGGTCGAAGAATCATCGAGCTGACGCCTTGTCAAAACTCGCATCGTCCTCCCCAGCAGGGCTCGGACGAACCGTGTACGTGCAACGTCTACTCCATCCTAGCAGGCTGCCACAAGAGCTTCTAAGCCTCGATCAGGGGCCACATGGATGGACCCGATAATCCGCTACCTAAACAGGGGGAGAAACCGACCGACCCAGTGGAGGCACGAAAACTTGAGCAGAAGGCATATCAATTTGTCTTATCGGATGGTTCATTGTACAAAAGAAGATGGACCACGTACGACATCTTTCCCTACCTTAAATGCTTAGCCTTGCAGGAAGAACACTACGTGATCCAACAGATCTACGAGGGTGACTGCGGGAACCATTGCAGGGAAAAATCTATAGCCTTGAAGGCTGTGAGACAAGGGTACTTTTGGCCAACAATGTTCAAGGACGCCATCGATTACGTCCGACGATGCGAGTTTTGACTTCCTAAGTCAATCTTGACTTCCTGATTCCTACTCTAGCACCCTCAAGCCAATCTCGCTTGAGATTAAATCCACTAAAACCCACTTGCCAAATCCCAACAAGTGTAAGTTGAACTACTAACGATATCCTTATTCTCACAGACAAGGAATAGACACTCTCACAACCTGAGAGTCAATTCTCACAAATGAAAGAGAAATAGTTTTGCGATAAACTTGAAATATTACACAAACCTATGCCTTGAATGATACTTACTTGAAGAAGGCTAGGGAGTGTGTGAAGTGCTCTAAATTAGTATGAGACATCGCTAACTGATCTTGTCCAAAGAGATGAAGCATCCAATGCTTGGAAGTAAGCTTATGACCTTTTGTTGGACAAGAGAGTTATGAGAGCTTTGAATGTGTATTCACGAGTGAATTAAAGCATCAATAGTTTTGAATTAATTTCTTACATCTCCTATATATAATGCTCAAGAATTAGCCCAAAACCCCAAGAGAAACCCTCAGCATTTAATGATGCAACAACTCTAAATGGATAAATTTATCCAAAATCAAATGTATGGAGAAGGGTCATCAGACGGTTGAAACTCTGTCTGACAATACATTAAATACAGTCTAACGGCTAGAAATCATACGTCTGATGAAGGGTTCCCAGATGTCTGGTGAACAGTTCAGTCATCTGGAAGACGTGCATCGGACAACTGATAAATGGAGGGAGGGGAGAGAGAGAGCTCTCGTAAAATAATATGACTATATATAACCAGATGTCTGAATTACAAGTCTTAGACGTCTGACTCACTATTCAGTCGTCTGATAATAAGCCATTAGACATCTGACACATGAGCAAACAAAGAGTTGCTAGAGAAAAAATATTTTCCCCTGCATCAGACGTCTGGAGTACAACTCCCAGTCGTCTGATTGCTCTGCTAGACGTCTGAAAGACTACTTCAAACGTCTACCGAGTTAGGGCATTCTAAGCTTAGTAAATATGCACATCGGACATCTGACGGGTCCTATGAGATCATCTAATGATAATTCTAATGTCTGGTCCAAGGCCAAAATATCAAATTTAAGATTTATGAACTAGGAGCCCTATGAGATCATCTAATGATAATTCTAATGACATGTGCATGATGTGCATGTGCTTCTAAGTAGTATAATTCAAGGCTGGACATTCTAAAGACTCAAATGAGTGAAGAAATAAATAAATTACATTTTAATCCTCTTTACTTCCTCTTGGAGTCCTTGAATCCATCTCCTTGAATTCTTCAACCCATGGCTTCAATCTAAGTTCGTTTTTGATTATACTTTAATATTTCTTTGACAATACTTTAATTAATAACAAAATGAGGAGTTAATCACAATACTTTATACTTTATGTAACTCTTAGGACGAGTAGACCTCCTATTTGTGGGGGCACTCCGTAACTTTTTGGAAGTATGAATCCTAATAGCTTAGGCTGTGGGATTAGTCCTGACATTTCAGGCCAAACCGTCCTTCTATCTATGTTTATCCGTTCTTTTTTGATATATCGGAAAGCTGGTTAAAGGCGCATGCGTATTCCTCATCCACCAGGTATCGATTTCTGGTGGTCCCATTGGAAAGCAGAGGTAAATGCTACTAGACCACGGTCCTTCGGCAATTCGATATTCTTTTGTTTTATTTTATATCGTCCTTTTTTTGGGTTAACCAAACAAATATTGTATTTGAGGGTTCATATGCAGTGGACATGATGCATTCTCACATTCGTTAAAGAGTTGATAAATGCATCAACTCAGAGAAGGATTTGTACCCAGGCTCGGTCAGTAGCTCAGAAGTCTTCGTTGAAAATTCGTCATCATGCACGAAGTTGATCGTTGTTACTTGTTCATGCATCGTTTCAGTGATTTAGATTTTATTTTACTTGTTTAGTAGAAAAAAACGAATTAAAATAGACTTGTCAAGCATCAACTTGCACGGCATGATCTCAGTGGAGTCGGGAAACTGAAAGTTTAGAGAATTAATTCGCACAAGTGGGGGTTGGCTTACGACACAGAGTTTGAGGTTTCAAACCAAACTGCGAAGAAATTAATGAAACCAATGACTTGTTCTTTCTGTTCGTGGATCAGATCAGGTCCAAATCATGCACCCCTAGTTTTCAGACCTTGTCAAGATTAGACCTTGGCCTAACGAATCCCCGTGCCTTTGATGCATTAATCTGAAGAATGCTGAAGTTTGCAGGTTTAGAGACTTTAAGCACATCTAGTTGAAAAGGAGTTCCATTATTTCGCCGTAGGAGGCACTCAATCTGATTTCTCTCTTAGTTTTTTTTTCCAGAAATCTACTTTCTGAGAAAAGCCATTCTAAGGCAAGTTCATCTTAACACTACGTGGGACAAATCTGCACTGCAGAGAAGAACTGACTTGAGCGTCGGAGGGGAACTGGTCAGGCCTCAGCCTCACCCATCCTGACGATTTTTCTATGATGCAGATCAATAATGAAGATATTGCGAAGCAAGATCTACCCTCACCTAAGGAGCTCAGTCCTAACTATCCATGACCCGGGGACTCCTGTCCGCGGGTCTCACTTCTCAGCTGGCGAAGGGTCCACACAATGAAGGCGTCCTTGTCTGCCCATATTTACTGGAAGGCGCGGAACCCATCCGTCAACAGTTGGTGGATATGCGGGGGACCAGGAGTCAACATCCCGTCGCTGTTTAGCACTGACAATGTCGACTCACCCCACCGATCAGAGGCCTGAAAGGCCAGCTCCCGGGAAGACGGCGAAGGAAACACTTTTTCTTCGTTCATCTTATTTTAGCAAATTTTTGATTTCGAATACATGCTAAAATTCAGTACAAATTCAGTCGTAATTTTCGAATTCTCTTTCCAAACAATTCCCTAACTGCAGCTAGCTTTGAAATCCCGAGGGACATCCGAGAAGGGCATGATCCAAGCTTCCACGTTTCCGAACTTGGTCGTTTTGTTCGAGTTCTAACCCATCATCAAGGAGCCTCTTCAGACCAATGTCACGGATCAACACGGGTCACGCCTGACCAGACTCCGTACGTGCATCACCCGACCGATGCATAAGCTAGCATGATGCAGAGGACCGATGCCAAAGCACCGATGTTTGAACTCCCGAGGTTGACCAAGTATGTGGAGCTTCCCAGATCTTGTCAGTGAGCTCCGTTGAGCTCATTGACCCAACCGAGCTCGACGACCCTATGAGGCTCGTTGACCAAGCAACCCTCATCGACCCATCAAACACCTGTAGTTCTGATGATCGAACATCGTCGAGCTACAGCCCGAGCTTCGATGACATACCACCCAAACACCCGGAGTTCACATCTGTAACGCCCCCGCTCCCCAGGATACACAGGAAGTACGAATTCGTCCTAGGTGTTCCCAAAGTAGCGAGTGTTACGAAGGTAGAAAAGAAAAGAAATACAAAGAGCCAGCATGACACTGCGCATGTACTGGGAAATACACATAATGATCCATCAACTAAAAGGCAACATACTGCACCTATCGATGGCTGCATATGCCTCCTCGGCAAGTAAACCCATGTCTACCAAAGTCGACACGGTTTCGTCCTTCTTGGCTGCAGCATCAACGATACTGGTATGTTAATCAAGATAGTTCTATGACGTTGATCTGTAGTATGGCCGAGGACACAAGTGTTGATGTGTTGATGGGCTAGAACCTTAGTCACGGTACCTGATGCGATGATGTGAGACCCGAGACGACAGACGTGCTGCCTGGTTCTTCCTTGGGCTATATCTTCCATGAAAACCTATAACGCACTCATTCTTTTGCCGGCATAGTATCCATGGATTACTGCAACCTTAGCCCTAAGGCTCCACCTTCATCCTCCCATCGTCAAGTTGAGGACCCTTTAGTACTTCAACAACCACTGCACTACTATCATGTCACTCACCGCCCACCTCCTCTACCTACTAGCTGTTTTCAACCCCAAAGTTATTGCTACTGCACCTACAACCGCAACCGTACTCCACACTGTTTCCTTCTGATCCAATCCATCCTGGCAATATCTCCGCAAAGTTCTTATTACTACCCAACCCTTTTCTTGCTCATGACAGGGGACCATATTTCAACGCCCACCTCGAAATCATCACTGTCCATGCTGGAATTGATGAGAGAGCTCCTCTTTACTCTTTGCCTCTGCTCCTTTAGTACTTCACCGATCACCACCTTAGTGGCGACCGCAATGAGGGTTAGGTGAGTGACTGGCATTGCCAAGTTGCGATGGTGATTGGTATGGTTGATGTGAGGTAAGAGATGCTGAGAGTAGTAGTCGTAGTAACCTGGCATGAGGGGGTTGGGCTTGGTATCAGTAGTTGTTGCCGTAGCTTTATGCTTCGTACAACTGTCTTGACTAATATCATACCCAACAAGCCCAATTCTGATTTGTATCCCAGTTTAGTCTTTAACCAATATATCTTACTTAATGCATGCACGGCTATCTAAATTAGATCTAGTTTTTTGTTGTATTCTAGATTTGTTGATTACTTTGTTGGATCAGCACTGCACTACATAGAACAGCAGTGCTTCGACCGCAAGATAACCGCTCTTTGAGTATGAATTCATTTATCTCCGCATGGATTTCATGTATGATACCATTCTACAACTTAATTATATCCAAACTTTGATGTGTTTGGATTAATTAAGATTAAGATATATATGGCATTATTTATCTTTACTCACCCCCTCACCCCCTTACCCACCCACCCACACATATTATCTATATGATATATAAATATATATTTCACCTATAACCATAAACCATATAGTCTTAAATCTGAGTATAATTCAATTTAACCTAAAACCACATTTGAATGCCCTTTTGAGAAATTATATGGGGAGATTAACGAATTCATACTCAGCGACTTATAATCTAAATCCAAATATCACGTATAACCCTAAAACCTATTAGGATTGTTCTTTGTATGCTAGTGTTACGAATCATAAACCTAATGACTAACACAGACGCATACACATAAACACATAGCACATATCATTAAAGGAATTGTTACAGGAAATAATTACCTGCTCTGCTCTCATGAGCCTGATAACCTCCATATCTGCTTGATTAAGGTCCATACAGGACCAAAACAGGGCATTCTCCTCCTTCCGATTCATCATATCATCCACGACCTGTGTCAAGGTCGCCTGAACCTGAGCCATGCCTGGAACCTCGGTGGACTTGGGAGGCTGCATGACACTCTCCTGCAGTGAAGAAGAACCGGCCGAGTCCTCGTAGTCGTGCTTCTTCGTGCCTCGCATCCGGTACCGGTTCTTCCTCCTCCCTCTCAGTGTATCCGCAATGATAGAGTCCTCGTTAACCCTAGTGAGAGGCCCCGTGGCACTCGAGCCTGCCTGGGACTATGACCTCACCATATCGGCAGCATTGTGGACGACCTCCTGAATAGAAAAGAAAAAGATTTATATACTCCATACATTAAAATTGCATAAATATAATGTAAACGTAATCTTGTACTAACCGCCAGCACCCGATTCTTTGCCAATTTATCGGGATCATTGTACTTTGGGTGGGCCTTAGTAAGTGTATGCTCCACAAGACTCGATACACGGGCAGCCCTACAATCAAAAAGGAAAAAATTAGACACATTCTATCATAACGTAAATTTTTGTTACAAAATTTAATTAAAACATTTTACCTGACGTGCCAACTCGTACCCAATCTAGCTGAAGCTCTTCGAGCCGCCATGATGTTCATAGCCTCGAGGCGCACTGCGGTTGGCAACGGCCGTTGTTGAAATTTTTATATATAATTATACAGTATGTGAAAAAACACACATATAGAATATGTGTTAACAAAAATATGAAATACACCTGCCCTTCAGGAGACTCCCACAGGAAACAATATCCAAAGAACTGCACCGGGTCAGCACGGTTATCCAGACGCCAGTACCGCTCCCAGTCCTCAGGGAACCGTTTCCAGTACTTCTTTTTCACTTCCTTGCACCACTGGACAAGTCCGTCCTGAATCTTATCCATGCAGTAGGTCCAGGCCGCCGGGTTGTGGTCTAGGATGAAATGCCGCTATGACAGATAACAAACACATTATATCAGTAAATACCAATTAAGAACCTAAAATTAAAATGTAGCTAACTTACGTCGATCTCCCGCCAACAGGTGACCAAGGACTCGACCCGTTGATCCGTCCACATCAAGTAGAGGTTGAATAAATCTGACCTTTTAGCCTGGGTAGCAAGGTAATAATTAAATTTTACCGCCTACGGGCCAATGGGAGCTTGGTGGCTCCACTGTATAACGACCCACCGCCCGTTTTCAGGCATCAAGGTCGAAATTTTCGTGCCGCCTTCCCCCTCCTTCGGCGGAGGGTTTGTGCCTACGGAAAACCAAACAAACTAAATGAATGTATACGATTAAAATAAATATGTGTACATTATACCCTGTTGTCGAAAGCACTCAGCTTTGGCATCCATCATCTTCGGTGCAGTTTTGGCCGCCAACTGCTCGATAACATGCCGCTACATATTTAACACGTCTGGCTGCCTCCTATTTGCCTCGTCGTACCTAGCGGCCATCGTAAAGCAACATGCTTTATTGCCGGGTCATATGGAATGAACAACACCTGCTCTACTACGACATGTGGTGGGGCAGTATGAGAAGTAGGGGCGACAAGTGACCCGACCGACCCGGGAGTCTCAATATGTATATCCTCTAGGCCAACTGCATCCATACACAATAAGACAATTGCAAATTCAATTAGTTTAACCAACAGGACTGGACATTTAAAATAAAAATATACTTACAGGTCCCAGTGGGCAGTGGGGGTATGTAGGGAAGAGGAGATATGTCCTGCAGTGCCTGAAAATATATAAAGAATGTTATGCAATTAGTTATACAAACAATTAAAAGGTCCACATTTAGACACATACTAAAACTACAATAAGCGTACCTGTCCCAATGGGGGGGGTATGTGCCACAGGGGAGCCATGGCCTGCACTACCTGAAAATGTATGAAGCATTTTACCAATTAGTTTTCCAAAAATTTAAAATGTGCACATTATACAGCAGTACTAAAACTACAACTTATGCGTACCTGTCCCAGAAGGCGGGGTGGTATGTGCTGAAGGGGAGCCATGACCTGCACTGCCTGAAAATGTATGAAGCATTTTACCAATTTTTTCCCAAAAAATTAAAATGTGCACGTTATAAAGACGTACTAAAACCACAAAATATGCGTACTTGACCCAGTTGGCCGGGGGGTCTGGGGTGTCCCTGTACCCGCAGAAAAAATCGTGGTAAAAACTCTCTTCATCTGCACTTCATAATATTTATTAATAAAAAAATTGTTCCTTAAGTGCTGTAAATATTTGTGTAATTTATATGAAACAAAAGTGATGTAAACAAAATGCAGTAATTCACATTCTTTATTGATTCCAAGTAAAATCATCGTAATGAACATCTTTATACATTTACATATTTTATAGCTTACTAATGAAAAAAGTTCAACAATTTGAGGTTGACGTTGACGCCCTTTGTGACCGAGTCCGAACAGAAGATGCAATGACTTTGGTTATTGTGTTTCTTCGTCTTGTGCACTCCATTGCTACAATACCAGTGCCTGTGATCGCCAAATCGGTTATATCCACACGCAACGGTGTGATGTCATCAAGCATTTCATAATTTGTCTCGATTGAAAAATTGTTCACGACATCATCTGCTACGAGTACAACATCTTCGTCATCTTCATTGCCCTCTTCAGAACCCGTTTCATCCGGTGCATATGCTCTAGGCGGATTTCTAAGAACCACCCAATCATCGTCTACCATTATATCTTTAACATAAAAACATTATTTTGCTTGCGAGGCAAACATGAACTTCTCCTTCAGATAGATTATCTTCTTCAGATTAACGACCGTGAAGCCCAAGTCGTTCTTCTTCTTTTCTTGCTCACACCACCGCACCTTAAATATAAAATGGCTCACTTCCTTCTAAAAGCCATAAAATATCTCAACCACGTCTATAACCTGTCCGTAATATAATATTTGCCCTTCTTTTGGTTGTTGATATCTGGATCTTGCATATGACAACTGCGTAAAGGATGAGAAGATTCCACTATTTTGGGTCGGTCCTTTTCGACTTCAATGGTATTAAATCTGTAACCATTGATAGAATAACCTATATATCGATGTACTGTGCCATCAGGACCTCTGGTGTATTTTTTGATCTCCTTGGATAGCCATGCACGGCGAACACATTGCTCTGCCACCTTTAAGATAAATAAGAATCGCATTCATAAATGCACGTTCTCGAAATTGATTTTGTGATAGGTATGTAACTATCGTGAGAAATCGGTGCATGTACCTTCAATTTCAGCCATGACGTAAATTCTTTAGAGTGTGCATCCGTAACCTTTTGGTTAAGAGTTTTGGCACGCAATTTGGCTTGGAGTACTTCTATATGAAGACTAAGGGACAAGTAAAGAAAACTATTATAACTTAGGAATTAAACCACTTACAAAAGCGGATAACTTAGCTTTAATACCTCCGATAGGAGTCAAATATCGATAGTTTATTTAGAACATATGAATGTGCTTGTTCAAGCTCAATTTTACGGGTGTCCTCTCCATAATCATTATAGAATACTCCATCAGTAACTCTTGCCGGATGATTTACCCTGGTGTCTACACCCCGCAAATAACGAGATATGAACATCAAGGCCTCGTTTGACATATAATTCTTGGATATTGACCCTTCTTGACGTGCACGATTGTGCACAAGTTGCTTCATGAACCCTAGATACATGCGGTTCAAAAATCATTTAAAGATTCAAATTCGTGTTTAATTTTGGTCGCGTTCACCTTTCAACGGGGTACATCCACCGATATTATACCGGTCCTGCAATGCGGGGCTCCTGTGCCATACTGCCAATACAGAGTAAGATGAACCATGATGGTAAAGAATGAAGGCATGAAATTTTTTTCCATATTACACAGTGCAAGGATAACACACGCCTCTAAATCTACAAACTCACCAACGTCTATCACTTTCGAGCACACCTGCCTGAAGAACCCACAGAACTGCATCAGAACTTTTGCAAGCTTCTTATCAACATGACGTAATGCAACCGGAAGCAACTGATGTAGCAAGATATGACAATTATGTGTCTTCAATCCAAATATCTTCATTTGTTCTACGTGCACACATCTTGATATATTTGAAGCATATCCATCTGGTATCTTCAATGACTTGAGAAACACACACAGATTATGAATTTCATCTCTTGACAGGGTGACTCGAGAAGCTGGCAGGTCGTACTTGTAATTTTTCTTTTGTACAGCCTGCAATTCAGGACGTATATTCATTTCTTTTAAGTCAATCTGAGCCTTTACTCCGTCTTTTGATTTGTTCGTGTATTGCATCAGTGTATACAACTGATTTTCGCATATATTCTTTTCGATGTGCATGACGTCCAGGTTGTGACGTATTTTCAAAGTCATCCAATATGGCAATTGGAAAAAAATACTAAACTTTGACCATCCTGTAACGGCCTGTTTTCATCAACACAACTATTTACGTATTTAACCTATTTTCAAAAAAAATTCAAACTATTTTATAATGGTCCGTCAGGAGTTTTACTATTTCAAAATTTTCTTATAAAAATATTTTGAAGTATCAGGATAGTATGAAGTATTTTGATAAGTTCGGGTTTCATCAAATACCTCTAAATAATTTGATAAAAATTTATTTTCAGATATTACTGTTTTGACTGAATGAATTAATTTTCTATATAAATATCATCAAAACGTTTCCAAACTTCTACGATATCATCCTATGATCATTTAAGGCTTCCCATATTAATTTCATAATTTTCTGAAGTCAAATCGATAGAGAACCCGCAAACCCGTTTCCTAAATATTTTGGCCTAAAACTAGTATCCCTGTAGCCCAAACCCTGAAATGGATCTCGTATTCGCGATCCTTGCGACGATACGATCCCGTGGGTATGTTTTTGTAATTTTTCGGAATCGTTTAACCCCAGGGGCAAAATCGTAATTTCAATTTTGTATTTTACTAATTACTTTTGCTAATAGGTGTTTTACTTATTATTAATTATCTTTCTAACTATTCTAATTACCCACCTAATTACGTAACCCCTCACGTTAGCAGCACCCACGAGGAAAACACCTTTTCCTTTTTTTCTGAGCATAGTCAAAAAGCATACCTAACTCTTAATTGCACATATTAATACCTATTAATAATATATTAATATATTTTATTATAAAACCCTACCCTAACCCCCTCTTCATTCTCAAACCCGAAGCCCAGGCGCTCAAACCCCTAGCTCTAACCCATACTCACGCACACACACAGATCTCTTCCTCTCTCTCTCTTCCCCCGGACCTTCGTACTCTCTCCCTCACCCTCACCCTCTCTCTGTTCCTCGTCCGAACCCAAACTCCAAGCCACACACACTCGCTCGACCCACCCCTCGAACTCACGCACGTCGACGACCCAGCCTTCACCACGCTCCACCGCCCGCCACGGAGCCCATCCGAGCGTCGACGTTCCAACGCCGCAAGCCACCGAAGGCGCCTCTCATCTCTCCGACGAAGACCCTCGCGTCTCCCTCCAATCATCGAGCAGACCCTCTCCCCGCTCCTCTCGTCGCAGCAACCCGCTGCTCCCCCCGGCCGCCGTAAGCTGACCCTTCCCCTCCCCGTTTCCGGCATCACCCCCTCCCTAGTCACCGCCTTGGACACCTGCATCAGCACCGAAGAACCACCGCATCCATCGCCTTCAACTAAGCCCCGAAGCCTCCTGCTCCGCCGTACTCCGTTGCACCCCGACACTATGCATGAACAGCAGCAGCGGCGACAGCTCCCCGCCTTCGCTCGCTGCACCGTCCGCCCTGACTGCCACCGCTCCGCCTGTCCTCTGCCTTTGCCGAAGCTCCCCACGGCGGCCTCCAGCAACCCCAGGCACCGACCAACGCTTCGTCCTCCACCACCGCCGCTTCCGCCCTCTTCCGACGCCACGCACCTCCGCCTCAACCCCCGCTCCCCTCCTCCATGCCATCGTCGACGAACGATCCTGCTGCATGCAAGAGGAGAAGTGAAACAATGGGTTCATTATGTGGGTGCGTATAAAAATACGTGTATATACGTATTATAATACGTATTTATATATTTATATATGGTTTTAATAGTTTAAAATTGATAACTGATAATATAGAGATCAGAAAAATGTGAAACCAGGGCCAGAAAATCAGAAATAAGTTCTGGACCCAATGGCACTGGTTTCATCTTGATTAGACGCTTAGTTTTTCTAGAATTAATTTTTAACCCTAAAACATAAATTCGTAAAATTCTTTTAAAAATACGTAACTCTTTATTTTCACATACACTGATACGTGATAAAAATATATGTTAAAGAACTCTTCGAGACGGTCGTTTTGACAGCTCACTCGAACCATTCCGATATGGATTGCACCCAGAAGAAATTATTGAATAAATACGTTACATAATTAAAATTAGTTTTAAATTGATTTTTGAGCTTTTAAAAATTATAAAAATTAATAGAGACTTCTGAAAATATTTTCCGCTTGCAGTAAAATTATATTCTTCTTTTTTAGCCTATATAAAAAAAATTAGAACGATTTTCGACAATGTTTCAACTAGTTTAAAAAATCAAAACGATCGAATTATTTAAATAGAAATGTCGCGTTCTTTAACTGAGTATTTTTGTGATTGCAGGTACCAATCCTTGTGCACCAGCTCCTCTAGCTCCAACCTCGTCTTGCCACGACGAGCTCGATAACGTAAGTTACGACTAATTCTAAAATTAGAAAATTAGTTAGTGTCCTCGTATGAACTTAGGAACACTACCAATAGCCTCAGAATGGCTACTTGACTTGAACTGAACTAGAGATCTAAACTAATAGGAAAGTAATCAACTATAGATTACTTTGCCAACTTTTAACTTTGGTGGCTGTAGCACACAACCATCAACTTGGGTAAATTGTGTGCTAAACCACATTACTACATGCTCGAAGCATGGAATCAGTATTACAGTTGTTGGACTTGTCTTTATCCTCAGTTCGCTTTGTTACAGTCTGCTTTGAAAATAATTTCCAACTTTCTGGTTTTCAATAAGAAAGTCAACCAGTGGACTTGGGTTGACTAGCATTGTGTGATACAACGTATGGAATATCATGTGGAATATTTTGTGGAACATCCCATGTGAGACATATACATAGAACACTTGACACATCACTGGGGTTTTGTGGTAACTCATAGTTTGAGAGAGTGCGAGCGTGACTGGCGTTCAATCTGATGGGAATCTAGTCCCACCCCAAGTGGTTTGTTTTGATGATGATCACACCAAATGTTGTTAAATTACTAATCACACTACTTAAGTGTGTAGGTTGTGCAATAAGCTAATTGAAGCTCGAAACACACTCCGAGAAGAAGAACTATAACTACACACATAGAAGATGAAGATGGATGAGCTCACATTCCACGTCTACACTCTAAAGCTTTAGCACAAGAGGAGCTCGAAGATGAAGCTCAAAGAATGTGCTCAAGCTCAAGCTAAAGAGGAGCTCAAACTCAAGTGAAGCCTATGCAACTAGCTCAAGCTCAACCATAGCTTCAAGTTCTTCATAGAGTCTAGTGTGTGAGTTGTTTTTCATTTTCTTAGGATTATGTCAAAGCCAAGAAAGAATATGCACACACACAAAATGATTTTCTAAAATGTTTTTAAACTTGTTTTAAAACTTATTTGAGAGCATACTTTTCATAGAAGCTAAGTTTCAACTTGTAGTCAACTACAAACACCCAGTAGTTCACTACACTGATTTATATCTTCTCCATGAAAAGATACTCTGGTAGTCAGCTACCAAAGTTAGGGAGTCGACTACCAGTTGTAGCAGATTTTCTCAGAAACACTTTGGGAGTCGACTACCAAAGGTAGGGAGTCGACTACCAGCTGTGCGACCAGAATTCCTTAATTCACTCTCTCATTTAATTCTCCCTTGATTTTTGGGCAAAAGTCAAACTTGATATTCTCCTTTAGCTCTATAAATAGAAACCATATCCTCACCAATTTATTCTTGAGCAAAATTCTTATTCTCTCAAAAAGATCTCATCGTTCTCATTGCTCTCAAATTTCTTCATAGCCAAAACGGTTTTTCAATTTCTGATCTTATTGCTTATATTCTTTTATAATTATTTTTAAGATCATCATTATTATTTGGTTATTGCAAATTGGTTTTCAAAATCCTTGTTTTTTATTTTTCATATTCTCAAAGGATTTTTGAAATATCTAGATTCTAGATCACATTGAATAATTTCATATTCTTTGTGTAATCTAAGAACACATCTAGATTCTAGATCACATTGAATAAACTCATATTCTTTGTGTGATCTACGAATGATTTAAATTCTTTTAGCCACGTTAAGCACAATTGCAAATTTAATCTTGGCTATAGAATTATTGGGTGTAAAAACCAATCTACACTAATTCATTGTGGTGTATTGGATTTGATTTTACTTGTAGTCCCTTGGTGATAAGGGTGGTTGTAAATCCTTGTTGTAGGCAAGGTGTTTGTGTAAAGTCCTCAGGTTGTGAGGCAAGGTAAAGTCCTCGGGTTGTGAGGCAAGGGTAAAATCCTAGACAAGTCTAGATGGTTAGAAATCCTAGTTAAGGCTAGGTATTTGTATTGCTAAGGCAATAGTGGAAATCTCATACCGGATTGGTCGGGGAATGGACGTACCCAAGGTTGTGGGGAACCAGGATAAAAATCCTTGTGTTTGCGTTTGCTCTCTCTGTGATTGTTTATTTGTTTATCTTGATTCATTCAGTATTATATTTCCTTGTAACTCATTTATAATATATTGCAAAATCAGTATTTACTTCTCTCTTGTACTTCCGTGTAATCATTTATATCTTCATTAAGTATTCACTTAACTGAGCTGTGCATAACATCCCTCTGGGAGTCGACTAATGTTCATAGGGAGTCGACTACCAGAAGAGTTTTATATCTGATCTGTTTTTGAAGATTACTTAAATTGATTAAGAACCAAGCGTAGATCACTCCACTTGTTTTCTTAGGCAACATTAGAAGGCTTTGAATTGTGCTAATCTATTAAGAACGAAAAAGTTTATTTTATACAACACTATTCAACCCCCCTTCTAGTGTTGTTTGCCATCCACAGGATCCAACACTTGATATCAGAGCGAGGTTATAGATGGCGTCAACCAATCATTTCCCTGAAGGACAATCTTCCACCAGACCACCACTTCTCAACGGATCAAATTATGGATCTTGGAAGAATCGGATGAGAATGTACCTTCTCTCTATTTCCTATTATCTATGGAAGATAGTGGAGAATCCTTATGAAGAACCCACTCTTGAGAAAGAAAAGTGGACCAAGACGGAGAAGGACAAAGTGTCTCTAAATGCCAAGGCGGTGTCCACTCTATATTGTGGTCTTGACACAACGGAGTATAACCGCATCTCCATGGCTACCTCTGCGCACCAAATATGGAAACTCCTTGAGGTAACGCATGAAGGTAACCAAAAAGTTAAATCTTCAAAATCTTCTCTTTATGCTGGCAGGTATGAAAAATTTATGATGGAGAAAGACGAGAACATAACAGAGATGTACACGAGATTTACGGAGATCGTCAACACACTTGCGGGATTGGGAAAGAAGTATACACAAGAGGATCACGTATGCAAGATCCTTAGATCCCTAACTCCCGAATGGCAATCCAAAGCTTCGGCTATTGAAGAAGGCAATTACACTTCAAAGCTAACCTTGGAGGAGCTCATCGACAATCTAATGGCGTTTGAACTCCAACTGCAAGAGTGAAAGACCAAGGAACACGGTGAAAAGAAGAAGAACCTTGCATTCAAAGCAACATCGGATACAGAGGAGTCCGAGAATGAAGTCAAAGATGAGATGGAGAAACAAATGGCACTCATCTCCAACGGATACAAGAAAATCCTAAAAGCTCGTAAGTCGTACAACCGTAAGTTCAATTCCACTAATGATGTTATTTGTTATGAATGTAATAGGCCAGGCCACATGAAGAATGAATGCCCTCTAAAGAAAATCAGAGATAAGAGAACGAAGTCATACAAAGCAAAAGGCCAAATAGAAAAGCTTTTGGGGCTTGGGATAGAAGCGATGATGAAGAGTATTCCGATAGCTCATCATCATCCGAAAATGAAGGAAAAGCAAGCAAAAGGAACGAGCGGAATTACATGTGCTTCATGGCACGGGAAGACCCCAAGGTAAATTCCTACCATAACTCCAGTGATAGTGATAGTAGCGATGATGATGAAATTGATTACGAGGAGGAATTTCATAAAATTTATGCATTATATGAGGTCCAACTCAAAGAGCTTCTAACTCTCAAAAAGATGCATAAATCTTGTGGTTCTAATCCTACTAATCAAGAGCTAGAAAAGATTAGAGAAGAGAACCTAAAATTGATTAGCAACAATAAAGATTTAATTGAAAAGAATATATTGCTCAATGTAGAACTCAAAGACCTAGGAAATAGGTTTAGAGACTTAGAAAAGAACATGACCGCCATTAAGGCAAAGCATGAGGACTTGGTTAATAATGTTACTAGGTTCAATAAAGGTAAAGAAAAAATAGATAGCTTGATTAGATCACAAAGAACCCAATCTAGCAAACATGGCTTAGGTTATAACATGACCAATCAAAATGCTAGAAATTCTCATATCAAGCTAGAGTTCCTAAAACTGAAAATGGATATGTCAAAGTTTGGATTCCCAAAATTGGAACCGTCCAAATGAAAGACAATTACATTTCTAGTTTTATGAACAATATTCATTTTTGTAGAGATTATAGATTTACTTATGGGAAATCTCAACCCAAATGGGTTTGGTTCCCTCTTGGTTGATGATTACATTATTATGTATGACTAATCCCACGGACCCACAAAGAAAGGGTACCAAAATTATTTGTTTGATTTTCAGGTACCAAAACTATAAGGGATTATTAGAAGAGCTCCCAATGAATCTCTAAATCCATGCATACATTAAGGGGGAGACCCAACTGCAATGATGCAAACTTTAAGGGGGAGCCTATGAAATTTTTTTCTTCACTTGGTATGTATACGATTATATTTTTTTGTGATGACAAGGGGGAGAAAAAGTGAAGCAAGAAAAAACATGAATGAATAATAACCACATCTAAGCAGGGGGAGTAAGTACACTTACTCATTGTTTTTATAATCATATTATTCATATGTTTTTCATTTGGGTGTCATCATCAAAAAGGCGGAGAGTGATGGGAATCTAGTCCCACCCCAAGTGGTTTATTTTGATGATGATCACACCAAATGTTGTTAAATTACTAATCATACTACTTAAGTGTGTAGGTTGTGCAATAAGCTAATTGAAGCTCGAAACACACTCCGAGAAGAAGAACTATAACTACACACATAGAAGATGAAGATGGATTGAGCTCACATTCCACGTCTACACTCTAAAGCTTTAGCACAAGAGGAGCTCAAAGATGAAGCTCAAAGAATGTGCTCAAGCTCAAGCTAAAGAGGAGCTCAAACTCATGTGAAGCCTATGCAACTAGCTCAAGCTCAACCATAGCTTCAAGTTCTTCATAGAGTCTAGTGTGTGAGTTGTTTTTCATTTTCTTAGGATTATGTCAAAGCCAAGAAAGAATATGCACACACACAAAATGATTTTCTAAAATGTTTTTAAACTTGTTTTAAAACTTATTTGAGAGCATACTTTTCATAGAAGCTAAGTTTCAACTTGTAGTCAACCACAAACACCCAATAGTTCACTACACTGATTTATGTCTTCTCCCTGAAAAGATACTCTGGTAGTCGGCTACAAAAGTTAGGGGGTCGACTACCAGTTATAGCAGATTTTCTCAGAAACACTCTGGGAGTCGACTACCAAAGGTAGGAAGTCAACTACCAGCTGTGCGACCAGAATTCCTTGATTCACTCTCCTCGATTCCTTGATTTTTGGGTAAAAGTCAAACTTGATTTTGAATCATTTCGAATTCTCCTTTAGCTCTATAAATAGAGACCATATGAGAACATTTTTCCTCACCAATTTATTCTTGAGCAAAATTATTATTCTCTCAAAAAGATCTCATCGTTCTCATTGCTCTCAAAGTTCTTCATAGCCAAAACATGTTTTCAATTTCTGATCTTATTGCTTATTTTCTTTTATAATTCTTTTTAAGATCATTATTATTATTTGGCTATTGCAAATTGGTTTTCAAAATCCTTCTTTTTGATTTTTCATATTCTCAAAGGATTTTTGAAACATCTAGATTCTAGATCACATTGAATAATTTCATATTCTTTGTGTGATCTAAGAACACATCTAGATTCTAGATCACATTGAATAAATTCATATTCTTTGTGTGATCTACGAATGATTTAAATTCTTTTAGCCACGTTAAGCACAATTGCAAATTTAATCTTGGCTATAGAATTATTGGGTGTAAAAACCAATCTCCACTAATTCATTGTGGTGTATTGGATTTGATTTTACTTGTAGTCCCTTGGTGATAAGGGTGGTTGTAAATCCTTGTTGTAGGCAAGGTGTTTGTGAAAAGTCCTCGGATTGTGAGGCAATGTAAAGTCCTCGGGTTGTGAGGCAAGGGTAAAATCCTAGACAAGTCTAGGTGGTTGGAAATCCTAGTTAAGGCTAGGTATTTGTATTGCTAAGGCAATAGTGGAAATCTCGTACCGGATTGGTCGGGGAATGGACGTACCCAAGGTTGTGGGGAACCAGGATAAAAATCCTTGTGTTTGTGTTTGCTCTCTCTGTGATTGTTTATTTGTTTATCTTGATTCATTCAGTATTATATTTCCTTGTAACTCATTTATAATATATTGCAAAATCAGTATTTACTTCTCTCTTGTACCTCCGTGTAATCGTTTATATCTTCATTAAGTATTCGTTTAACTGAGCTGTGCATAACATCCCTCTGGGAGTCGATTACTGTTTATAGGGAGTCGACTACCAGAAGAGTTTTATCTCTGATCTGTTTTTGAAGATTACTTAAGTTGATTAAGAACCAAGCGTAGATCACTCCACTTGGTTTCTTAGGCAACATTAGAAGGCTTTGAATTGTGCTAATCTATTAAGAACAAAAAAGTTTATTTTATACAACACTATTCAACCCCCTTCTAGTGTTGTTTTCCATCCACATGATCCAACACAATCTTCCCGTCCCGCTGCCTGTATTTCAGCATCCCGTCCCGATGCCTGAGTTTCGTCAAAATACATGTACCGTGCTTGTGTTTCAGCATTCGTCTGGGTCGTGCCCAGGCAAGAGATGAACTCAATGGTCACATATTGTACTCTCCGACTTGAGTCACGTAGTGTAGTTACTTTTGCACAGTCACTTTTACTTTACGCATCACAGTCACGTTTACTTTACGCATTGCATGCACTTCACCTATTACACCTGTGCAGTCACCAGTACTTTACTTGTCGTACTTTTAGCTACAGTAGTAGCATGTTTCACTTACTTAGCCTGCTTTACACTTACACCACCACAGTACAGTTGTTTCTTTCCTTTCAGTTCTGTTTACTTTTACTACTCAGCTGTGTACAGTTGTTGCTCAGTACTTTACTTTTCACTCTGGTCTGCTTGTACGTAGTTACTTTTTTCATACTTGTACATTACTTCTTTTCTATATTTAGAATTGTTGTGACTTACCTATGGTTCCATCTTCGTGGCACCGCAAACGACGTACATATGGAGGTAGATGCTCTTGAGCTAATAGCGCCAGAGTTTGACCATGAGACCGCAACTTCCAGAGCTATTTTCAGTTGTGTACTTTCTTTCTTTCACGTACATTGGTTGGGACATTTTGTACAATATAGATTGTAATAATTGGACACTATTTGAGTATTTTTGTACATCTCTGCATCGTGGCTATTTTGAATTCACTGGTAACCTGCATGACCTGCGCAAATATCAAATAAGTAACGGGCCCCCCTGAAAGCGGGTCGTTACACATCCACTAGGTAGTATTCGAACATCTGCTGTGTTAGAATATGTGCAAGACATTCGAGGCGTTCTTCTTTTAGTTTTGCCCTTGCCATTGCCCTTGCCCTTGCTCTTACCTTTTCCCTTTGCAATCCGCCTTCTAACACCAAGATGGTTCTCTTTGCTATATCTGTTCTTTCCATACTTCACTCTCTACAAAGGGTGAAGTGCTTCAAATATGTCCTCTCCGGTTAGCTGCTCTGGGGCTTCTCGAAGTTCGGTTTGCCGTCGAACAACTGTCCATGTAACGGTCTGTTTTCATCAAGACAACTATTTACATATTTAACATATTTTCAAATTTTTTTATAACTATTTTATAATGGTTTGTCAGGAGTTTTACGATTTCAAAAATTTCTTATAAAAATATTTTTAAGTATCAGACTAGTTATAGTGTATTTCAGTAAGTTCGGGTTTCCACAAATACCTCTAAATATTCTGATAAAAATTCATTTTCAGTTATTACCGTTTTGGCTTAATGAATTTATTTTCTATACAAATATCCTCAAAACGTTTTCAAACTTCTACGGTATCATTCTATGATCATTTAGGGCTTCACACATTAATTTCGTAATTTTCTGAAGTCAAATCAATAGAGAACCCGCAAACCCGCTTCCTAAACGTTTTGGCCTAAAACTAGTATCTTCGTAGATCAAACCCAGAAACGGACTTGGTATTCGCGATCCTCCCGACGATACGATCCCGTGGGTATGTTTTCGTAATTTTTCGGACACGTTTACTAGTAGGGGCAAAATCGTAATTTTGTTACAATTTTTACTGCTACCGTCACTAATTACCCTAGCTAAATTACTAATTACCTATCCTAATTACTTACGTAACTCATCCACAAACGCAGCCCACGATTGTTTCGTTTGCCCCTTCCGTCAACACCTTCCCAACCCCCCATTAATACAATTGACTAAGTATTTATTTCTTAATTTTATACTAATTTAAATTAGCCTATTTAAACCCCAGTTAATTCTCTCCCTCTCCCTCAGCTCCACACGCAATCTCTTTCTTTCTCTCACCCCAGTTCGCTCATCGCCCCTCCGGCGATCCGCTTCCACCCACATCGCAGACCCCCTCCACTGCATCTCCGCCTGTCGAAGCGCCCGACCACCTCTCACGGCGAGCCCCCGCGAGCTCCACCTCCGACGACATCCCTCCGAAGCAGCAACGATCGTCGTTCGGAGCAACCCCGTCTCCGTCGCCCCGAAAACCCCTGCAAGTCCCTCCACCGTGCTCCGGCGCCAACCCCCATCAGCAGCGCCTCGCCAGAGCTCCGTTTGCAAACACCACCCACCGGAGCTCCACGCAGAACCCCCGCTCTCCCATCCTCGATCGCCCCCTCTCCTCTCCATTGCTCCGATGATGTGAGGCCCCCTCCGCCGCTCTTCTCGCCGCAGCGTCACCTCCACAGAGCTCCCCCGAAGTTGAAGACCGCCTTGCCCTCACCCTCTCTCGCTGTCCGCCTTCTCTACGACATTCGCCCACCACCGGAGTCGCACTGCACCGCCGCCGTCTTCCTTTCTCTCCCGCTTTCTCTGCACGCCGCCACGAACACTGTCGCCTCCGTCGCTCGAAGCCCCTGTGCTCCGCCTAGCTGCCTCACCGCCCCCACGGCGCCAACGGCTTTGTCCCTCCGGCGACGTCAAAGCACCGATGTAGAAGCCCCAGCACGCAAGGCCCTCGCTGCTGCTACGCTCGCTGCTCCAACCGCCACATCCGCTGCACCCCGCCTCCGTCTCTGCCGCCCAAAGCCCACTGCTCCGGTGGGTTACCGCCTGCGCCGCCGCCGCCCTCGCCCGCATCCGCCGCTGATGAAGCGCAACCCCGTGTTCGTCGCTGCATGAGTGAGAGACGAGGGTAAGTTTGTGTTACGTGTTTTATAAACGTATTTTCGTAAATATAAGTATAACCGTATTTTAAGGTATTTCGATTATTAGAAAAAATGGATTTATTGGTTTTAAATTGATAATAAATAATATAGAGATCAGAAAAATGCAAGGCCTACTCCAGAAAATCAGAAATGACATTCTGGACCAAATGACACTAGTTTCATCTCAATCGGACACTTAATTTTTCCTGTATTAATTTTAAGCCTAAAAGTTAAATACGTTATTTTCGATTAAAAATCCGTAACTTGTTATTTTCACGTACAATTATATGTGAGAAAAATATATGTTATAGTAATCTTCGATACGGTCATTTTGACAGCTCACTTGAACCATTTTGATGCAGATTGCATCCAGAATAAATTATTGAATAATTACGTTACAAATTGAAAAATAGTTTTAAAATTATTTTTGAGCTTTTAAAAATTATTAAAATTAACAGAGGCTTCTGAAAAATATTTTCTCCTACAGTAAAATTATTTTCCTCATATCTAGTCTATATAAAAATTTAGAACGCTTTCCGACACCGTTTCAATTGATTATAAAATCAAACACGTTAAGTTAAATAGGTATAAAATAGGTGTTCTGTAACCGATTGTTCTTGTGTTTTGCAGGTACAAATTCTTGTGCACCAGCTTCCGTGGAAGCCTTAGATTCAGTTTCGGCTTGCTACGTCGATCTCAAAATCAGTAAGTCACGACTAATTCTAAAATTAGAAAATTGGATACGTGTACCTGTATGAACTTAGAACATCACTATAGCCTCCGAACGGCTACTTGACTTGAACCGAACTAGAGACCTAATCTAATAGGGAAGTAATCAACTACAGATTAATTTGCCAACTTTCACTTTGGTGGTTGTAACACACAATCATCAACTTGGGTAAATTGTGTGCTAAACAATACTAGACACCCCGAACATTGGACTTGTCTTTATCCTCACTTCACTTGGCCAGCTTGCTTTGGAAAGAATGTCTGGCTTTCTGGTTTTCAATAAGAAAGTCAACCAGTTGACTTGGTTTGACTAGTAACATATGGAACATCTTGTGGAATATCTTTTGGAATATCGTGTGAAACATCTTATGGAATATCTCGTGGAACATCATGAAAGGAACATGTACATAGAACACTTGACACTTCACTGGGGTTTTGGGGTAACACATAGTTTGAGAGAGTGCGGGAGTGACTGGAGTTCAATCTTCCCGTCCCGCTGCCTATGTTTCGGCATACCGTCCCGCTGCCTGAGTTTCGGCAAAATACATGTACCGTGCCTGTGTTTCGGCATTCGTCTGGGTCGCGCCCAGGCAAGAGATGGACTTGATGGTCACATATTGTACTCTCCGACTTGAGTCATGTAGTGTAGTTACTTTTGCACAGTCACTTTTACTTTACGCACCACAGTCACCTTTACTTTACACGTTCCATGCACGTTACTTACTACACTTGTACAGTCACCAGTACTTCACTTGTCGTACTTTTAGTTACAGCAGTAGCACGTTTCACTTGCTCAGTCTGCTTTACACTTGCACTACTACCGTACAGTTGTTCTCTCCTTTCAGCACTGTTTACTTTTACTACTCAGCTATGTACAGTTGTTGCTCAGTACTTTACTTTTCACTCTGATCTGCTCGTACGTAGTTACTTTTGTCATACTTGTGCACTGCTTCTTTTCTATATTTAGAATTGTTGTGACTTACCTACGGTTCCATCTCCGTGGCACCGCAGACGACGTACATATGGAGGTAGATGCTCCTGAGCTAATAGCGCCAGAGTTCGACCGCATCTTCCACATTTATTTTCTCCTATGTACTTTCCTTCTTTCATGTATATCTGTTGGGACATCTTGTACAGTATGGATTGTAATAATTGGACAGTATTTGAGTATTTTTATACATCTCTGCATCGTGGCTATTTTGGTTTCACAGGTGACCTGCAGGACCTGCGCAAATATCAAATAAGTAACGGGCCCCCGGGAGCGGGTCGTTACAAGTTTGGTGTCCCACGCAGGTCCGCGCTAACTACCTCGTGAACAATATCGCAAGATCAGGATGTACAACATAAAATACCCAAATTGAACTCTCGAGTACAAGATGTCTCGAGTGTTCACCTGTATTGGATATACGGGTGAAGCGTCCTTATTACCATCTTCATTAGGTTTTTCTTGATCCTCATCACTTCCTTTGAACTCTTAACCCTTGCTTAGGAACTCGTGTTCCATTCTTGGATATACCCTCCCTAGTAATCTCTTTTGCTACCAGTTATAGTGATTTTTCATAGGTTGAACCATCTACCTACTTCATTGCCTTTTCTTCAGTTGATGATGGCACGCATATAAATGATAAGCTTCCTTCAATGGACCATGATCCGGTCAATGTGCTTGGCTAAGTTTGTTGGATCACCCTTGCTAGACTTGGGGTAAGTGATCCTGGCTTAGTCACTTCCCTGGCCATGTTCCGCTGGACCGCAAGGACGTGAATCATGATTATGTAACGCCATCGATCTTCATCAATATCGCCCTTTCTTTAGCTAATGATGGCCTTTTGATCATTCTATTAATTCTTCTTAATCATGTTTAGTTCGCCTGAACTCTAGCTACGTCTATTTTAAGGAGGGTAGCATTCGATTTTCGATCACCAGAAGTTCGAGTTCGACATCGGAAGCGAATCAAAGGACGCTCAGAAATATTGGAAGATGGTGCTGGAGATGTTGAGATGACCCAAACCTGGCGTACAAGTGTAGACAGTTTGCGTCTTGTCATCCTTCTTGAACTGGTGTTTCTCTTCTAGCTCCTATTTTCATTTTGTACCCGATTTTTCCATGGGTTTGAATTCCTATTCCACCTACCACCTACCCCCCTCTTTATTTCCTTTGTCCGCTTCCTCACCTCGAGCCCCGTTCCCGCCTAACCGTCTACCCTACCAACGACTTTCGGTGCCCCGTTTTTTTAAAGACCCCCCTCTTCTTCCTCACCAAGCTACCCCGTGGTTTTCCTACGCCATATCGACTTCCACTCCTCCTCCCAGCCTCTTCCCCAAGCGAACTCGACCCATCTCGCCTCAAGCTCCTCCGACCTTACCCGAAGCTTCACCACCTCATCCACTTTCCAGTGACACCTACCACGACGAGCAGTCGTTGCACGACATGGATCGACAGCCAGTCGCAGCCCTCGCCGCCATAGATCGATAGCCAGTCGCAGCCCTCGACTCCATAGATCGACAGCCGCCGATGGCCCTCCGACGATATGTTTTGGGATTTTTGGCCTTGGTGATGACCCTCGCCGCCACCATCGCTACCACTATGTGGCTGAGATCTTGGGAAGCCGTGATCCTTGGGCTTCTCTTGAGCTCTCTGCCCTGGATCTCACCCAGGTTGAGCTCCCGTCCAGGCTTCCTCTTGCGTTTACTCCTTTTGGTGTGCTGGAAAGTGTGTTTTTGGTTGTTTAATTGTTGGGTGATGTTGGGTGTTGCGAATGTCAAGTATTGGTCTACGGAAGGAGTAATGGCGATGATTACTGGCATGATATTGGCCTTGGGTGTTGAAGTTGGATGTAGGCCTTGTGCTTGGCTCTGGATGAGAGCTTGGATCTTGCCTTATTGTGGGATATTATGGAGATTGATGGAAGAAATACTAGAAGTGAGTACTGATTTTGGGTGTTGGCCTTGTACTTACCTTTGGGCGTTGATTTGGACGTTAGCATGTGGTTGGGCATTATGGAGATTGATGTTGTTGGTACCCGTGGATTAGTCGATACATGCTATATTATGAACGACATCTGTGGCTAGACCCAGTTAGTTACCAGTAGCACGAATAAACTTTATGGTCTTCCGTTTTTATAGCTTGCTACTGGCTTATCACCTCAGGTTCCAAGTTCGAACAGATGTTGTCATCATAATAGCCCACATTTTCATGTGATATTATCATCTTATGTTAATTTTAGGCTACCTGAGAAGTCGGAGTAACTATTGTGATGATACTGGTCGCAGGAATAGTTACGGAAGCTATAGTGACGTCAATAGTATGTATTAATATATATAACATCTCTTGTTTTCTTGATGCTATAATATCACAATATATTTCTTGTTATTTACAACCTAATTTATTAGATTACTATCTTTTCTATCATTTATTTGCTTGAGCTTCTTCATAACATCAATTATTTGTTTCAGAAAGATTTTTAAATTCCGAGGACGGAATTATTTTAAGGAGTGTAGAATGTAACGGTCTGTTTTCATCAAGACAACTATTTACATATTTAACCTATTTTCAAATTTTTTTATAACTATTTTATAATGGTTTGTCAGGAGTTTTACGATTTCAAAAATTTCTTATAAAAATATTTTTAAGTATCAGACTAGTTATAGTGTATTTCAGTAAGTTCGGGTTTCAACAAATACCTCGAAATATTCTGATAAAAATTCATTTTAAGTTATTACCGTTTTGGCTTAATGAATTTATTTTCTATACAAACATCCTCAAAACGTTTTCAAACTTCTACGATATCATTCTATGATCATTTAGGGCTTCACACATTAATTTCGTAAATTTCTGAAGTCAAATCAATAGAGAACCCGCAAACCCGCTTCCTAAACGTTTTGGCCTAAAACTAGTATCTTCGTAGATCAAACCCAGAAACAGACTTGGTATTCGCGATCCTCCCGACGATACGATCCCGTGGGTATGTTTTCGTAATTTTTCGGACATGTTTACTAGTATGGGCAAAATCGTAATTTTGTTACAATTTTTACTGCTACCGTCACAAATTACCCTAGCTAAATTACTAATTACCTATCCTAATTACTTACGTAACCCATCCACAAACGCAGCCCACGATTGTTTCGTTTGCCCCTTCCGTCAACACCTTCCCAACCCCCCCATTAATACGATTGACTAAGTATTTATTTCTTAATTTTATACTAATTTAAATTAGCCTATTTAAACCCCAGTTAATTCTCTCCCTCTCCCTCAGCTCCACACGCAATCTCTTTCTTTCTCTCACCCCAGTTCGCTCATCGCCCCTCCGGCGATCCGCTTCCACCCACATCGCAGACCCCCTCCACTGCATCTCCGCCTGTCGAAGCGCCCGACCACCTCTCACGACGAGCCCCCGCGAGCTCCACCTCCGACGACATCCCTCCGAAGCAGCAACGATCGCCGTCCGGAGCAACCCCGTCTCCGTCGCCCCGAAAACCCCTGCAAGGCCCTCCACCGTGCTCCGCCGCCAACCCCCATCAGCAGCGCCTTGCCGGAGCTCCGTTTGCAAACACCACCCACCGGAGCTCCACGCAGAACCCCCGCTCTCCCATCCTCGATCGCCCCCTCTCCTCTCCATTGCTCCGACGATGTGAGGCCCCCTCCGCCGCTCTTCTCGCCGCAGCGTCACCTCCACGGAGCTCCCCCGAAGTCGAAGACCGCCTTGCCCTCACCCTCTCTCGCTGTCCGCCTTCTCTACGACATTCGCCCACCACCGGAGTCGCACTGCACCGTCGCCGTCTTCCTTTCTCTCCCGCTTTCTTTGCACGCCGCCACGAACGCTGCTGCCTCCGTCGCTCGAAGCCCCTGTGCTCTGCCTAGCTGCCTCACCGCCCCCACGGCGCCAGCGGCTCTGTCCCTCCGGCAACGTCAAAGCACCGACGTAGAAGCCCCAGCACGCAAGGCCCTCGCTGCTGCTACGCTCGCCGCTCCAACCGCCACATCCCCTGCACACCGCCTCCGTCTCTGCCGCCCCAAGCCCACTGCTCCGGTGGGTTACCGCCTGCGCCGCCGCCGCCCTCGCCCGCATCCGCCGCTGACGAAGCGCAACCCCGTGTTCGTCGCTGCATGAGTGAGAGACGAGGGTAAGTTTGTGTTACGTGTTTTATAAACGTATTTTCGTAAATATAAGTATAACCGTTTTTAAAGGTATTTTGATTATTAGAAAAAATGGATTTATTGGTTTTAAATTGATAATAAATAATATAGAGATCAGAAAAATGCAAGGCCTACTCCAGAAAATCAGAAATGACATCCTGGACCAAATGACACTAGTTTCATCTCAATCGGACACTTAATTTTTCCTGTATTAATTTTAAGCCTAAAAGTTAAATACGTTATTTTCGATTAAAAATCCGTAACTTGTTATTTTCACGTACAATTATATGTGAGAAAAATATATGTTATAGTAATCTTCGATACGGTCATTTTGACAGCTCACTTGAACCATTCTGATGCAGATTGCATCCAGAATAAATTATTGAATAATTACGTTACAAATTGAAAAATAGTTTTAAAATTATTTTTGAGCTTTTAAAAATTATTAAAATTAACAGAGGCTTCTGAAAAATATTTTCTCCTACAGTAAAATTATTTTCCTCATATCTAGTCTATATAAAAATTTAGAACGCTTTCCGACACCGTTTCAATTGATTATAAAATCAAACACGTTAAGTTAAATAGGTAGAAAATAGGTGTTCTGTAACCGATTGTTCTTGTGTTTTGCAGGTACAAATTCTTGTGCACCAGCTTCCGTGGAAGCCTTAGATTCAGTTTCGGCTTGCTACGTCGATCTCAAAATCAGTAAGTCACGACTAATTCTAAAATTAGAAAATTGGATAAGTGTACCAGTATGAACTTAGAACATCACTATAGCCTCCGAACGGCTACTTGACTTGAACCGAACTAGAGACCTAATCTAATAGGGAAGTAATCAACTACAGATTACTTTGCCAACTTTCAACTTTGGTGGTTGTAACACACAATCATCAACTTGGGTAAATTGTGTGCTAAACAATACTAGACACCCCGAACATTGGACTTGTCTTTATCCTCACTTCACTTGGCCAGCTTGCTTTGGAAAGAATGTCTGGCTTTCTGGTTTTCAATAAGAAAGTCAACCAGTTGACTTGGTTTGACTAGTAACATGTGGAACATCTTGTGGAATATCTTTTGGAATATCGTGTGAAACATCTTATAGAATATCTCGTGGAACATCATGAAAGAAACATGTACATAGAACACTTGACACTTCACTGGGGTTTTGAGGTAACTCATAGTTTGAGAGAGTGCGAGAGTGACTGGAGTTCAATCTTCCCGTCCCGCTGCCTGTGTTTCGGCATACCGTCATGCTGCCTGAGTTTCGGTAAAATACATGTACCGTGCCTGTGTTTCGGCATTCGTCTGGGTCGCGCCCAGGCAAGAGATGGACTTGATGGTCACATATTGTACTCTCCGACTTGAGTCACGTAGTGTAGTTACTTTTGCACAGTCACTTTTACTTTACGCACCACAGTCACCTTTACTTTACACGTTCCGTGCACGTTACTTACTACACTTGTACAGTCACCAGTACTTCACTTGTCGTACTTTTAGTTACAGCAGTAGTACGTTTCACTTGCTCAGTCTGCTTTACACTTGCACTACTACCGTACAGTTGTTCTCTCCTTTCAGCACTGTTTACTTTTACTACTCAGCTGTGTACAGTTGTTGCTCAGTACTTTACTTTTCACTCTGATCTGCTCGTACGTAGTTACTTTTGTCATACTTGTGCACTGCTTCTTTTCTATATTTAGAATTGTTGTGACTTACCTACGGTTCCATCTCCGTGGCACCGCAGACGACGTACATATGGAGGTAGATGCTCCTGAGCTAATAGCGCCAGAGTTCGACCGCATCTTCCACATTTATTTTCTCCTATGTACTTTCCTTCTTTCATGTATATCTGTTGGGACATCTTGTACAGTATGGATTGTAATAATTGGACACTATTTGAGTATTTTTATACATCTCTGCATCGTGGCTATTTTGGTTTCACAGGTGACCTGCAGGACCTGCGCAAATATCAAATAAGTAACGGGCCCCCGGGAGCGGGTCGTTACAGTCCCTGTCTCTTATAACTATGACCTGCATGCAACCATCTTCTGTTCTGCCAAAAGCAAAACTTACGGCTATATTTTAGGAATGTGCCCTCATAATTTGTCGTGCAAACCGGGCAAGCCGTCCTACCTTTCGTCGACCAACCCGATAGATTAGCATACGCCGAGAAGTTGTTTATCGTTCAAAACAATAGTACACATGCAGAAACTTTGCTTTGTCACGGTGTCGAAAGTGCCCACACCTTGTTCCCATAAAAGCTTCATATCATCAATTAAGGGCTGCATGAAAACATCGATATCATTTCCAGGCGAGTATTTCCTAGGAATCAATAGTGACAGTATCAAGTATGGTTGTTTCATGCACATATGAGGCGGGAGGTTATACGGGGTCAGCAACACGGGCCAAGTGGACCAACCAGAGCTCATCATTCCAAACGGATTAAACCCATTGCTTGCGAGATCAAGCCTAAGATTCCTCATCTCCCTTGCAAAGTCGGGATAAATACAGTCTATATGCTTCCATGCTTCCCCATCGGCAGGATGCCTCAATTTTCCGTCCTCTATACGGTCGGTGGCGTGCCATCACATTTTCCTTGCCAATTCAACAGACACGGAAAACATCTACATCCTTGGTATAATTGGAAAATATCAGAGAACCTTCTTCGGAGTCTGCTTCTTCTTTTGGACTGTAGGACCATACCTCTTCACACATGTTCTTTGTTCAACTTGCCACCGGGGAACATGACACATTGGACATTCATTTAGGTCCTTGTTGTCTTTGTAATATAGAATGCAATCATTAGGGCATGCATTAATTTTCTTGTAATCGAGCCCTAACGTATTAACGATTTTGCTTGCTTCATAATGAGTAGCTGGAATGCTTTCCTTCCCACCTGGAACTACCCTTCTCAACAAATCCAATATCATCTCAAAATGTGTAATCGCCATTCCGCTAAGGGTTTGTATATACAGTATTCTAATCATGAATGATAGCCTCGTGAACTTCATGCATCCTTCGTATAAATCAGACTCATTATCCTCCACTAATTTCATCAATCGATCATAGTCAACGGAGTGAAGATCATCATCTGAACGGTTTCCGTTCGGAGCACCAATATCTTCCAGCATTGTATCTATGTCATCTGCCCTTTGATCTCCATGCACAATACCCTCTTCTGCCCTAAGTATCTCCTCTGTTACGACACCTTCTCCGTGGTAACTCCAAAATTTATAATTGGGGTCAAACCCGTGAGACACCAAATAGACATGTACAATATACTTCTGAACAATCTCATTATTCTGGCACCTCTTGCAAGGGCAATAGATTTTGCCACTGGACATGCATAGAGGGTTGGCATCAGAGTACACAAAGAATGCATCTATCCCCTCTATGTATCTTCAGTTTCCAGTCATGTTTAGATCTGATATTTCCATAAACGACTTGTCAGGAACCTCCGACATCTGTAATTGACGATGAAATTTACATGTAATTGTGTATCAACCATTTATAGATGTGCCAAAATAAAAATTTCAATCCTAAATTAACTATTTTGAGGACCTTTTAATGGTAGTCGACTCTTTCATAAAATAGGCTGCTATCAATTTGATACCAAGAGTGTATGTTTTAAGATGGCTAGGTTCTCATTAATTTAAAATTAAAATAAATTCTATTTTTCCCTTGATATCGACAATATAACTAAAATAAATTTTATACCACGGTCCTCTAACGAGTATACCAAGAGTGTCGGAGTGGATTTGACTAAGTCCAAGCTATCAATGTGATGCACGTCCCATGGTAACCCCTCACCCTCACCCTTACCCTCTCCCCTACCCCTACCCCCTACACCTACCCATACCCCAACCCTAGCACGAACCCCTACCCTAGACCCAACCCCAACCCTAACCGAACCCTAACCCAACTCCTTTTCCCAATCCCAACCCTTATCCAATCCCTCACACTAACCATAACCCCTACACCTAACCATAACCCTAAACCTACCCCCAACCTTAACCCGACACCTAACCCTTAAGCCTAACCTCAACCCTAACCCTAACCATAACCTTAACCCTAGCCATAACCCCAACCCTAACACTAACCGAACCCTAACCAAAAACCATATTCCTAAACCCAACCCCAACCCTACACCTAAACCCAACCCCAAACCCAAACCCTCACCCCTACCCCTACCCCAACCCTAACCGCAACCCTAGTCCCAACCCCTACCCTAGACTCAACCCCATCCCTAACCGAACCCAAACCCTAACCCTAACACTGAACACATTTCTCGAGCGGGGGGGGGGGGGGGGTCGGCGAAGTGGGATGGGTCAGAGGGGGGTGAAATCAGGGGGGATTGGGTGAGTAGAAGAGAGAGGGGTCGGAGGGGGCATCGACAACTACCGCCACCCCAGCTTCCTTTCTCATCCTTCAGATCAGAAGGATACGAGGGGAGCTGGGGTGTCGGTGGGGGCCGACACCCCCTTCGACCACTCTAGCATGCATTTAGGGCAAAAAAATCGGAATCGTAGGGGTTAGCAAAGGGGTTACCTTGCTGATGCGTCTATGTGGCGGCTGACAGCGGCTGTCGGCGTTGGCGTCGATGTCGTCCTCCCCGGTGATCTGAAATCGATCTGAAATATATATATATATATATATATATATATATCTCTCTCTCTCTCTCTCTCTCTGTGTGTGTGTGTGTGTGTGTGTGTGTGTGTGTGTGAAATCGATCTGTGCGTGGGGGGCTCATGCGTGCTCCCCCCAATTTGGGTAAAAAAAATTTGATTGACAACAGACTATTAGCCACAGACATATTCGTGGCCGTTACTATTATGGGTCATGGCAATATCACTGGCTAGAAAGTTAAGGCCACAGATAATTTCTTCACCTATATTCCGTGGCTGGAACTATGTGTCCACGGACATATCCGTGGCCATTAATTTTATTAGCCATAGAAATTTCCCTGGCTAAAACGTTACGACCACGACAAATTTCTTCACCAATAATTCGTGGCTAGAAAATATTGGCCATGGATAGATCCATGGCTGAAGGTCCACTAACTGCCACGGAAATGTCTGTGGCCAATAATCAGTGGGCCATTTTTTTATTCAGCCACAGAACATTGGCCACAGAGAAATCCGTGGCCGATAGCCTACTATCGGCCACGGACAAAGCTATCGGCCACCGATTTGTCCGTGGCCAACTAGCCGTGGCTGCAGACCCTTTTTCTACCAGTGAACAGAGCATACATAATCTCGAAGCTTTTGAGGTATAACTGTGGAACGGCTTGAGTGGTGGACATCGGCTGGTTCGGGCTGAGATGTGGCAGCGGAAGGAGTGCCGGAGGTGGTGGAGGGATGGTGGAGGGATGGCGGAAGGATTGCCGGCTGGTTCGGGCTGAGATGTGGTAGATGGTGGAGCCGTCGAAGGTGGAGTGCCTGAGGGATATGTGGGTTGGTCGATGGTTTGGGTTTTCTGAGGCATATCAAATGGATCATCAAAAGTGGTGGAATGAGGGGAATTGGGCCTGGAAAATGGGCTTGTGTTTGGGGTCTTGTATAAGTATCTGGATAGGAGGAATAAGGAAAGATATTCTCAAAAAATTTGACATATCGACTAGTGAAGTTTTTATGGTAGTAAGAGCGTATAATTTATACGCTTTTTGACCAAGAGGATAACCATTAAAAATAGCGGGGATGGCTCGAGTGTCAATTTATGAGAAATCTTAACATTTGTAGCATAAGCAAGACAACCAAACACGCGAAAGTGAGAAAAAATAGGGGGTTTTGAATATAGAAGTTCAAAAGGAGTTTTGAAAGAAAGAAGTGGAGAAGGTAATCGATTAATAATATAAATAGATGTGAGGGCACACGCTCCCCAAAATTTTATAGGGAGATTGGCCTGAAATTTTAAGTCATGAGCAACTTGAAGAATATGACGATGTTTTCGTTCCACTACCCCATTTTGTTGGGGGGTGTGTAAACGCATGAATGTTGAAAAATGACACCATTATCTTGAAAAAAAGTGCGAAGAGAAAGGAATTCTCCACCATTATCACTGCGAAAAGTTTTAATGCGTGTTCCAAATTGTGTAAGAACATAGCTAAAAAACGTTTCAAAATAGAATGAGCTTCATCCTTATGTTTCATCAAAAAAATCCATGTGAAACGTGTACAGTCATCAACAATTGCGAGAAAATAATGAGCACCAGAAAGTGAAACATGCGAGTAGCGACCCCAAATATTGCAATGTATAATATCAAATGGTTGAATGGAAGAAATAGTACTTGTTCTGAAAGACAAACGACTTTGTTTAGCCAAGGGACAAATTTGGCAAACATTATTCGATTCAACTGACATGTTCAGAAAATGTTTAGCAAGGAATTTCAATCGTAAAAGAGAGACATGACCCAAACGATTATGCCACAGATCGGTGGATGAAGTGATAATGTTGCAGGACGGAGGATTTTTGGTTGTGTTTGACTGATGATCATATTTGTCCGCTGCTAACGCCACCAAATAGTATAATTCACTCTGTAGTTTACCCAAACAAATCATCCTCCTCGTAGCCAGATCCTGCAAAATACACCAATAAGGGAAAATGTGACCGAACAGTTTAAACCTCTTGTCAAACGACTTACAGACATTAAATCCACTTTAAATGTAAGCATAGATAATACATCATGTAAAATATATTTGGAGTTAAGAGACAATGATCCTTTGGCTGCAATCTCGACTTTATCTCCACATGGAAACAATACATGTGACAGTGAACAATTTTTACAAGTGTGGAATAATTGTGATGACACAATATGATCAGTTGCTTCACTGTCAATGATCCAATTTTGAGAATTTATTTTGGACAAACATGTTTTTGCTACCGTATTAGCTTTTGAACCAAAGGTTGAACCGGATTTGATTTCTTGATTGTTGAGCATTGAAAGGAGCTGCTCCAGATGGGCTTTAGGCACAGGCACAGTTTCTTCTTCATCACAGGGAGTCACAGAGATATTATTAGTAGATTTGGATTGGGCTGATCTTGCTTTGGGATGAGTTGGTGGATACCCATGTAATTCCCAACTTGTATCAACCCAGTGACCCAATTCATTGCAATGTGAACATTGGGGACGTCCTCTCCCAATGCCAATAGAACGACCTCCTCCTCTAACCTGACCGCGTCGTCCTTCCCATCGACCATCATTACCGTCGCTCGAGTTCCAACGACCGTCTCCTGACAACCATCGATTGCCGTCAACGGAGGACCACCGAAAGCCGTTACCTGAGAATCTTCATCCGCTGCTACCGAACGAATAACTAGAGTTTCCACCCCGCGACAAGGATTGACTTTGTTGTTTGGAGTTGCTCTTGATCGCCATGGCTGCTACCGATTCATTGGTAGCATAACTGATTTGGATCTGTTTTTCTGCCTGGGTGACTGAGGCGTAAGATTGACGAACAGTGGGTAAAGGGGTCTGCAATAAGATATGACTCCGAATCCAGTGTAAGTATCATTTAATCCCATTAGAAATTGCATCAGTCTCTGTTGCTCACCTAGTGCTCCTTGGTTTGAGTCAGAATAGATAGCCAATTCATCCCATAAACTTTTCAGTTTAGTATAGTAAGCAGAGACTGAGAGTTGTCCCTGTTTGAGAGATGCGACGTTTTGCTGGATTTCAAAAACACGAGGTGCATTACCTTGTGAGAATCGCTCACGTAGATCTCACCAAACTTCGTTAGCAGTAGTGTAGTAGATGACGCTGTGGGCGATTTCTGGATCAAGGGTGTTGATAATCCAGGAATGGACCATGTCATTGCATCTGGACCAGGATCCATAGGAATCCGGATGATTTTCTTTTGATGGTGGTTCACAAGAGCCATCGACGAACCCTAGCTTGTTCTTGGAGTTCAAGGCCAATATCATGGCCCTTTTCCAACTAGGATAGGTGTTAACATTGAGGATTTTAGAGACTAGAATCATTCTAGGATGATCTGAATGATGAGTGAGAATCAGACGAGTCTGCCTTTGATGATTTAGGAGGAGGAAGGACATCTTCTCCGGCCATGATGAGAGGAAAAAAAATGGAAGAACAATGGAAGGATAATGGAAGGATTCAAAAGAAATGAAGAGTCAGGATCTAGTCTTGCTCTGATACCATGAAAAGAAAGACAAATATTTCTGGAACGATGATTTTCACTGTATATTGAAGCTGTTTATATATATATCATGCTACATAATTGAGTAGCTACAATTGCGATCCTACAATTAAGCACCTACAAATAATGATTATTAATACAAATATTAGAAATAATGATCATTAATACAAATAATGATCATTAATACAAATATTACAAATAATGATCATTAATACAAATAATGATCATTAATATAAATATACGGAAAACGTATAATGATCATTATTACAAATAATGATCATTAATACAATTATTCTTCGACTTTCCAGCATGTTTTTCATGGAAAAATATACATAGATACACTTCTCCAAAAGAATGTATTGATTTAGTGCTTCACACATAAATGCCTATAAGCTTACTAAAAGGATCTACACCACTTTTTAGATAGATACGAAATGTATTACATCATGAAGATTTAGATGAAGGCTTAGTTGAGAATAGATGAAGTAATAAAGATTTAGAAAGAGATCATTTAAAAATAAAAATATATACTGACTAATAGTCTAAATTGGGGGGAAAACTGAACTTATTGGCTATGCATTCAAGAGATGTTACTGATTATGACCCAATGATGATGTAGCTAGGCCATTTTATATTTTTAATGATTTGGATATACAAGTGCTGTTTTTTTTTTTGCATGCAAATGCTTGTTTACCCTTATGTGATTTTAAAATTTACTAACAAAAAGTGTGCATAATCACAATTATTCATTATTATGTACATGTATGAAAAAAAAAGTAAAAATTTATTACTATTGCCTAGAAATCAATAAAAATTAGAAAGTCTAGGCCAAAATGTTAATGAAAGCAAACTAAAAAGGAGTCAAAATTTATTGATATGATCTATAAATACCATCCCATTGACCAATCGCAAAAGCAACGACTTCTACACTTGAGCCCATATCCTCAACATCTCAATCAAATGCTAGGTGAATATCCTCTGCAAGCCTCTCCATGGGTTCTTCAGCCATAATTTTTGACACCCTCTTGTATGCATCTTCTATATGTTCAGATTTACTCCGAACTCTCCTCAAGAATTGCTGGCAGGTCACTGGCACTCATCAATTGTCTATTAAGACCACCTTTGTCTGAGTGAAATATTGAAGCCACGTCTCTCGGCGTCAGTGGTTTTGTCGGCAAGTTTGATCTCATGGATGCTCCGTTGTTGTTTGCTGCATCCCTTTCAACTGACAGGCGCAAAGGGAGTACAAACTTCGACAGAACAGGGGAAACTGGAGGACCAAAATCCTCACTGCTTCCCGCCAAGTCTACCCGGATGACGTCTTGCTCCTTGATCTCAGTTATCTCTCTAGACTTCGACTCGTTTTCGTCTACGAAAGACAGGCTAGAGGCCGCCACCCAAGCGGCCCCATTGTTTGATCCAGGGGACCTCTTCTCTGAAATGATCTTATTGTCGTGTTGTCTTTGAGATGATGAGCTCTCCTCGGCGACATCGGATTTAGCTGCACAAGGAAAGGATGCATCAATGGCTTGAAATGGTGAGATCAATGTTGTATCCAATTCAGAGACAAGAGCAAGCACCATCAAATGCCGAGCTATTGGAATGAGAAGGACTTGAATCATATATCGGACCGATGATTTGGCTGTCGTCGTCCCTTTCAATCGACTTTCCATGTTCAAGATGACTCGTCTTGGAGTTCTTCTCATCAACCTCTGATGATGAGGAGCTTGATCCATCGTACCTGTCATCTATCACCTCAAGATTCCCAACTTCCATTTCGACTGTACCAAAATGAAGAGAAATATTTAGAAGAGTTTTAATGAAATTGTGAAACAATTAACTGTGTTCATGCTAATACCTTCATCAATCCTAATAGAATCAACTTCTTCGGAGGATTGGCTGCCACCTACTACATGTTCAACGTAGTGGTTTGCGATAGAATGCAAGTGGCTTTCTGGTTGCACTTCTGGCTCTATAAGTTCCTTTTGGTCCTCGTGATCCATGTCCGATGAAGCTGTGTCGGATTCGCGAGCTGAACCAATCTTCAAAGCAGCGTTTTTACCCGATTCTACTTGGAACGAAGCGCAGCCTAAACCCCCTGAATTTATCCTCTCGGCAACAAAATAGGGATTTAAAATAGAATTGTGTGTGTCTTGGTTAGAGTCCGCAATAGATGTTGTACCGACAGCAAACCTTTCAGGTCCTTGAATGAACATTTGCCTTTGTAGAGGAGGCACAAACTGTTGATCGTAAGGTATATCAAAAGGATTTTGACTAGGTTGCATGACTGAAGGGGCAGATCCAGGGACAGGGGGCAAACCCATGGTTTCTTCCTCGAAAGGGATATCGAAAGGGTTCCTTCGCGGTGCGGAAATGGATGATAGCTGAAAGTTGAAACAGGAAAGATCCTGCATGCCTGGATGTGGATCATTGCTATCCAAATCTATCAAATTCTTTTCACCATGAAAGCTAAGAAACTTTCTTGCTCTTCTCTTTGCAATCAAATTCTCCAATCTTTGGTTCCTCTCAAGTTCAGAAGTCCCAAGGTCCATGAGATTCTTTTGGTCGTCTGCCGTCCATTTGAGCACTTCCTCAATAGCATCATCTTTCTCTTGTGCTTCATCTTCATCTTCTTGATTCTCAATTTCTTCGTCAATAATACTACCATTATCCGATTCTTGACTATTTGAAGTTTCGGTAGATGCAATATCAGAATCGTCTGCGGATCTAATGGCAAGTTGAGGGGCATCAGAATCTAACAATGGGTGAAGCTCATCTAGCATAGGAATAATATCAGACACAGAGGCATCGGGCGAGGAGCTCTCTGCATGATCAGATTCAGATCCTGAAAAAAGAATTATGATGATTAGCAAACAATTAAGGTGTGGGCATAAAGAGGGAAAAGTTAAAATACATATTTCATGCAAGCTTAGAGTTAAGGTATGTTTACCTTCAGTAGAGTATGTTGATTTGCATGCCATATGGGCCTCTGCTAGGAACACATCATCATTGAAAATATTGTTATAACTTGTTTCAATATTCCGAAATCCCTCTATATTTTGTTCCCTTTCTGTTCGAGGAATATTTGCATCCCCGTATATGAGAAGAGTTCCAAGAAGAAGTGTGGTGCAGACAATGACGGGCGATGAAGAAACAACAAATCCAAATAGATATGGATGATACTTGTGCAATATAAGCAATAAAAACACAAAGCTCCAAACAAATGGATGGCCACGAACCGATCTGTGAATAATTCTGATCGAAGAAACTAATATTGTTCTAAAATGTATTATGGTTTCCTTTGTTTTCAATGACATTCTCATTCTTTCTCTTTTTCTTTGTTCCTTATATCAAAAGAAAGTTCTGCAAACACAAAGTGAAGATAATGTTAAATATTTTCTGATACAATTTTTACAAATAAAGAAATCTAAATATTAATTAAAGAGAATGCAATCATAGGAAAAAAACATGGATATGCTTTCTGCAAATAAACTAATGGAGTAAATATTTTTCAGGAATCAATAGACGAGCGCATTTGACTTCAATAGAATTTTTCTAAATAATAAAGTTGTATTAAGTAAAAATATTTTGTACATAGGAACACATGTTACTACCATTGGCCAAACAGTGATATATGAATTGATCGAATAGCTTTTGAGATTAATATCAACAGGTAAATGTGATAAAATTAAATATTATCAATAAGTACAGTAAAGCTCATATTAAAACATTTAAGGCATTTCCTTATTTATATCTAGTTTTAATTATCATATTAGTTGCATCGCTTCACACAACTCTTAGTAGATTTTAGCAAAACATAGCTGACAGTGTAAGGACATATTTTATAGTAATTTTGGACTTAGAAATTTCATCAGTTAAACCACTTTCGTCATAAGAAGCTTTGAGTCATGTGAGATGCATATATAAACTTTTATCCAATAATAAGACAAAATTATTGATATAACAACAACAACAACAACAATAAGAATAAGAATAATCTATTCTATATTTGACGAAGATTTTGAATTTTGTCCCAGTAGGACAAGTGACTAGGACAAAGGGGCTTATGACTAGCATAAGGACTTGATGACTAGGACTGGGATAAGTTTTGGTGGAAAATTTGTGGGGAAGATTTGAAAATTGAAATTTGATTTGTAAACTTAAAATTTTAAAATTTGGAGGGCTATGTATAGGTGCGGACCTCCCTCACACTTCGCAGTGCGCTGATATAGGCGTGCGCCCCCCTCTCAAATCGCAGTGCCCTTTGGGCACGGGAAATTTCTAGTATAATAATATAATTAGAATATGGCTCACAACCTGTATACTTATTCTGTAAGCATTGAATTTATTTTCAAATTACATCTTGTTATAATCAAACCTTTTATTATATTACTAAGTTCATAGCTTAATGATAATAATGATAATAATTCAATTTTAATCTAAATATTTCGAATTAACTAATCTAATTAAATAATGGGGTTTTATAATAAAGAGAGTAAAAAACCAAATCAAGCATGAATTTTACTAATAAAATTAATATATAAAATATTCAAATAGATTGGTTTTGTAATTATAAATGTATTTGAAAAATTAATCAATCTGTAAACTTTTAGAAAAATATTTCAAGAAGATTCTTAATTATATTTGACTTTTTGTTTCATAGGCTTCAAGAATCAAATAAGAATTCGTAAATTTGATTATAGTCAAATATTCTTAGTTACAATTAGAATATTATTTGATGTGATTTTAAAAAATTAAGAATTCTTTCTTAATTAATTTATACCAATCAAATAAGACTTGCTAATTTTTAACTAAATAATACATTCCTGAGCCTTTTTTCATAAAATACTTTAAAATTGTTAATCAAGTATACCTAATTAAAAATTAGCAATTGAACTGTAATATAAAAATATTTATCTTTAATAAGATAAAAATTATAAACAATATCAAAAAATTAATTTTAATTGATTTCTTTTTATGGAAAAATGAAAAAAAATGATTCTCTTTAATACCAAGAAAACTAAAACGAAAAAAATTGAAAGAAAAAAGTTGTCAACATTCACTTCAATCTAAAAGGGAAAACCCCAAAAGAAATAAATAAGGGAAACGAAATTTAAAAGAAATAGAGAGAAGAAATAAAGAAAGCAAGAGGGGAAGTTTAAAACATGGAAAGAGAAAACCAGAAAAAGAGAAGGAAAGAAAAGAAAGAAAAAGAAAGGAAAAGGTGGTATTCAAACTTCAAATCGAACTCCTTCAACTTATAGATTGCACTATATAAACAGCTAAAAACTGATAAGCTACTGTCAAAATTTTGACATAAAAAAATCAATGGATGAGATCAAGGATAGTTAATGATCAAGATTATTTTGGACTATGGTGTTTCTGATAATATCTAACAAATGAAAATTTAACATAACTATGATCTGAAAACCTCTCTATTTTATGATAGTATAGATTGGCAAATATTCCCTTAAAGGAGTTATTAAACATTAAAAAAAATCTAGTATTGCAATTATTTTATACAATGGTGTAAAACATTGGCATGAAGTCATAAAAATGTTACAATGCACTGCCTTATTAAAAAATGACACTATAAAGATCAAATATATAATAGTTATTTATAAGGCAGATGAAAGTTCGTGGTAGCTTTGTATAGTTTTACATAGTATGTAACTATTAAATTATAACCAATTATATGGATGTCAAAATAGTCCATATTTATAATAATGTTTAAACAATAAACACTAATTTTTTATAGCTTACAAACATGCTTGTAGCCAATACTCAAGAGCAATATAGGGTCCTTCCATAGGTAAACTGAATTATCTTATTGTGATCGTAACACCCTTCAAGGGAAATGATAAACGAGTCACAGAGAAATTTCAATGCTGTTCAAGGCAAATGATAAATGGGTAATCAAGAAAGGGTTTTGGATTTTAGAAGATATACATCTTAGATTCTAACTTCAAAGAGTTAACTGTTTTGATCTTTGTCATCTTTTGAGTGATGAAAAGATATATATGAAAACAAATTAATTATGTTATATATTTTGTATATGGTATTTTTATTTTATTCATCGTTGATTTGTATAAGCATATATTACTATAGCATAGTTATCATCTCTCAAAATAAGCATAAAAAGCCATTGGTAATAACTATAACTTGTTAATGGTTGTTAGGTTCATTCTATAAAAATTTAAGAGAAATTATGTATCTACAACTCAAAATATTTTGATAAACATTAACATCTTATAATATAAATTTCCAATAAAAATTCCACAAAAAATAAAATCTTCTGCACAATCCTTAAGGTTTATAATAAAGTTGTCACATAAGTAAAAAAACTTCAATAAATATTTAACACGATAGTAATCATAATAAAACTATCAAGTTTCTCATTGTTGAGACCAAATCTTCAAAATGTAAGTAATTATTCATAAATCAATTATCGAAATAAATTAAATTTCCAAGAATATACCAAGCTAAGCATACCATATGAAAAAGATAATGTTTCTAAAAACAAATAATTAGATGTAATCAAGAAAACATACATTATTATATCAAATCTTTAAAATGTGAGTAATAATTCATAAATCAAGTATCAAAATAAATTAATTTTTTTTCACATAATCATTCCAAGAATATCCCAAGCTACCCATAACATATGAAAAATAAATGTTTCTAAAAATAAATAATTAGAAGTAATCAAGCAAACACACATTATTATATCAAAAGTAAGAACAGAAGGACATGTGTCAATAGAGGCACGCTCTTCTCTAATTTTACATAGTTCTCATTATTTTTCTTAGATTTCAAGAAGAAAAAATGTCAACGCTTATTGCTCTTCTGATCTCTTCCCACGCCCTTTCATTTATTTCTTCAGTTAGGTATGATGATTCTTGCATTCTTTGCACCCAACATAATTTGAATAGTTAATTAATATGGTTAAAATTTAGCGCACAAAAAATTATAAATGAGGAATATGCAAGGTTAGCTAACAAAGAAGGAAATTTCTCCTTGGCTAGAGTTAAAAAGAGCACTCCTTTCTATTTTTTAAACAATCAGAGCCATTCATTTTGATCTTCATAATCTAAACACCAAATATCTAATGAAATCCAAATGGGCTTGCTCGTTCATCTGATTGCTATAATAGAACTTTTTACAACGAATAGATGAACAAGTAAAACTCCTTGAGTTCACTTCGAATTTTGGGGTTTTTGATTATGAAGATAAAAAATAAATGTTCTGAAATGACTGAGTGGACTTTTGATGCTAGCCAAGGAGGAAATTTCTCCATGGTTAGTTGACCTACATATTCATCTAATAACAAATTAGTTAAATGATTATATTTTAAACAATTAAAAGGAGACTAGATTTATTTTCATCCGAAGAAATCTCGTCTATAGTGGTCAAAATCACTGCAGGGGAAACCAAAGAAATGTCACTTATGTGGGTGGAATGTACCAATGGTGACATCATTGAGCAATATTTTATGGACTACTTTAGCAGTAGATGGACATGAACTGGTTCTAGTTACCGATCTAGGGAAATCCTTTAATGATCATACTAAGTAAGCTTTGGTGAACTAGTCCAATTCGGACCATAGACCTATGTTTAAAGACAGAGATGGGCAAGACAAGACAGAGGTTCTGTTTGCGACGCACCGGCCCTATTCACTATAGAAATCTATTTAATTCTGATAAAATATTTAACAGTTTGTATCTAAGGAATGAAATGCTTCCGATTTCTTTGTCTATATTAACTATCATGCAGTATTTTTTTCCTTCTCCACCACAAACCAGTGTTCCTTTTTAATCTAATTATTGAATAATAAATTGTACTGACTTGTGTCATTTACTTCCATGAGAGAAATGGTAACATAAAAGTAATTCATGTTTTATTAAAATATAATTACGACGTTCACCAATATTAAATTACCACTTTTTTGTCTACACATTATTTGCTAAAGGTGCATATTGTATGTGTTATTTTCTCTTTATTTCTTAGTCTATCGTATTTTAAAGTTTCAATGGTTGTTAAGATTCAATATGATTATAAGGATTAACAAGTAAAATTTGGATTTTTTTTTAAACTTTTCCTCATATTTTTTCTCTCGTTTATAATAGTTTATGAAACTTTAGAAGCAAGTTTATGATGGGCCTGGGCCCAAACACATGCGGGTTTGCACCCGACCCTCTTTTTTGTACTTGCCCTTTCCGAGTCCTCCTTGGAGTAGGATTCCCCCTCCCGCCCCGAGTCCTACTTGGAGTAGGATTCCCCCTCCCGCCCTGAGTCCTACTTGGAGTAGGATTCCCCCTCCCACCCCGAGTCCTCCTTGGAGTAGGATTCCCCCTCCCACCCCGAGTCCTACTTGGAGTAGGATTAGCCGGACTAGTCCTACTTGGTTTAGGATTGGCATGGTTTCTATTATAAATAGGGGGTAGCCTTCTCTTATTTTCTCATGCTTAATATTGGAGAGAATTCTATTGAGCGTCCATTAGGAGTAGTTCTAGATCTAGACGAGTGCGGACGTCCTCTAGGCGTCTTGGGAGGAGGGCACACCTCTTTTGTGCCCAATTATCTTGTTTTTGCTATTATTTTCTCAATAAAAATCCTACCTTTTGTTGGTTCCTAACAATTTGGTATCAGAGCCCGTGACGATCCATGGCGGGAATTGAAGGGGTAAAGAAATCGGTTGACGATTTGGTGGAATACATCGAGCACATGAAGGCAAGACAAGCAAAGAACGACGAGCAATTTGCAAAAATCATGGAGCTATTGACGGCGCGTATCCACCACGGCAAAAACCCTAATTTTGGGCAAAAGACGTCACCTTTGGAGGAGAAAAGCCCAGATCTAGAAATTTCAGATCTGAAATTTTCAGATCCAGATCTGAAATTTTCAGATCCAGATCTGAAGACGACGGAGGAAGACGAGAAAATTTTTATATTTGAAAATTTCAGATTTGAATCTGATGGCGGTGAAAATCCAGATTTAAAGGCGGCCGCGGAAGACGAGGACGAGTCACCAAGGCGAGCAAACCCTAGCCGTCATCTCAAGAAGGCGGACACGCCCTCTGCAGAATTTCTGCAGGGGCTGGCCGCCCTGCAGAAATTCTGCAGGGGTCACAGCAGCCCCTGCAGGGCCCGGCAGGAGCCCAGGAGCCCGTGCAGACTCCTGCCGTGGCCCTGCAAGGCCCGGCAGCCCCTTCAGCATCGACGACAGACCCTCCGATGTAGCGGACAGCGATTTTTCAACTTTCTGGGTCCAAAACAGCGAGCATTTGAGCTTCTGGGAGGGCGGCGTGGGCCCCAAGGCCATTGGTTTTTAGTTCAACGTCTTTCAGAGCGCCAACATCTCAGTTTTGGGTATAGAGGGCCTTCAGATCTGACTGGTGGTGACCGTGGCTTTCGTCTGGACGTTGATGAAGGTGGTGGAGACATATCTCATCCTTTCGATCCGGGAGGAGACTTGCAGTACGTGGAATGGATGGCACACACACTCCATGCACCATCTTGAGGACAAGGTGGTTCTTTGGGGGGGGGAGTATTGATGGGCCTGGGCCCAAACCCATGCGGGTTTGCACCCGACCCTCTTTTTTGTACTTGCCCTTTCCGAGTCCTCCTTGGAGTAGGATTCCCCCTCCCGCCCCGAGTCCTACTTGGAGTAGGATTCCCCCTCCCACCCCGAGTCCTACTTGGAGTAGGATTAGCCGGACTAGCCTACTTGGTTTAGGATTGTCATGGTTTCTATTATAAATAGGGGGTAGCCTTCTCTTATTTTCTCATGCTTAATATTGGAGAGAATTCTATTGAGCGTCCATTAGGAGTAGTTCTAGATCTAGACGAGTGCGGACGTCCTCTAGGCGTCTTGGGAGGAGGGCACACCTCTTTTGTGCCCAATTATCTTGTTTTTGCTATTGTTTTCTCAATAAAAATCCTACCTTTTGTTGGTTCCTAACAGTTTATTCTCTCAAAAACGATTAGTTGAATTAAAATTTATCATGAGATAAAAGATAAGTTTAGTGCTAGCCTACTTTTTTAAAAAGCTGGTGTAGTCTTAGGATATAAAATTGTTAAAAAAATATATCAAGCTTAAATGTTTATATCTTCTATGCATTTTCTTTAACAATGCTCCCACTGTTGTCTTTTGTAGGTTGTGTATTTGTACTTTTTGCTACTTTATGTGTTCTTTCAGTGCTTTTGAATCAGATGCAGAAAAAGATCACTCCCATCCTATTTCTTAAAAGAGACTTCTATGAATTTACATTGTATCTCATTTATAAATTATATATATCTACATATGCATTTATTTAAAATATAGTGCATATAAGCATACATATGTCATATGCAGAATTGTATATAAATACATTTCAACATACTTATCTGCATAACATCTATGCACATATATTGCCCCCACACACTTGATAGTATTAGCTTCATCCCTAAGCAAAATGATATGATAATAGTAATGATATACCATCCAAATGGCATGAGATCACCTTCACTGTAGTAGAGATAAATGGACATAAAACCCCATAGTAGCCAGTACAAATGCTTTCCCAATAGCTAGGCTAAGGCAAGACTAAAGCATCTAATGCTTTAGAGGGACAGCTGGTTTTGATGCAACCGGTATTAATCTAAGCACTGTAGTAACAGAAAAGATACAAAATTTAACCACACATTTACAGGTCACCACACCAATACATCCATGGGCAAGAGATAACCCAAGCTATTAACCTTTACTCAGCTCCAACTCCTCTAAGCATCAGCCATGAAGAGAAAAATGCCAGAGAAAACTATACTAGTGAAAGGTCATGCAAATGGCATCAAGGCTCAACATATTGTAGTCAATAGGTGCTTTTTCCATCAAGATATGTTGCTTCTGGATACTTCAAGCAATTCACGTTATAAGCACAAATAGTGCAGGTTTTATTAACTTTGTTTTTGTAGCAATTGTTAGATATTGGATTGCTCCCAATACATGTTTTGATGATGATCAAATATTATGCTTGTACTAATATGATTTGTGCAGCTACTAAGAAGCATTGGATAAGATGTCAAGACTCAAGTATGGGTAACAACACATATGACAAGGACATAGACATTATTGGCATCATTTAAAAGTAATAAAATAAATACGTAGTTATCATCAAATTGATAAATTAAATGTCATGCATAAAATTGTGTATAACGCTAGAATAGAAGATATAACTACTTATAACAAGCACGCGGGCAAGAGATAACATAGAAAAATATACTAACGCATGTAATAAGCAAATTAGGCACGTTAATTATCATCATATATTACTTTTAAATACATCGTATCATTTCTCTTTTAAACTTTCTTGGTATTTTATAAATCAAACGATGTTTTTATCTGTTTGGATATTGAAAAACCTATCTAAATCTCAGAAATAATTAGATCTCCTCTTTAATTACTCCCACCCCAAATTAAAATCTCAGAAATATATTTATAGAGCTGATATTCATTTCAATCAATTAATTTCTTATACGTGAGATTTGGGAAAGGTAGAATAAATCAGAATTCAGAGAAAGAATTAAAGATCAAGGAAAAAAAGGAGAAAAACAAATTAACTAACCTTGATGAGATCTGATCTTTTCTTAGCTCTTCTATTTTTCTCTTCTCGCCCGCGAAGGCCTAATGACTTTCTCTTCCTATTGGGATACAATCGGACTTAATAGGATTTGATTAGTTTATTTTAATTTTATAAAGACCACCTAATTCCATTAATTTAGTTAGCTAAGTCCACTTGCAATTTAAACACTTACAACCCCCCATGTCTTAATTATAAAATTTTCTAATTATATCATTTTGTTTACATGATCATTTTGATCATAGTTGACTATCACACGAAATGCTAGACATATCCCATGCTCAACTCATATAAAAGCTTAGACCTGGAGGATAGGACTAGCTACATAAATTTTCACTTATATGCTTGTTGTTAGGTAAATTTACCTAGACTATCAAATACTTTGAGCTTTTCCACTAAAAACCCTGACCCATGAAAATTGAAGTTATTATAAAAAGTTTTTGCCTTTCTCTGTTTAAGAAAACTAATACAAACTTTTATAAAGTTGACTAGCACTACCCAATACTATTAAAACCATACAATTTAAAACTATTTAACTTAATCATACTATACTTTTAAACATTTCATAAATGCTAGCATCAAGGGACAACAGAGAAAATGATTTTGGTAGTTAACTTTAACTTTGAGAAATTATGATGCTTTAGCACAAAACCGCAAAATATTTGATACTTATTGTAAATATAGCACTTATATCTTGTGTATATTCTCATTGGTGGAGCTCACCTCTTGTTGTTGCATGTGATACGTATCAGCTTAGTTAAGCCTTGCTTCACGGTCAGACCGATCAGCCTGGCCTCAACATGATGCGTAGCACAGTCAGTTGAAGTCTGAAACACCAAACTCATCCCACTACCCAGTCTTACCTCTAAGCTTAACCCAATCATGGTAGAATAACTATGTATATATATGTAGCATACAAAACCCTACATATCATTTGGCTTGGTGGTGAGATTACGCTGTCCACCTGGGCCGCCAATAGTGCTTTTTTTGTTGAGTTTTTTCCAGGGTTTTGTTGCGTTTTTCCCCCCAAAGCTTATTTAGAACACATTATTTTCAAATCCCCCCCCAATCAAAGGTCAAGATTTGATTTTCAAATTTATTTTCTACAGCTCTCCTTTACTAATTTTTCTGTGCTCGGTTGCAAAAATTTTCTACCCTCTCTAACAAATTTTATTTGTGATCTAACGGACTCTAGAGAATCTTGTTTGGGAAAAGGTTTGGTTTTTGAAATATCTAATTAGTATATTTTGGTATTTTGGTTGTTGATTCTCTAATTAGGAGAAAATTCTAGGATTTATTAAAAGTTTTTTTGGATTATTTATGCTTTTATTTTGGTTTTTTGCACACGTTTTTCTATGCTCCCTCTCTCCTTGTGAATCAAGAGGCTCCGTTTTGATCGATGTCGAGACTCGAGTGGATATAGTTTGGCGAAAAGGTTAGAATTTTGAACTATCTAATTAGGAGTATAATATGATTGGTGATTCTTTAATTTGGGGAAATTTTTAGGTTCTAATTAGGAGATATTTATCAATTTTTGGATTAATTAGGAGAGATTCATCAGTTTTTTCAATTACCTATATTTTTGATACTATTCAAATATTTAATATTGTTGAAATATCTAATATATGAATATGTTATGAATCAACTACTGGGGGAGGAGCCCCCAGCTCTTTATTTATAGGCAACAGAGGAGAATACGAATATGGGCTACAATGATATGGGCATATCTCTAGGATAGCCCATAATCTAAACCAACTCCGGTTAAATAACCGTTCACAATACTCCCCCTTATCCACCCCATGTGAGACTCTTCTATGCTCAGAATCCTTAAGTATTCATGAGCAGAGTCCACACCTATGGCTGGATAAGGGGGACTGTTGTGAACGGTTATTTAACCGGAGTTGGTTTAGATTCTGAACTATCCTAGAGATAGGTACATATCATTGTAGCCCATATTCGTACTCTCCCCTCTTGCCTATAAATAAAGAGCTGGGGGCTCCTCCCCCAGTAGTTGATTCATAACACGTTATCAGCATGATCCTCTAGAAAATTTTCCACAAAAATTTTTTCGTTCGTTGCGAAGGCGGAAGGATACGGGAGGGGGAGGAGCCCCCAGCTCTTTATTTATAGGCAATAAGGGAGAATACGAATATGGGCTACAATGATATGGGCCTATCTCTAGGATAGCCCAGAATCTAAACCAACTCCGGTTAAATAACCGTTCACAACAGAATAGCATTAATTAGGAGAGATTTATTAATTTTTAATGGATTAATTAAGCTTTCGATACTGTTGAAGTATTTAATAAGTAATACGGTTCTTTTGAAATCTTTATGTTCTAGTAAAAATTTTAGGTTCTCTAATATTCATCATTTAGTTATATTAGTATTGTATATACCTTTTTGATAATTATATATGTGTGTGTGAAAATTTTCAAATGCAAACATTTCGCATAAAAAATTCTGTGCGAAATTTTTTTATTTCTTTTTGATTTTTTTTCAAATTTTTTCCTCCTTCACTTCATGTAGTTATACACCCCTCAAAAAGTAGTGGTTGAAAAATAACGTTATTTGGCCTTCGATCAAGGTATTACAAAAAGTTCTATTGTTCTGAAACCGTTAAATTATGTAACATGTGCATCGGTGCTCAAATCCCCCTAGGGTTCACCCATTATTTTTTCCTGGAGTATATAATTGTATGGATTAAACATATAAAAAATTTGCAAAAAAATCTTTAAAAAGATAAAATGTTTTTTGCACCATCATTTGGTGCGAAATTTTCGCACCATCATTTGGTGCGAAATTTTCGCACCAAATTACTAATATATGTATGTATGTATGTATATGTGAGTGTATTAATTTTTTTTGCTTTGTTATTTTTTTAAAATTATTCTTTGCAGTGTTTTTATTCTCGCCAAGGATAAAAAAATCCTTGTTACGCCACTGTGCGTATAGAATGTTAAATTTTTTTCAAAATTTATGGCAATCTCTTTTCAAAAAAATTGATCTTTTTTCCTGTTTAAGATTCATCAAGCAAATGATATGCTCCAAAAAATTATGCCCGGCAAAAAAATTGTGCCCCCCTGAATTTAATTCCTGAATTCGTCACTACTTGACACTAAGACTAGTTTGGTCCTAGTACATGTGCATCACTTTGGTTACCACCCAAGCTTGCATTTTTATCATCTAAACCAACTACATACCAAAAATTACATTAATTGCCAACTAAGCATAATCCAAGAAGCATCAAACATTTCCTTTTGAGGTTGTAGGGTTGAAACTCCCTATATGCAAGGGAATATCGAATTAAGAATGCCAACCTCTCTTTTTAAAAAATTGCAGTAACAAGAGTCGAAAATGTTTTGATGGCATTTTCCTAAATTCTAGATGTTCGTGTTTTATCTTGATTCGATAAAAGTTCAGTAAGATTCAAATCAAAATAGGAATGCGATGATAATCAAAAGTACAAATGTAGACAAATGCAACATAATTCGATGTTCATTTGTTTCTTAAGACATTGATCCCCAATCAAGAAAAAACAAGGATATATTCTTGGACATAAAATCAATTATCAAATTTGGTTGGCAAAATTGTGCCTCCTTTAATTTGAACAAGAAACTATGTGTCATGTGATTATTTATCCACAAATTAAAGTGAATTGGATGGATTATTTGCATGAACCTACCAAGATTTCATAATTAGATATATCTATTAAATTTCTTAATCGAATGAATGCTCAAAAACTACATAGCATGTAGAATTTATTAGGATGTTCCTGGAAATATCATTTGACATGTAGAAAAAATCTTTGAATTGCATGAAATTGATCAACTGGAATTTAGAGAATAAGAACAAACTAAGAAAGAACAGAGATGACAAAGAGTTTTCTTAACTTAGAACCGACGAAAGATCAATTGATGGATCCGGGACTTTCTTTCTTTCTTTTTTTTTTAAATTTTGGATTAACGTTTTCTCTATTTTTCTTGCCTAAGAATGAGAAAAAGAATGGTGTCCTCAATTATAGGATGAACTAGTATTGGTCGTAAGAAGAGGAGCGACTTTCTCTCTCTCTATCCAATTTTAGTCAGACTTTTCTCATTCTTCATTTATAACCAAAATTTTCTTCATATAGGCCCTCATTATATAGATTTTTCATCACATACCAAATTAGTTCCTTTTTTAATTTATATTTTCTTTATGAAGGCATAGCATTTGTTTGCATGAGTTTATATTATTCTTTCCCTGAATTAAACCTAAATTCCATGTGTGCTTAATAATTGTAATCACACTAATGCCCACATTTCAAGAAAAATTATTATATCAATAATATCACAATACTACAATATTGTTGTGAGTTGAGGGAGGCCTTTGGCCTCCCCCTCAACATCTCACCATTTACTCCCCACTAACTTAGTGGGGAGTCCCTTGGACTCCTAATCTATTAAGAAAATGAATATATATATATATATATATATATATATATATATATATATATAGCCATGGCTAGTGCCATGGCTACTTATGATTGAGACAATTTTATTCTTCTCTAAATTCCTTCAACACGATTCTCCTCTTAAACATATAGGAAATCTCAAATTTTCAAGGATATTTCTTTTAAAGAAAATAACTAGAAAATTGTGGATAATATATATATATATATATTGAATATCAATATGTAACTCGTCAAGAGAATGGCCAGAAGACCATCTACTTACGATTACATTGGACCCCCGTCGGGCCCCTATAATTACAGATATTCATCCTATAGAAAGCCAACTCGACTGAGCACCAGAAGTGCCTTTCTTTGCCATAGTTTTGAACTCTGGCAAAATGGACTTGGTCATCCTGGATCAGCGATAATGGACGCATCATCAAATGAATCCATTGGAGAACCTGAAGATTCTTCAAAAGGTTGAGTTTCCTTGTCTCCCTTTGTCATAAGGGAAAACTAATAGAGAGACCTTCCCTCCTGAAAGTGGGTTTGGAGTCTCCTGGCTTCATTGAGAGAATACATGGTGACCTTTGCGGGCCTATTCACCCCGCAAATGGCCCATTTTCGGTACTTCATTACGGTACTGATATATGCATCTACTAGATGGTCTTATGTGTGCCTTTATATTCACTCGCAACCTAGCTTTCTTAAAAGCTTATAATGTGGGAGAATTTACTACACATATCATTCAAGACTTCTGCCAAGCAACTGGCATTGAAATTGAACATCCTGCAGCATGTTCAAACTCATAATGGGTTTGCAGAGTCTCTGGTAAAGAGACTCCAATGGATTTCACGTCCATTGATAAATCCTAGTTGCCTGTTGTATTTAGGGACCAACACAATGCATTCTGCATCGCTTATCACGATACGGCCCGCTTGTTGCCATATCTTATTGCTGATGCTGCTTGCTTCTGGTTTACCACCAAGTCTTGATAAATGTGAATTTGATGAGCAAGATCTCATTGAAATAGGCACGCAGTCTAAAGAAGCCTGAAGCTTCTGAGACCGTATCATGGGAAACAAAAGTCCTCATCTCGTTATGATCCACATACTTTTTCTGTGTGAAGTTGAGATCCAGAAGATCCTTCACATTCAGACTAAAGTACATCAATTGACGGATAAATTTGCGAACGACCAGAAGATTGTTCGTTCACACGTCCCTGTTGCCAATATGCCAGCTAGGATTGACATTCCCAAAGATGGATGCAATCCACCGGCAACAGAATTGGTTGTACCTCAATTGAAAAGAGGACGCCTGCCAGGTTCAAAATATAAAATTCCTCAAAAGAGGAAAATTCCTGGATATATTAAAATGATCCAACCACACAGGATGCTGAGCTCAGACCAGCAACCTCTCCCCTCCTAATTTCCCCTACAGAGGAAACAACAGGAGAAAAATCATTATATTACGTACGTATTGGAGAGGTACTGGACAAATATAGCATAGTCGTCGTCGACGGTTTTGCTTTCGCTATTGCCGTTCACGTCGCTGAATACGACAATGACGTCTACCCACTTTTCTATAGCGTAAACGCATGGAATGGCCAAAGTGGGACGAGGCAATAAGAGTAGAGCTGGACCCACTCTTGAAAAGCAAAGTCTTTGGACCAGTAGTCCATACACCTGAATGTGTAAAAACCTGTGGAATATAATTCGGATTTCATAAAGAAATTGAAATGAAGGAAATGTGATCATTTTCCTACTAAGCCTACATTTCTCTGAAAAATCCAATACATGCAGCTCATGGACGTTGTGACTGCATATATATACGGCAATATAGATATAAAGATCTATATAAAACTTCCAGAAGGGTATACTCTACCCCCAGAGATGAAATAGAAACATAGAAACGTCTTCTCCATAAAGGCTACAAAGATTATTAGTTGATCTTAAGCAATATTCTGCCTGTGTATCTTTTTTTGAAAGATCGTTGACAGAATTTGTGATATTCGCCGTATAGTGGTCGACTTAAAGCTAATAGGATCTCCTGCAAAGACCATTTAGATATCAGATAGCTTTAAGCATACCTTGGAAATGAAAAACCTAGGTATAACAAGGTATTTTCTCGGCTTATATATTTAACACCTTAGTGGTGGAACCCTTTAATATCCTTCATACACCTGGAGTTTATGAAGAATGATGTCCACTTGCATCCTATTAAAAATGGATGCTTATTTATGACACTTTCCAGTAGCTGGAAGAGGGGGAGGACATCCTAGGTCCCGAAGAGCCTAGCTCTAGTGTACTTGTTACACTTCTTTATCTGGTCAACTGCACGTATCTTTGATAGAACGTCTCCAGTAAAGTTGTTAACAAGATACAGTGTTGTCCTGGAGAGCAACACTAGACCAAGGATAAGCTGCTTCTATGCAACTTCCAAGGGTCAAGGAATATATATCACATATGCAGGTTTAAAGATCATCGCGATGACTAAAACACAATAGGCCGGCTACCTCCTAAATATCTACATATCATCCTCCAATGTCTACATCTTCTGAGAAGCTCATCATCTAAGAAACAAGTATTAAAAACGCTCAGCCAGGTCCAGCAGCACTTTGCAGACACACTAAAGACTGATTCAATGAATAGTTTAGTGGCGTCATCTACCAAACTTCGAAGAGCATTCCACTCCAGAACGCCACTGCTTTACTATAGCCGCTAGATGAGTGAAACTTGTATAGATGAGTGATGATTGTATTTTCTTTCAAAACATGATGGATGTATAGATGAATATGAGATGATTGTATAGATACATAGGAGATCTGCAAGCCTGAAGCTTGTACAGATCAGGGGGAGTCCCTTGATAGTTGTACTCTTTTCCCTTAAGCTGCTGGTTTTTCCCACTGGGTTTTCCACAGCTAAGGTTTTAACGAGGCAACCACAGTGGCTCTGGATCCAGAAGTATCCACCTGAATCCTGAAGTATTCATATGCTTAACCCAAGGTAATGGAGAGATGAGGGGGAGTGTTGTGAGTTGAGGGAGGCCTTTGGCCTCCCCCTCAACATCTCACCATTTACTCCCCACTAACTTAGTGGGGAGTCCCTTGGACTCCTAATCTATTAAGAAAATGAATATATATATATATATAGCCATGGCTAGTGCCATGGCTACTCATGATTGAGACAATTTTATTCTTCTCTAAATTCCTTCAACAAATATTCATTTCAGTGCCTGGGTACTTTGTTAGGTTAATATCTACTTAGCAGCCCAACAACTTAAGCAAGGCATATTGTACATCAAACTATCCATAACAATTGAGTATGAACTCTTGCCATTTTCTTGTGCTTTTTTTGAATCTTAGGGCAACAATCTAGGATACCATTATAGTTCTTAACAATTGGCATGTCAATGAATTTTGTATTAACCATGTTGAAGAGCCCCAAGATTTTCCTTATGTACATCTCTTTAGTAAGTGTAAGGAACTTTTTGTAATGCCCTACAAGCTACTGCACAAGTACTAGAGGGGTGGTGAATAGTACTTTAAAAATAACAAGGAGTATAATTCCAAATTAAAGTGCAAACAACTACCAAATCAATTTGCGGAAGCTTAAATTGAATGACAACAACAAAATTAACAATGCTAACAAATTATGTTAATGGGTTCGGATCCACCCAAGTCTCCCCGACTTATTCCCGGTGATCCTACGTCCCAACCACCCGGATCCCCTCCGGATACTTAGGTTAGAAACCCTAACCCAAGATTTTCACTATGAATATCTTGTGAAAAACCTTCACAAGATCAAATCATACATGCAACGGCAATAGTGAATCCCACAACCCGGGATCACAACCTTCTCTCACAACCGAGAGAATCAACAAGCAATTTAAAAGAGTTTATAATGAAATAAACAATCTTACCACAAAATCCTATACCTTGAGTTTTTCTTACCCAAATAGGTGAAAGGAAGGATTTGAGGAAGATGAAGTCACCAAGACCTAGCACCAAGGAAATGACCAGCAATAGGTGCCTAGGAGTGATTTGGAGACTTGGATCAAGCTAGGGCTTGAAGGGCTCACCAAGAACAAGCTTCTCTCAAGATGGATTCTTGATCTAGAATGTGAGAGAATGGGTTTCTTGTGAGGAAGAGAGCTTTGGAAATGAGTGAGAATGGCTATCTCTTTTGAACTCAATGAATCTCTTAATGGCAGCTCTAACCTAGATAGAAATGACCTAGGTTCGTATTTATAGGGTCCCATAAAAACAAGTTAGGTCAATCTCCAACGGATAGAAATCTGAGGCAACTAGTCGGTCAAAGAACAACCACTGACCGACTAGTTCATCAACTAGTCGGTCAGTCAACCAACATGGACCGACTAAGAGAGGAACTGAGAAGAGATAGAAATTCAGACCTAGAAATCTAGTCGGTCCAAGAAGACATTCTGACCGACTAGTTTCACAACTAGTCGGTCAGTCAGTGAACGTAGACCGACTAAGAGGCATAATGAAATAGTCTGAATACAAATTGACTTAGTCGGTCCAAGAACAAAAGTTGACCGACTAGATTGTCAACTAGTCGGTCACCAAACGTTCTTAGACCGACTAAAGATAAACAGTAGCTTAGGAGAAATTTAGTATGAACAGTAAGTCACAACTAGTCGGTCAAAGAAGCATCACTGACCGACTAGTTCACAAACTAGTCGGTCGGTGAGTCAACGTAGACCGACTAACCGTAAACAGTAAAGTCCAAGAAATTAAGGAATCAAACTAGTCGGTCCAAGAAGAGTTGCTGACCGACTAGATCACCATCTAGTCGGTCAGTACTCCTTCTTGTACCAACTAACATACACAAACAAGTCCGAATCGAAGCGCGACGCTTCGAGGAAGTTAGAATGAACTTGTACTAAGATCCTAGAGCTACGATATGAGCGTTATGAAGATAGAATCGTAAGATATACTCAAGGCTTAACATTCTATAGATCGAACCTTAAAAGACTGTAAATAAACCTTAAATAAAGCTTAAAATCTTCATGACTTCCAAAACGGCGCAAGAGCTTCAACGAAGATTTAGGCATGAATACGAGCTTTGGGAAGTGTTGAGATGTCGCTTTGAATGTTCTCGTGAATTTGGCGACGATCTCCAATACTGCGCTCACAAATTGTTAGTTCATGGATTATTTATGTTTGCTCATCATCAAAACCAAATCCGGGGAGTCCAATATTCAACATTCTCCCCCTTTTTGGTGATGACAAACCAACATAAATAATAATAAAAAATAATGATTCAAATGTAAAATACTTACTCCCCCTGCATTGATGACACGTTAATTCCAAAATGAATATATATGAATTGCATCAATCAGACGAGTAAGATATATAAAGAGAATCGATTTTTGAAATATCGGATTTTGAAAATCCTTATATATATCTTAACTCCCCCTGAATCTAACACATCAAATTAGATTCTTGGAAATTGAGTTAAATTTTCATTTGACCTATTTATTATCATTATCTCTCTCCCTTTGGCATTATCCCAAAAATGGGGGGCATACAACGACAACAACTAGGAAATGAAAAATCCAACATCGGGAGTCGTAGACAATGACGATGGACCTAATTGACACCAAGGGAAAAGTGATGAAATCAAATCAAGGTGTGCCAAATTGTCCATTATCAAAAAGCGATAATTAAAATCATCAAAAATACCAAATTATTATTCATTTCTTGAATAAAGAAACATACTCTTCAATATTCAATATTCTTGGTTAAATTTGTGCATAGAAAACAATTCTATACAATTATAGAATTTCAATCTAATTAACCAAGTTTTTCAATCGTCGAGCGATGATTTCACAAAGCATGGACATTGAATGAGAATTAATGTGCACGATGAAGAAAACAAAGTGAACATCGATGGATATATATATAGAAACAACATGAGAACATCCAAAAAGATATCACATCGAGTACAACATACCATAGATATAAACATCAAAAGATACAACATCATCATCAGAACACCATCATCAACATCCAACAAAAAATACAACACATACACCGACATCCAACATATCAAAATACAACAAATAAACATAACCCTCAAACTCCATCCTAACCCAAAATACTCTCAATAAAATGCATCATCCAATGAGCAGTGGAGAGTCCTCGATACTGAAGATCACGAGGGAGTGGCTGGATCAACAGTCTCCATGGGTCCAGTCGACGGAGTGGACTAAGGCTCTGCTGGGAGTAGAGGCGTCTCAACAGACGGGATCGTCGGGGCAGGAGTCGCGACGTCGACGACAGGCTCGACGGCAGAAGTGTCAACCGGAATGTCAGCAGCAACAGAAGCAGCAGCAGCAACAGAAGCAGCAGCAACAACAGAAGGCTGAACCACTGCGGCAGAAGTCTCAGGAGCACCGGAAGAGGTGCCAGCATCATGAGCAGATGTGGTAGCAGCAGCAGCAGTGGCCTCATCGCCACGAACCAAGGAAGTGACAAGATCATCAAACTCCTCATCTCCCATCTCCTCACCCTCAGAAACGGACGGAGGAAGATCAATGCCCATCAAACGTGCCATACGGCAAGCTACCTCCTCGGTACGAGCCAAACGCGACTCGTGCCGATGAAGCAACCGTACGACATCATCTAATGTGGCAGGAGGAGTGGGGGCAGCAGCAGCTGAGGGAGTGGCCTGGGAAGCAGATGTGGTCGACCTCTGCACGTGACGAAGCGCCGCAAGATATTTCTTAACGGCCGTCGCGTTCAGAGGAGGACCCAAAGGACGCTCATCGTCAGGAGGGAGAGGAACACTGAAATGACGGAAAACCTGGGTCAACAGACACGGGTAAGGGATATGCGTAGATTTATTGGTCTTGCGAATACACTCGAAAGAGTCCATCTTATCGAGTATAATGCGAGCCCAATTAATCTCGCAACCCAAGAAAAGAGCGTAAATCAGCTTGAGAAAAGGCTGGGATGGCAGAGAGGATGAGCCGTACTTGGGAAGCAAGCACGACTTCAGAATGAGATTAAGCACCCATGCATTAGGTTTGAACGACTTCGAAGGCACACCAATGAAGGCAGGAGGAATCACATGGAAGATATCAGAGAGAACGGACTGATCCAAGGAAGAGATATCATCAACAGAAATATCCGACGGAAGGAGACCGGACGACGAACAACCAAGTACCTCCCCCAAGATTTCTGCCGTGAGAACTATAGGAGTTCCCAAGACAGTAGTCTCGATGGAGTGACTCGCATCGTACTGGCCTCGGACACGATTGGCGTAGAATAATTTGACCAGGCGAGGATATGGTCTGGGGTTCGCCTTGGGGTCATATCGAAGATAATCAAGGAGCCCACTATAGGAGAGGAGGTCAGCTAAGCCAAGGAAATCTGAAAACTGAACATAGTGCTCCAATAGCATCGGGCAGTGTTCAATACGGTTGTAGGCCGCTAGACACATAGGGTCGTCGCGACACAACGATATGTCAACACCACCCGCTGGCATTGGGCCCTTTCCCTTAGGCTGGCGAGTCCTAGGACGAAGTGGAGGAGTAGGTTCCCTATGGCCAGAGTCATCCTCAGGAATAAACTCAGTATCGGAATCAGGAGGAGTAGAGGGAGTGTGGAGTATGGGCTTTTTAGACGTAGATTTTCGGGGTTTGACCGTCGCCGTCCTCTGCTTCTTCAGAGGAGGCGAAGACGGAGAAGCTTGGGTAGATTTAGCACGACGCTTGGGCTTAGATGGATTCCTAGGGTTAGAAGGCTCTACAGTCATGGGAGAAGCCCCAGATGAAGTGATAGGGATCCGCGTCTTTGCCATGATCGTGGCACGACGAGAACAAGCAAGCGAAGAAGATTGAACAATCCTAAGCACACAGCCCTAAGATAGGAAATCCGAAATAAATAAGCCCTAGATGCAAAGTCGAAACCCTAGAAGAGAAGAAATCAAGCTAGAGCAAACCCTAGAATAGGAATCGAGACCTAGGAGGAGGAGATATACCTAGGAGGAGGAGTCGACGGCGGTGGACGGCGGAGATGGCCGGAAAATTGGCCAGAGAGACGTCGGAAGTCGAAGGGTCTCGAGAGGGTTTTGGGTTTTTGCGGGCTGGAGACGAGATGAATACCAACTAAAACAAATTTTAGTCGGATAAAGAATGAGTTAAGTCGGTCTGGAAGCGAAAAGACACGTTTGCCCTAACACACTTAGTCGGTCAAAGTTCAAGCACTGACCGACTAGATTACAATCTAGTCGGTCAGTCAATGAGCTTGAACCGACTAAGTCGAAACAGGGGCAAACAGGAATTTTTAGGGCTAGAGTTAGTCGGTCGCAGTATACTCACTGACCGACTAGTTTTCAATCTAGTCGGTCGGTAAGTGTACTGTGACCGACTAAGGAAAGAAAATGACAATAGGAAGATTAAAGCTTGATCTAGTCGGTCTGAGTTCACTAGCTGACCGACTAGATGAGCATCAAGTCGGTTGACTAATGAACTTAAACCGACTAGAAGAGTCCAAATGTTGATAAATGATTTCTCTTCACAAACCACTTGGATGAAACATCTTAACACTCTCATTAGTCATCTAAATTACCCCATAAAACGTCGAAATCTTAAATACGACATTCAAATACGAATTCGAGCACAAATTCAAACATATCACTTAAAATCCCAAAAATTCAATAAATCTAGCATGAACGAAATATCGCGAAATCTAATAGCATGCAAGATAATTGAATGAAATATGAATCCTATATCTCGGATTCACCCATAATCCCCAATTCTCGACGCAACCGCACAAAGGAGTCCTCCTTTAGGGGTTTCGTGAAAATATCGGCGATTTACTTTTGGGTTTCAACGTACACTAAAATGATGTCCTTTTTAGCAACATGATCGTCTAAAAAGTGGTATCGGACATCTATGTGTTTTGATCGGGAATGGTGCACCGGATTCTTTGAAAGACAGATAGCACTTTGGTTATCCACCATGATAGGGCTAGTATCACAATGAATACCAAAATCCTTCAATGTGTGTCTCATCCAAAGAACCTGGGCACAAGCGGCACCGGCGGCAATATATTCCGCCTCGGTGGTTGAAAGTGATACAGAATTTTGCTTCTTGGAAAACCAAGAGACAAGAGAATTTCCTAGAAAATGGCAAGTGCCACTAGTACTTTTCCTGTCGGATTTGCATCCTGCATAATCGGCATCACTGTATGAGACTAACTCATACGTGCTAGATTTTGGATAAAGTAATCCAAAATCAAGTGTATAACTTAGATAACGGAAAATACGTTTTACCGCTACTAAGTGAGACTCCTTAGGTTGAGACTGATAACGAGCACATACGCATACGGCAAACATAATATCGGGCCTACTTGCAGTAAGATAAAGTAAACTACCTATCATACCTCGATATAGACGAATGTCTACATCCTTACCGTCCGTATCCTTGTCAAGATGCGTAGTCGTGCTCATTGGAGTCTTTTTCCCTGAAGCACTCTCCATTCCAAATCGCTTAAGTAACTCCACCGTATACTTCGTTTGGTGGATGAAGATTGCATCGTTCAATTGGTGAATTTGGAGACCTAAGAAATATTTGAGTTCGCCCATGTGGCTCATCTCAAATTGATCCTTCATAACATTAGAAAACTTTTCGCAAAGAGTGAAGTTAGTAGCACTGAAAATGATATCATCAACATAAATTTGAACTAATAAAATATCATTATTCGCATGCTTAACAAAAAGTGTAGAATCGGCTTCGCCCATTTTAAAATTCAAATCCAAAAGAAAATTCTTTAGGCGATCATACCAAGCTCGAGGAGCTTGTCTCAAACCATAAAGAGCTTTCTTTAGTTTAAAAACATGATTTGGAAATTTTTCATTTATGAAGCCCGGAGGTTGAGAAACGTAAACTTCCTCAACAACATCTCCGTTTAAAAATGCACTTTTAACATCCATTTGAAATAACTTAAAATTTTTATGGCATGCATAAGACAATAATAGTCTAATTGATTCTAATCTAGCTACCGGAGCGAAGGATTCTTCGAAATCGATACCTTCCTCTTGGCGATAGCCTTGAGCAACTAACCAAGCGTTGTTCCGGACGACGACTTGATTTTCGTCGGTTTTGTTCTTGAAGATCCACTTTGTCCCTATGACGGTGTGGTTCTTCGATGGCAAAGGAACAAGCTCCCATACCTCATTCCTCTCGAATTGAATGAGTTCCTCCTCCATGGCAAGGATCCAAGCACTATCTTCGCACGCTTCAACTATATTCTTTGGCTCTATCGATGAGGCAAAGGCACAATTGGCGAAGTGGTGGACTTGCGATCTCGTCTTGACACTATCATGAATATTGCCAATGACTTGCTCATGGGGATGGTCGCGAACGGTATGAAGCCGCTTGGGAATACCTTGATCACTAGGTACATTCTCAACAACTTCATTAGTCGGGTTAGTATCAATAGAATCAATAGAATCAATAGACTAAGAATTTTCAAACGAATCACATAAAACATCCATAGAATCATTATCATTTGAAATTCTAGAAGTAGTAAAATTCTCATTAAAAGAGACATGTAATGATTCCTCGATCGTAGAGGATCTTTTGTTGTATATCCGGTAGGCTTTGCTACGTGAGGAATACCCAACAAATATCCCCTCATCCGATCTCGGATCAAACTTGTCCAAATTATCATATGTGTTTTTAATAAAACATTTTGCGCCGAAAACACGAAAATGTTTAACTTGAGGCAATCTACCAAACAACAATTCATAGCAAGTTTGTTTGGTGCCGGGCCTCAAAAGTATTCTATTAAACACATAACAAGTGGTGTGTACCGCTTCCACCCAAAATTGATAACCAAGTTGACTATCTTCGAGCATAGTGCGAGCACACTCCACAAGTGTTCTATTCTTCCTCTCAACAACACCATTTTGAGGAGGTGCGCGAGGGAAAGAAAACGTGTGAGTAATTCCAAGATCATCACAAAAATTTGAGAAAGACTCATTCTCAAATTCACCCCCATGATCACTACGAATAGTGACAATGGTGGTTCCGATGAGATTTTGTACTTTCTTCACAAATATTGTGAAGTTTTCAAAAGCTTTATTTTTATTACATAAGAAAAATACCCATGTAAATCTAGAATAATCATCAACGATGACTAGTCCATATCTTGCATTTCCTAAGGAAGCAACTCTAGTTGGCCCAAATAAATCTAGATGTAATAGCTCTAGTGGCCGTTTAGTAGAAATGCTTTTCTTAGGTTTAAATGAAGATTTAGGAAGCTTGCCACGTTGACAAGAATCGCAAAAACTTTTCTTTTCAAAAACGAGCTTCGGAAAACCTTTAATGGAATTTAATTTTGAAAGCTTATAAAGTGTTCCAAAGTTCACATGTCCAAATCGTCGATGCCATAAGTGTTGTTCACTTGTGTTGGCAACTAGACATTGTTCATATGACTTAGGAAGATCCAAAATATAAATATCTTTATGGCGTGTGCCGGAAAATAATAACTTATTATTATCATTTGAAATATGACATAATCCTTTTGCAAAGCTAACTTTGTAATCTTTGTCACAAAGTTGGCTTATTGAAATAAGATTATGATTTAAACCATCAACTAGATAAACATCACTAATTAAGGGTTTAGAAGGGTTACCCACTTTACCAACACCGACGATGGTTCCGCTCTCGTTGCCTCCAAATACGGCGCGGTTTCCATTTGCAATGGGAACTACTCCGGAGAGCAATTGAGCGTCACCCGTCATGTGTTTTGAACACCCGCTATCGACTATCCAATTCCCTTTGGAGCTAAATTTGAATTGGTTGCTCCTTTTCTTTTTCTTTCCCTTGAGTACCTAAAGATAGAAAATTTCATATCATGGTACCCAATGTCATTGGGTCCTCAAAGGTTAGACCTTTGGAAGCCAAGTCCAATTGGACTTAGACTTCCCCACATAATTTCTACTATGCACAACATTCGAAAAATAAGCATTCATATACATTTGTTTTTCATCCATGCTTGTGTCCTTTGGGCTCCAAATAGTGAAAATCTTGGGAGCCCTTATCCTATTGGGTGCATGCATGCGTTGTTGGTTTCTACGTGATGCATGTTGTGGATAGGCATAGGGAACATGATGGAATGGTGCACGACGAGAATTATTCATATGATGAGGTGGGTGAACGTATGCATGTGTGGGAACACGTGCATGAGGGTGTCTCACATGGTGTGCACGTGCCCGAGAATGTGTTGCATAAAAATCATCATATGTGTGAGACGGTGGAGTAGGACGTGTGTTCCTACGTGGCATGGTATTGGTGTACATATAAGCATGCCCCTTCTTTGGAGGTCCACCCAAAGTGGGTTTCTTTCCGAAAGAGGGTGTGGACGAGGTGGAAGCACCATTAGTAGTTGAACTACCAATAGAGTATTTGCTACCACTCGTAGAGTCACCGGAAGTTGGCCTAACAAAAGTAGTGACCGACTTGGATGACTTTCCCAAAGTATACCCCAAACCAACATGGTGTTTGGCCGGGAGTAAGACACTTAGGATATTATCCAAATGGCCCTTACCCTTATTGAATTCATTGATTCGGCCTAATGTGTTCTCATATTTCTCGGTGAGAGAACGAAAAGAAGTATCTAAAGTGGATACTTGCGATGTGAGCACATAAACACGAGATTTAAGATTCTCGTTCTCAATACTCAAAGTCGAGTTTTGAGAAGTTAAATCCGCTATCCTATGTTCTTCCGGATCATCAATGCTAACATGTTCAAGTTTAGATTTGAGATTAACAATCTCATTTCTTAACTCTTCAACAACGGTGTCGTTGTTGGTGATGATAGTCTTAGGCGAGGTTTGAATGCTAGCTAGGTCATCTTTTACTTTAGTATATCTATTTACTAATTTAGTGTATTTAGACCATAAATGAGAGTTAGCATCCCTAAGATCATCCATAGTTACCTCATCGCCTTCGTCGTCGCTATCATCGGAGGAGGAAGATCCTTGATCATGCTCCTCTCTTGCCATGAAGCACATGTGCGCTTGCTCCACTTTCTCATCGTCCGACTCTCCGCTTGAGGAATCCTCGGAGTCGGTGAATGTTTCTCCGACAAGTCCCTTTTTGTACCCCTTTTTGTACTTCTTCGACTTGTCGAACTTCGGCGCCTTCTACTTCTCCTTTTGCTTGTTTTGAGGACAATCCGCTTTGATGTGTCCTGGCTTATTGCATTTAAAGCACAAAGGTGGAGAGGCGTTAGTAGAAGTAAATTTAGATTTTTGTTTGAAGTTACCCTTTCGGAAGAAGCGATTGAACTTCTTTGCCATGAGTGCAATGGATTCCATGTCCATTTCTTCTTCCGAGTCCTCATCATCGGTAGAGGTGGATGAAGCCGCCTTGAATGCAATCGCCTTTTTCTTAGGCACGTCTTGGTTCAAATAGGACTTCATCTTTTCTTGTAACTTCACCTTGCTATCTTTGCGTACCTCGTATGACATTAAAGTACCCATCAATTGAACTACGGTATACTTATTCATGTCATTACCTTCCTCGATGGCGAAGGTACGTTTCTCCCAAGAAGAAGGAAGTCCTTCGATAAGCTTTGAGCACTTCTCCTTTTGAGTGTAGGACTTGCCGAGGGCCTCTAACTCGTTTATTATGTCAACGAAGCGAGCGTAATATTCCTTCATCTTCTCGCCCTGTTGCATATGAAACATTTCGTAATCTTTGTTTACGACTACGAGTTTAGAGTCTCTTACCCTACTCGTCCCTTCATGAAGAATGATGAGGGAGTTTCAAATTTGATATGCACTCTTACATGTGCATATCTTATTGAAGTACTCGGGCTCCAATGCGCATTGTAAGGCGTTCATTGCCTTGGCATTGCTTACCTCCGCGGCGACCTCTGCGGTAGTCCATTTCTCAAAGTCTTCTTCTTCGGGCTCGATGTATTCCTTCATTGTGGTCCTCCATAAGGATGCACTCCGGAGGAAGGTTTCCATCCGGCATTTCCAGTATCCGTAGTTGGTACCGTTGAAGAATGGAGGCCTCATAGAGGAATGTCCTTCCATCACCGAAGATGCTCCTTCACGGTTCCTGAAGGTGTCATAGTTGGAAGGTGGACGCATGGTCTTGTTGTCGTTGGCAGACATAGCTAAGTATCTGGCTCTGATACCAAATGTAATGCCCTACAAGCTACTGCACAAGTACTAGAGGGGTGGTGAATAGTACTTTAAAAATAACAAGGAGTATAATTCCAAATTAAAGTGCAAACAACTACCAAATCAATTTATGGAAGCTTAAATTGAATGACAACAACAAAATTAACAATGCTAACAAATTATGTTAATGGGTTCGGATCCACCCAAGTCTCCCCGACTTGTTCCCGGTGATCCTACGTCCCAACCACCCGGATCCCCTCTGGATACTTAGGTTAGAAACCCTAACCCAAGATTTTCACTATGAATATCTTGTGAAAAACCTTCACAAGATCAAATCATACATGCAACGGCAATAGTGAATCCCACAACCCGGGATCACAACCTTCTCTCACAACCGCGAGAATCAACAAGCAATTTAAAAGAGTTTATAATGAAATAAACAATCTTACCACAAAATCCTATACCTTGAGTTTTTCTTACCCAAATAGGTGAAAGGAAGGATTTGAGGAAGATGAAGTCACCAAGACCTAGCACCAAGGAAATGACCAGCAATAGGTGCCTAGGAGTGATTTGGAGACTTGGATCAAGCTAGGGCTTGAAGGGCTCACCAAGAACAAGCTTCTCTCAAGATGGATTCTTGATCTAGAATGTGAGAGAATGGGTTTCTTGTGAGGAAGAGAGCTTTGGAAATGAGTGAGAATGGCTATCTCTTTTGAACTCAATGAATCTCTTAATGGCAGCTCTAACCTAGATAGAAATGACCTAGGTTCGTATTTATAGGGTCCCATAAAAACAAGTTAGGTCAATCTCCAACGGATAGAAATCTGAGGCAACTAGTCGGTCAAAGAACAACCACTGACCGACTAGTTCATCAACTAGTCGGTCAGTCAACCAACATGGACCGACTAAGAGAGGAACTGAGAAGAGATAGAAATTCAGACCTAGAAATCTAGTCGGTCCAAGAAGACATTCTGACCGACTAGTTTCACAACTAGTCGGTCAGTCAGTGAACGTAGACCGACTAAGAGGCATAATGAAATAGTCTGAATACAAATTGACTTAGTCGGTCCAAGAACAAAAGTTGACCGACTAGATTGTCAACTAGTCGGTCACCAAACGTTCTTAGACCGACTAAAGATAAACAGTAGCTTAGGAGAAATTTAGTATGAACAGTAAGTCACAACTAGTCGGTCAAAGAAGCATCACTGACCGACTAGTTCACAAACTAGTCGGTCGGTGAGTCAACGTAGACCGACTAACCGTAAACAGTAAAGTCCAAGAAATTAAGGAATCAAACTAGTCGGTCCAAGAAGAGTTGCTGACCGACTAGATCACCATCTAGTCGGTCAGTACTCCTTCTTGTACCAACTAACATACACAAACAAGTCCGAATCGAAGCGCGACGCTTCGAGGAAGTTAGAATGAACTTGTACTAAGATCCTAGAGCTACGATATGAGCGTTATGAAGATAGAATCGTAAGATATACTCAAGGCTTAACATTCTATAGATCGAAGCTTAAAAGACTATAAATAAACCTTAAAGAACGGTCTTCGAAAGCTTCGATTAAAATCTTCATGACTTCCAAAACGGCGCAAGAGCTTCAACGAAGATTTAGGCATGAATACGAGCTTTGGGAAGTGTTGAGATGTCGCTTTGAATGTTCTCGTGAATTTGGCGACGATCTCCAATACTGCGCTCACAAATTGTTAGTTCATGGATTATTTATGTTTGCTCATCATCAAAACCAAATCCGGGGTGTCCAATATTCAACACTTTTTGGACCAATCCTGAGGATCTTATATCATATCACATAAAATATACCTCATAGATATCATTCATGACAAAATACAACATTAAGCTTAGAAGTTTTTTCAAAAGATCTACTAAGAAGCACTCAATAATTTTATTCGGTCATTGTAAACATTGGGTACCATTACATGCATTACAGGGATGAAGCATGCATTGGCCCTTCATGAATGGGACTGGCCCAAAAAGGCAAATGTCTATTGGGAATAGGAAACATCAAGGCAGCAAGTGTTTGTCTCGCATTGATGAGAATATCACTAGGGTTTGGATATATAAGTCATCTTGTTCATAGGATGTGGTATGCTATTTTAAGATTATGTAACTATATACAAAGCAAATTATTTTGTGATATCTATATCTAAATTGCGCGTTGGTCCCAACCTCATTCGAACCATTGATCGGCTCTGGTGTGCATCTAAGGAGGAAAGCTTGTATTTGTTGAAGCCACATTTCAAAGATAGTCTACATCATCCCTACAAAAGTCCCATGGTTCCCCCTACTATTTTATTATTTGTAGTACATATAACTTTAGATATTTTGTTGTGCAACATTTGTGACATTTTATAGGAACATGTAGTACTGATAAAGAGATTTATGATCACATTTGGAGATGGTTAATAGAGGAGATAAAACTCCTAATCAAGAGTTCATTATGAGTAAGAAGTTCCATGCTCTTATAGAGGAAGCAAACATCTTATTAGAGATGGTAGAGATCCCAACCATGACATTAGGGTTTTTAATGCAAGAAGTAATCCCAGGAGAGATGATGGTAAGCAGGAAAGAGTTGCATAATTATAACAATAATGAAGGAATTCATCTTAACCTAATCAAAAAAGGAGTATGATGTCATAATAGAGGTGTAAGTACCAAGAGGAACAAGAGCATGAAGGAATGTTAAGCAACAGAAAGGCCCAAAAATGTAAGTTGAGAGCTTAAAAGGTAAAGCCAGATTTGAAGGGAAAAGAGAAAAGGCCTTATATGGACATCTTCAAACAACAGTCCTTGGAGGCCAGCCTGAGCTTGGTAAACAAATTCATAGAAGCTCATTGATGAAAGAGGTTCATGAATAGAAGGTAATGCTAAAGACATAATGAAGGCTTGGTCTAAAGCAAGTCTTCATCACACAAAGGGAAAGGGGTACACACCATCAACATAGGACCAATGAAGTCGTCATAGAGGCATGAACGGGTGACCTTCTAATAAAGGCACCATCTTCGATCATGAGGCTACTTAAAATCTCAAGTTGGAAGCTCAAGTCAATGGGATTTTGTGCACCATCTTCGACCATGAGATCAAGAATACTTCATCGATGGAGACTGTACATGAGGTTTGGCTCAAGTCTATCCTCTAGGGATGACAACATTTCTTCACTTTTGAAGAAGTGTGAGCTATTGTCTACTCAAGTTGAAAGTTTCAACATGAGTAAGGATAAAGTTTTAGGATCCTCCACTTTGAGTGTGACTAAACCAAGCTCTTCTCCTAGAATCACCTAAAACAATTTTATGGGAGCACCTTTAAAGGGTTAGTCACATCCAAATCTTCTTTTTGGCAAGAAATCGATGAAGATTATAAAGCCAAATAAGATTCTTACATATTTGTATTCCAGTTATGTAGTTGTTGAGAAGCCCATTCAAAAACATATGCATGTAAACGCTTCTTCTTTTGTTGCTATGCATGATGCTCCTACTCATAGGAATGATTTACTTTGCATGCTAGAATTGATCCGGCTCATTCTTTGCATGATTCATATGTTTCAAGTGTGGATGATTTGAAAGCTCACTCGCATGTTTCACACACGGGGCACACTAATCCTTATGTTTCGCCTCACAAGTGTGCACCCACACCTCCTATTCATGCCCCTACACGACCTCTCCTTTGGAAACCTAAAACAGTTTCTTTGTGGATTCCTAAGAATGTTTCTTGGCATGATAGGAACTCATATATAGATTCTTATATTCAAAATGTTATATTTTATGCGATTATATACGGAAACCAAGCTCCATGTTTGTTTGGTTCCCCCGTGCAAGCACTCACACACTTTATTCATTGCTTAGGTGCCATGCTATATATGCTTATTTTTGTACCCACTTTTGTTGTGAGTTTTGTCCATTACTTCCAATGTTATATGTTTTGTATCATTATTGAGGAGCATGGAATCTTTGCTTGCTATCATGTTTATTTCCATTCATATGACATATTTCATGTGATTCACATTATGTTTGTGCATATGAGTTGATATTTTCTCTCACCCTTGGATTTTATCAATTTGGAATCTTCCCATCTTTTTGATATGCCAAAGGCGGAGAAATAGCTGTTATATAAAAATATATACCATATGCCTTTTATGCATATTCTTTGTTGGTATTGCTTTACATAACACCCATCAATATGCTCTATGCTTTGATTGTTTATTTTGTGCACATATGCATATTGATATGGGGAGTTTGTTAGCACACATTGTATTTTCAATGTTTATTTTATATTTTTGCATAATGTTTTGTCTTCGTCAAAAAGAGGGATAATGTTAGTTCTTGAGTTCAAGACCAATGTTGTTTTGATAATGGTCAATATTAAGTTGTGTGCTAATCATCTTATATGTTTTAGTCTCAGATTAATTTCATGTTATATCTTGCTGGAGTCAAAGCATTGGATGATGAGATGATGGTTTGAAGGCTTGGTGAGAAGATTGCTTGAAGAAATCTAGGATTTCAATGTAATACATTTTTATTTCTTCATTTCTTTTTATAGATTTAATGTAGCCTTGAATAGATGCACATATACACTTCTGCATCATTTTCTATCTTAAGGTTTCATATATTTAGTCTAGAACCCATATCATTAGTCTCTTTGGCCAAAATACTTCAATTTGTGTTTTTAAACCAGGACCAGACTGTAATGCCCTGCGTAGCTACTGCACAAGTACTAGAGGGAAGGTGAATAGTACTTTAAAATAATCAAGAGTGTTATTCCTAATTATTGTGAAAGACACAAACAACAATGCGGAATAACTACAAACAACAAGAAATAAACAACACAAACAATACGATATAACGGGTTTGGATCCACCCAAGTCTCCCTGACTTGTTCCCGGTGATCCTACGTCCCAACCACCCGGATCCCCTCTGGATACTTGAGTTAGAAACCACTAACCCAAGATTTTGCACTATGAAATTCTTGTAGAAAAACCTCTACAAGACCAAATCATACACAATGGAAGTGTGACTCCCACAACCCGGGATCACAAACTCTCTCACAACCGAGAGACAAACTCAAATAACAAATGAGATGAAATAATGAAACACTTACCACAAAATCCTATGCCTTGAGTATACTTACCAATTTAGGCCAAGAATGGATTTTGAGGAAGAAGATGTCACCAAACCGAAGCTCCACTAATATGATCAGCGATCGAAGGCTAGGATGGAGGATGGTGACTTGGATTCAAAGCCCTTGGCTTGAATGGCTCACAATCAATGAATCTCTCTTGAGGAATAAGAGTGAGGGAGAGATTCTAGTGAGTAGAGATAGCTTTAGAATGGAGTTGATTTGCTTCTCTTTGATTTCTCTAAAACCCAATATAGGCAGCCTTGATAGCCTTGAAGAATCCCTTCAAGTATATATAGGATAGAGGAAAGAGAGAGAAGAAATTCGAGCAATAAATGCTCCAACGGATCTATTCTGAAACAGACTAGTCGGTCAAAGAAGGATCACTGACCGATTAGTTTCTCAACTAGTCGGTCGGTGATTCTTCTTGGACCGACTAAGAGGTTGACAGCCAATAAAGAGAATTCCAGGCGATATGAACTAGTCGGTCTAAGAAGACTTACCAACCGACTAGTTTGCCAACTAGTCGGTCGGTAAGTGTTCTTTGACCGACTAAGAGTTGAAATAGTATAGGCTGAATTCAAAGACAGCTAGTCGGTTTAAGAACAAATTCCAACCGACTAGTTTCACAATTAGTCGGTCGGTCGTTGTTCTTTGACCGACTAACTGTAAACAGTAGCTCAGGATGAAATGAGGCAATGATAACTAGTCGCTCTGAGAAGGATTCCTAACCAACTAGATCGTCATCTAGTCGGTCGGTGAACCTTCTTTGACCGACTAATTGATCAACAGTGCCTAGGATGAATTGAGCAAGGACATCTAGTCGGTTCAAGAGGAATTGTCGACCGACTAGATCGTCATCTAGTCGGTTGGTTCTTCTACTTGAACCAACTAAGATGCATTAGAAGCTGAGGGAAGAAGCGATAGGCTTCGGGAAAGTTTCTAATGGCTTCTAAGATAATCCTAGCTCTAAGATATGACCGATAAGAAGAATATAATGTAAGTCCTACTCAAGGCTTAACATTCTATTCTATGAAGCTAGAAAACAAAGAATTAAACAAGACGAACCGTCTTCAAAAGCTTCAATCTTCACTCTTGACTTCAATAATGCTCCTTGAGCTTCAACGAAGCTTCAGGCATACGATCACGCGTTTTGAGAAGTCTTGAGACGTCGATTTTGATGTACGTAGTATTTTGGCGACGATCTCCATAACTGCGCTCACAAAGGAGTTAGTTCACAATATTTATGTTTGCTCATCATCAAAACCAAATCCGGGGAATCAATACTCAACACAGACATCTGGAATAGACTCACCAGACATATGTCGTGTCTATCATTTACTTTGATACACACAGCTTTCTGTTGGCAATCTGAAGCTCATTGATTAGATGTCTAAACAGTTTATCAGCCGTCTGACTAGTGAACTCCAACCGTTTTATTTCAGTATGATTATTTTCCAAGAGTTGTCTCTCTTTTCACCCACTTTGCCTCAGCCATCTGATGTAGGTTTATCAGACGTCGGAATAGTGTTCCAACCGTCTGATTGTTGTTTTTCAGACGTCTGGTTGCTATGCGTTTGATCAAGTTTTTTCTTCAAACCAATGCTGTGTTAACCGCCTAATGTTGTGTTCTCAGACAACTAAATAGTTAATCAGCCATCTGAGAATCCTTCTTAAGACGTTTAATGACTTGGCAAATCTGCCACAGCTGTTAGAATGTGATTTTCTGGGTTTTTCTTGTTTTTTGTTCTGATTTGAGAGGGTATTTAACCCAGTTTGAGATGCATATTTGGCAACCACTCCACACATATTGTGAACATTTGAGAGTGCATTTCTTGAGGGTTTTACTTGAAGAGATTTCTTTTCCCTCATCCTTTCTTTCATTCATTCACTTGATAAAGTGTTATGGTCTAACTCCTAGGTCAAAAGAGAAACATCCAAGTGCACCACGCTCATCATCTTCAGCTCCTGGTTTCCACACTTCCATGCCTTCATCTTCGCATAGGTAACATCTATTCAAGGCATATGTAAGTGTATATTTCGTTTCATTTGTTTTTGTGGTTCCTAGCTTTCAGGTTGTAAGAGCATATTAGAGGATTACTCCAATTGGATGGTTTACTCCATATTTAAGAGGGTTACTCCTTTGTGGACTAAAAGGGTAAACTACTTTGTACTCATGTAGTGTGAGAATTACAACCAAGCACTGAGTTGTGTTGTTGGTTGTATGAGCCTGATTTGGGTGTTAGTGTAATCCATAAAGTGCGATTGCAACATGGGACTGAAATAGGATTTCCTTGGAATTAAGGATCCAAACCAGGATACTCCTTGTGTTTACATTTGTATTGGCGTTATTCTTTTTTTTGTTGCTGATGTATTGTTTTTATTTCCGCTGTATTGTACGTTTAATTATTAGTAACTTTTTAGTTACGCATATTTTCTTGCCAATACACAATTCAATTTCATCCCCCTTCTCTAGTGTAAGTTATGTGGTCATAGGTCCCAACAATTCAAAGATGTTAAGGAGTTCTCATTAGAGTCAAACCCTATACATAAACATGTAGAGTTATAGGAAAGAACTCATGGTATTATTTTTACTAATTTAAAAGCATTAGTTAGAGTCAACTCATATATAATAACTCGTGAGATTAAACAGACAATTTCCTAGAAATCCTACAACTCTTCTATCTTTTAGGTTAAATTTTAATCCAACAATTGGATCAAACCCAAACTCAATTTGATCCAAAAACCCAATAACTAAACCAAGGCTAGGCGACGGCTCGCTACCCTGATGCACTGTGGTCATCGGCCATAGCTAACATTCAATGGCCATAGCCAGCCTACTGGGTGGTAGTAGCCAGCTGGCTGCTAGCCAGCCTACGACCGATAGCTGCCAGATATAATAGGCCAACCAACCATCTGATGACAATGATTTGTCACGGGGATGCCTTAGGTGTGGTTTCCAGGGTTCTCATCTTTTCTTTTGGGATTAGGAATGTGTAACTCTTTACAAATTTTTCATACTCGCACTAGCAACACTTTGCGATGTGCTCCTCTCTCTCAATCAAGTAGATAACAACTCTTTGCAATCAATCACTTGCATTCGTAATACCTTGCGATGCGCTCATTTCTATCAATCAAGTTGATCACAACTTCTTGTGATTGTTTGTGTATATCTTATATATGTCACATTGTTTTCTTTCGATTATCATGACGAGCCATCCATGTTCTGAGACTCTAAAATCTGATTCCTACTTCTATAGCAACTTGAGTGCACTCTATGACAATGTCATAGGTACAACAATGATTCTAGCTGCATATGAAGACCACCCATTTTGGAATTTTCATCATTTGGTTGGTGTGAGACTGTACTTCTTCTCCAAATCAAATCTGGACTTTTTAATGACAGCTAATATGCAATCTGGTCTTTTCGACATAACTGTGTCGCTAAGATGTCTAGTGTATAGAAATATATCGAGCCCCAATAATAACTTAATGACATGATTTATGTATGTAATACCATGGTCATAAATGGTTCAAACTTATTACATTAATAAGTTTGTCCATTTTACATTGGCCAAAGACTTACCATTGATCCACACCAACTTTCTATGACCCTAACCTCCCATATCGGAGAAGACGAACCATATCTTGATTGTCACCTCCCTTTACACACTTTGGACTATGCTAACAAATACCTTGGAATAGTCATCATTGACGTTGGTCAGTAAAAGCCAAAGCATAGCCCTCCCATGTGTATGGTTCTTTAGCACGTCTCAAGTCAATAGAATAATCGGCACTAACAATCATCTAATATATTCTATTGATAGTCAGAGTATGTTTACCATATATAAGCTTCTCGACAAGTCGTTCTATGTAGTTGTTCTCAACAAGCATATGTGCAGTGTCAATGTCTACAAATCGAATAGCTTTGAGATCAGCCACTACCATTGTTATGGTAACGAGCAGTGCATACTGGTATATCCGGAATATCAATGTCCCGTTTTGAAATTTCTATAATCATTAGCATTTTGGATTTGTGCTTAAGCAGATCGATTATGTCCCATTATCATGATCTCGTCGTGGTCCTAATATCTTCACATGATCCAGGGACTTTATCCATGTAATTATATGACTATGCACACATATACTCAAATACATCAAGAATTTACATAGATAAATATTACCAAGTAATTTACTATTATATTGAACGAGATTCATCAATTGTAATAATTGACGTAAGAACATACACACACACACACACACACACACACACACACACACACACACATGGGTAAAGTGTTCCTAGGGTGACTCCTTAGATTAAATCTAAGGAGTCGCCCTCATTTTCCCCCATATCCCACATTTTCTTTGGATTTCATTTTTCATGGGGTTGTTGTTCATATCATGGATGGTCAACATACCAAAAATCAAGGCATTCCAATACTTTTAGAACCCACATCTACCCGTTGCAACTTCAACAGTCTAAAAACGTGTTGAAAACCCCATGAAGTTGCAACGGGTAGATGGGGGTTCTAAAAGTATTGGAATGCCTTGATTGTTGGTATGTTGGCCATCCATGATATGAACAACAACACCATGAAAAATAAAATCCAAAAAAATTGTGGGATATAGAGGAAAATGAGGGCAACTCCTTAGATTTAATCTAAGGAGTCACCCTAGGAACACTTTACCATATATATATATATATATATATATATATATATATATATATATATATATATATATATATATATATATATATATATATATATATATATAAACACCACCTTCCTTCGTACATTTTGGACTGTATCCAGCAAATACCTAACAACGAATGAGTGCCATTGATCGGTAAAGGTCAAAGCATAGACATCCCACATGCGAGGTTCTTTAGCGCGTCTCAGGTCTAAAGACTAGCATGTATAATCATCACTTGAAAGCTTCTCTTTGGCCGTCAGAGCATGTCATTCCTATGATCGGGAATATTCTAGAATGTGCTTAAGCGATTGATTAATTCATATTATCATAATCTCATTATGATCCTCATCATATCACACATTCCAAGGAGTTTATCAATGCAATTGATATATTTAATGCATCTACTCACACAAATCCATAAGATAATTATAAAAATAAAGAATTTCAAATTGAATATAATCATTTCGAACAAGATTTGTCAATTACAGAAATTGTCTTAGAATTGTCTTAATGGCATTGATTCCCAACACAAGCAACATAACGTCTGTCCCTTTTATGGCTGATCATGGCCTGGACTACTTCCATCTCTGTTGAGGAAGAGACTTTTGGTTACAAATTAAGTTGTTTTCTTCTTTCCAATGAGCTTCTTCTTCTCTGTAGAGAAAAATCCCTCAATATAATATGATATTGTTACATTAAAAATGGGTGTTACTTTGCGAACTGACCATTTTGCTCAACGCACATACCGCTTAAATTTTTGAAAAATAACGAAACTGTCATTTTCAAAAACCCCGAAATACGTCAATAAAAATTAATCAATGCACACACCAAATTATTGACCGCGGACATCTGGAACAAAATTACTCCGTGCACATACCACGTCTTCTTCTTCTTCTTCTTCTTCTTAAAAATATTTTGATCACTTCTTCCTTCTTATTCTTTTTCTCTATATTAATTAAGAAAGGTAATCAAAAAATACATGCCTAAATTTTTGAAATTTTTGCTTAAAGGTAATCAATGGTAATCTTCTTCTTTCTTCTTCTTCTCCTCCTCCTCCTCCTCCTCTCTCATCTTCTCTCTTCTCTCTCGTCTTTTTCATCATCTTCTTCTTTGTATCAATTTACATCCAGCCCCCTTGCCAGCCCCATTTCCCTTCCCTCCCTCTCCCCCCTCCCCCTTCCGCCAGCCCCAGCCCCCTCCTCCCCAACCACTCCTCCCCCTCCTCCCCCAGCCCCAGCCCCCTCCTCCATCCCCTCCTCCCAGTTAATTAACTAATTATCTTAAGCCACCCAATAATTACTTAATTAATTGTTTTTAGTTGTGCAAAAATTAAGTGATAGGTGAACTAAGTGATTTTGAGTTAACTGATATGTGAACTTAAAGGTATTTTCGGTAATATGGTATAGGCATTGAGCAAAAACTTTGTTTTTCAAAAATATATAAGATGTGCTCCAAGTAAAAAATTAAATAAAGAATTAAACGGCATGTGCGCTTGACTCGACAACGATTCTGTTCGAACCATGGGACCGAACCGGTTTAGAATCGAACTGAACCGGAACCGGTCGACTGATTCCAAGAACCGGAACCGGGTCAAGTCGGTTCGGTTCTGGTTCTCACTTCTGCAGAACCGAACCGGAACCGGCGGTTCCGGTTCCCCAGTTACCCGGTTCGGTTCTCCAATTCTGGCTCCTTTCATTGGGCATGAGGTCATGCTATAGGCCATTGAGAACCGAAACATAGTCATGGCCTTAGGACGGTTCACATCACTATAGATGATTTGGGGCTTAACACAAAGTGAACAATATGATTGCACACAACCATTGGTGGTGAATGCAAACCTAGATAATTGCTCCCCAGAGTACTCAACCAAGTAGCTCCTCTACATGGAATCATGCAGCAATTCATGTGATAAACAGTTTAATTATTTTGTAAGATGCATATTACTTCATTTTTCAATCCATATTTATAAGTTAAAAGAACATAAAAAATGTTACTGCATTTCAACGTATTCTATTAACAGAAAATACATGGGAACCGGTCCCGAACCAGAACCGGAACCGGAACCTGACTCGAACCGGAACCGGAACCAGAACCAGAACCGGCCGGGAACCAGAACCGGAACCGGAACCGTCCCTAAAGCGGTGCGGTTCCGGTTCCGGGTTCGGCCAGAACCGGAACCGAACCGCGGTCGGGTCTACTGTACGCAGAGCAAAATGGTCGGTTCGCAATGTAACTCCCTAAAAAACAGTGGTCATGTGTCCTATTGAATGTACAAAATGCCGAGCGTCTTTGTCGTATTGGCATCCATGTGAGAACCCGGGACCTTAGGTGTGAGCTCCCGGGTTCGGTACCCCTTACCCCCTCCTTCTATGTGTAACCCCCCTCCCTCCAACACACACACACACCCCCCCCCCCCCCCCCCCCCCCCCAAGTGTAGCTAGTGTAGCGGCTCCTCCGGGCTCTTGCGCCGGGCTGCCACACACCCCCCCCCCCCCCCCCCCCCCCCCCCCCCCACCTCCCCCCCAGTGTAGCTAGTGTAGCGGCTCCTCCGGGCTCTTGCACCGGGCTGCCAGTCGGCCTTCGGGCACGGACTGCCAGCCGGCCTTCGGGCACGGTTTCCTGCTTTCCGATGAACCCAAAAAAATGTACAAAATTGAAGGCCTGGACGAATCCATTTATGTTAATGAACAGGCATACTTCGATTAGGTAAATAATTACTTACTGCCATGTTCGGCAGCTGAGCCAAAACTCGGAGGAGTTGCACATAGTTGACACGAAATTGATTTGGCATATAAAAGTGAAAATTGGCAACAATGGCAGCCATAAAACACAATACTGTCTGCTCTCGAACATCCATAATACACACATACACCTCATAGTACGAGGTGTAGAAAGAATTGTCCCTTTTTTTAATGGACAATTCTTTCTACACCTCGTACTATGAGGTGTATGTGTGTATTTTTGCCCAAAAAAGCAAGGATAACGCATCAATTTGTCCCATCTTCTCATATTTTTTCCAAAAATAACAAAAACCAACACTAAAACCTATATGCACCCAAGTTTGAGGTGTAGATAGCACTTCTCTAAAAAAAGAGGAAGATACAATATTTGCAATCCCTAGGATGCTTGCTCTTTTGTACGCCTTCGACATAATCCCATGTCCAAAATTTGAGATCTGATATAGAGTACAAAAGAGAGAAAATTTCACAAACATTAACAACTTCACTCGCCAAAAAGCTTTACAATGTAATTTACATACAATGACTAAAAATACATCTCCTCGAACCCATCACCAAAAGAACTGAATCCAAAACATCACAGTATTTCGGCAGACACTACCCGAAAGCAATCTATATACCAAGATATGATAAACCAACCAACCCTGCAACAAAAATATGAGTACTTCCAAAACCAACCGATAAGGTAAACCCAGCAAGCTAGAGAAACCACAAACATTCCCAAACCCAAACATTTTCCCTCCAAGCTTAACTATCAATCTCTCAGAATCACCTGAGGTAGAACTCAATCTTGAGCTTGAACCCGAGCCAGAACCGCCAGATTTCTTCTTCCGATTCTACTCTGAGGTCGGATCTCTGGGCCCAGAAACATCCCCAGCTGATGTAATTCCGTCAGATTTTTCAGAACTTTGTTGTGTATTCATTTGCATGGCTGCAATTTGCACAGGACTGATTTGGATTTCTTCAGGAGGCTCTACTTCTACGTGTCGAGTCTGAATATGTTCTTCACTTGCCTCTGAAGAATGTACATCAGCAATTTCTGGCTCGACAAGTCTCTGGCTTGTTTCTGCTTCAGTATGCCCATCCTTGAGTTCCATCTCCACTGGGGGGCTTTCAACGCTGACTTCGGAAAGTTGTTTTAAAGCCACGTTTACGTCATCGAGAGATCCTGCTTCAGCAACATGCAAGTCCGAGTGTATCTCCTCCGGTTCCGAATGAGTTCCCTCTGGAAGAACATCTGGCATCTCAACATCAGCGATGCTAGGTTTGTCAAGGCCTTCACTAAACTTCTTTAAAGCTGAACTGATATCTTCAACAGAAATCGCATCTAGAACTAGCAGTTCTGCATCACTCCCTGATGGTTCTTGACCGCTGGTGGCAATATCCAATTCTCTGGCATCTTCTTCAGATGTTGAAGTAATTGAACTCTCAACAGTTGAGTCCAAAGCAGGATGCATGACAGCTTCCGCGTGGTGTTTCTTAAAAACTGAATCAATTTCTTCAATGGAGCATGGTTCAAGAACAGGCAGTTTAGAATTATACAGAGTCATCTCAGGGTCTTCCTCAGATGGCAGTAAGGAAGAGCTGACTTGAGGTTTGACTGAATTAGGCTCGTCGATGACTGGACTCACCTTATCTGAGTAGCTAAATTTGGCGTCAGAAATCACCCCAAGAGGTATAACAGAGTCATCCATATCTTGCAGCATAGTGGATATGTCTTGAATTTCAGGATGAGTACCTTCAAGGACACTATCGAATTGCCCTGGCTCTGCTCCATATCCTTCTTCTTGATCCCACTTTGGCTCCCTTTTTACCCGGAAGTCACCAACAGCATCCAACTCAGACAGGAAGCCTTCGTCGATATCCTTGATTCCTGAGACCTCAGCATGCACCCTATCATCTGATTCCTTATCTGAATTGTCTAAATCTTTCAGAATCCGTACTTCCTGATTGCTTAAGATTTCATCTATGATATTACTCTGCGAATCATTTGAATCATTATTGGAACTCATCTCATTCTCAGACTTCATCTTCAACGGAGTTGAGAATTCTGTGCTCGCTGTCAGCTCAAAAACACGTGGACCAGGAAAACAACCATCATGAGTCTGATTTATAGGGAATGCCACTGAATCATCGCCTTTTATGCCCTCAGGAACTAGCCCTATTCCAAAATCATCTTCACCAATATCCTCAACAGCAGACTTGCGAGCATTGGACTCTTCAGCCACTTGTGAGGCAGTTAAACAAGAACTTTCCGGAGAGTTTATTGAAGTTCTACGTTCTTCAAGATGAGAATCATCAAAATTCTCATCAGACTTTGAAGGTAGGCTTAAAATGGTAACCAGAGATTCTGGAACAACAGCTTCAAGAGATTGATAAGTTACAGACTCGTCTGCTGATGGCAGTTCCTTCAGGTCATTTCCTTCCGATAGGTTGCTTTTATCTGCAGTAACCAACTGATTCCAACTCAACTCTGAATCCATAGACGATGAGCTTGAGGAATGCATGATTTGCCCTGCCATTGAATCTGGCAACTCAGGCGGAGATGGATGGACATCTCCACTAGTTTCTGATATTCCCACCTTAACGGCATCATGTTCATTGATTTCAGAAATTTTCATTGGTCTCGATTCATTTTCATCAACAGAAAGATTGGACGATTCTACCAAAAGCTCTCCTATGGCAGATGCCAAGTCTTCTTCACTTCGAGCTACTACAAGATTTTGATCTTCTAGAAGATTCGCCTCAAATTGCCTTGGAGGTGAAGCCACTCCTAAGGACTCTGCTTGCACATCAGCTGGCGAATAAGTGGGAATAACATTGTCCATCCCTGCATAAGCAAAGGCTCATCATACATTGCACCAAGTTATTTAATGTTGACGGCAAAGAACGAGAGTTAGAAGAGTATTACCTCCATAAAGGAATACTTCATCCGGTGTTGCAATGTTAGAGAGGGTTTTTATTATTGCTGATGAGCTAGAATCAGGAAAAATATCTGCAGACTGAGCACCATCAACCCGATCTGATTGCCTGGTATCATCTCTAGTCTGGTCCAGAGCCGATGATTTTCCATGAATATTCACTTCCGATATCTTTTCATTAGCTTGTAATGAAGAGGAGATTGAATCCACGTATCTATCTTCAATGGTTTCAAGCTTTCCAGTATCTGAAACAGTCAAATTATCTTCCACTTCTCCATGTTCCTTCCCCAGTACATCAAAAACAGTATTAGCAGTCTGATGAGTTTCTTTAATAGCGATGGAAGTAATAAAATCAATGGCATGATCAGTATCAACGTCCATTCTATTCTGTTCATGTTCGTTATCAAAAGAATCAGATGCCTCAATTGATCGCCTATCTTGGTCAACGTGAGTTAACATTATGCTCCCTTGATGCATTTCTGGTTCAGTTAACTCGTGATCATGTTGACCTGTGTATTGTGAATTGCCAGACCCAGGAATGGTACATACCTTCGGATCACTCTTGGGAGTCAATTGCCTCTCGAAGGCAGTAAATCCTGTTACATCTGAATCCGTCTGCTGGGAAACAGAACATTGGTTCAACGTAGATTGTTTCCCCTCTTGATTAAAATCACCTGAAAATGATGGTCCGGCCATGGAGTTCTCATGCCTTCGAGACAGCATCCCTCTCTGTGCAGCAGAGACAAAATCATGATGGCTCAAATATTCTGTCGATAGCGTACTGAGCTCATCTACTTGATCACCAGGAAGATCAAAAGGATTCTTTCTTGGTTGCAGAACTGAAGGTGCGGAACCTGGAATGGGAGGTAAATTCACATCGCCATAAGAATCATAAGGAAGATCAAAAGGATTCCGTCTAGGTGCTGAAATGGATGGAATTGACGAAGGGTACAAACTGTCGAGGTCTATTAGATTCTTTTGAGTTTCAAACCTCTGAAGTTTTCTCAGTCTTCTTCTTGCAATTAAGTTCTCCAACCTGCGATTCCTTTCCGCTTCAGAATACCCAAGATCCATGACATTCTTCTGGTCATCAGCTGTCCATGGTACAGTAGCTTCATTAGCTGCCTCTCTCTCCTGTGATTCTTTATCTGCATCCTTGTTTTCAGCTTCATCCTCTGTGACACCAGTATCTGATTCATGATCTTCAGATGATCCGCTGGAGGCAGCATCTGAGTTATCAAATGTTCTGAAAGTAAGCTGATGGTCTTCAGAGTCCAGAAGCGGGTGAAGCTCATCAAGCATAGGTATGATATCAGCCATAGAGGCATCAGGAGATGAACTTTCTGCCCCATCAGAATCAGAACAAGATGCATCGCATGTATCAACTGCATGCCAAGGAGAACCTAGAGATGAATCAAAAGGACTTTCCGATGTAGTATTAGCAATTTGTACCGTGAGGCCTTCAAGTTCATTTTGATCAGTAGTAGCAACTATATGATCTGCATCAAATTGCTGTACAAGCTCTGCCGGGACTTCTACATCAAACTCTCTCTTATTAACAAAGCCACCCTCAACTTCTCTTTCATCCGACACTTTCATCCCGCCATGCAGTGTGTTGTCATCTTTTTGGAGTAACAAACTTGTGCTTAAGACAGTATCATCCATACGAATTCCCTCGTCATGCGCTTTCACAGAAGGAACGTCCCTTTCTATCTCAACAATACTACTGTTACTTGCTTTTCCTAATGCATCTTCTACAGCCCTCTCATTCACCCCCATGTTAGCTCCTAGAAGAGTTTCCGCCGTGAACCTCTCGTCTTTCTTAATAACAACATCATCATCAATGCTCCCAACTTTTAGAGAGGAAATTTCCACAGTCCTATCCTCTTGTTCAATTTCAGGGATGTTAGGTTTGCCATAACTTAGAAGTGTTCCAAGTAGTATTGCCGTGCACACAAGCACAGGAAAGGAAGAAATAAGGAGCGCAAATAAATAAGGGAAACCTTTGGACAGTATGAGCAAGAAAACTAACATGCCCGAGATATAAGGATGAGCACGAGCAGATCTATAGCTAATTCTAACTGAAAACATTACACCCTTCCTGAGATGCATTATAATTTCCTTCAATTCAGTTGCCATTTCGCCTACTTTGTCCTTTTCTTGCTTTCTCAAACTGGAAAGAAGAAATAAACAAAATTAGAAAGAAAGATTAAGCACTCCACATGGATGCTACTCACCAATGTAAAATCTGGTTAGAAAATGAATATAATCCAGATTAAAAACAGTAATCACTTCTCAAATAAAAACAAAACCAGCTCAAATATCTTTTAAATATACAAACCTATACAAGAAAGAGAGTACGGAGACAATGAAATTACATATGATTAAGTTCTCCAAAAAATACAATAACAGGTTATTATTGAGGAAAGGACAAGCAAAATATGTGGATCATTTATAAATTCAACTTTTAATGTCTGATCCACTTTATAAAGGCAGCTGAAGGAATATGTGACAGTTCTGAAGTGCTTGAATTGGCAAGAGACATAACTTGCAATAATGAGAGAAATTCTGCCAAAGATAAACCGCTCGAATAAACAGACTTGTTTGACCTTGTAGTTATGATGTATTTGCATTAACCCTTTCAGGCTTTCAGCCACCAACCTCACAGCAAATTACCGATATGATATAGATAGACCCAACACCACCTAATAACTACAAGTTGAACATTAGTCTTAAGTCTTTCCAAAAGACAGTGACCAGTTGTTCAATAGCTGCACCAAATTAACTGCCCATGCATTTTTTAACTCGAAACAATTGTAACTGAAAATGGTTTGTAGAGAAGGGATAGTCTGCCAAACATGGGCATTTCAGGGTGAAGTGAAAGAGGGAGCATCTCCGTGAGAAAAGAAAGAGGGAGCTTATGGTGGGACACGTCCATGTGTGGGAGTGTAATTTCCTTGTTTTCATTTTTCCTCCCTCTTTCATCTATTTTATTTATTTATTTATTTTGTGAGATGGTGTTTGGGTTTTGCGTGTGTGGATGTGGGTGGTGCGCGCGGGCATGATGTTTTGTCTTTCAAGTGTTAGTACAAAATGATTTAATCTACGAAGCATGGACACGTGTATGGAGATTGATAGGAACCAAACACAAATCTGGAACTTTATTAATAAAACTGAAAATAAAAGGGATAGATTGATTACAATTGTAGGGGTAATTACCCTCCCAAGACGCCGATTGATATGGGACGTCCGCACCCTCCCGTAGACAAGAAATTTTCCCTCGGAAATATCTCAATACTCAAATCCAAGCCTGCCTAGGACCGACCGGCTCTATACCTTTTTATGATAATCCCCCTAATTGTCTAATTACCCAAATACCCTTACACTAATAAAATAACACAAAACACCCAAAATAAGGCCATATTGGGCCGGATATATCATTACTCAACCCCCTGAAAAGCACCTTGTTCTCAAGGTGGTGCATGAAATCTCTGGCGGTCCTACTCCAATGGAAGGTCGTCATCCACTCCGGTTTCTTCCTCCTCCACTATGTCCACGTCGTCTCCGCTATCAGCACTTGCAGCTTGCGCACCCCACAATGGTGCCCCAGGGTGAACCTCTCATCGCATCTGAAACACATCCTTTTTTGCATCTTCTTCCTCTTCTCGGCGTCAGTCATCCTCCTAAACTGATCCTCTGCTGGCTGTGCACTGCTCTTCTCCCCAATCTTCTCATTACTCGCCCGATATGTCCATGTAGCCGTCTTCAGCCCCTACCACTGCTGGAGCTCCTGTCGACCCCAACTGTCCATGTCTCTCCTCTCCTCCATCTGGTGGTCCTCCATCATCTGTGCCATCTCCATGACCTCCACCAGCCCCTGAGCCTTGTATGGGCGAATACCTGAGCGTGGCTTCAGACCCTTCATGAAAGTACCCTTCAGTGACTCATCAGAGACCATTCGCACTCGTCCTGAGAGGGTCTCAAATCTCTCTATGTACTCCCTAACAGTTTCGTCCTGCCTGAGTGCAAACAACTGTTCTTGGAGGTTTCCCATGTGAGGCTCCTGAAACCTCTCCAGTATGTGGTCCTTGATCTCCTTCCAACTGCGAAATGGACGCCGATGCTCTCTCCACTGATACCACCCTAGAGCGTTACCCTCCAAACATACTGTTGCCCCCGCCTCCAACTTCTGTACCTCAGTCATACGGGACACGTTGAAGCATCTCTCCGCCCTTTAAATCCACGCATGTAGATCCTCCCCCTCGAATGTGGGCATCTTCAACTTTCATACTCTCCTGTCCACCCCCCAAAGTGTTCCATATCTGCTCCTCTGTCATGGTACCTCTGGCGGTTGGGATGGTAAGTGTATCTGTGCCCTTCGAAGCCCCCACGTGGGCCTCCTCCTCGTCCTCCGTAGTCTTCCAAACCTTCGCCTGCGAAGAAGACCTGCTCTCCTCTCGCGCAATCCCCTCCTCCGCCATCATCTCCTGCATAGTCTTCATAAGTAGGGGGTGGGCGTGGTTGCTTCTACGTGCCATAACAGGGATCGTGGGTCTCCTGAAACTCGTCATCCTCGTCGTCGGGCTCTCATGAGTAATCTGGGGTGTCGTCGTCGTAGTGTGTCACCGGTTGGCCTTGGGGCCCTCCCGTATGCTCGAATCTGCGCTGATTTGGATACAAACGTCGCTGAAACGGACCTGAAAATCCTCCTTGGAGCTGTCATGTGCCAGGAAGTGGCTGTCGCCACTCGCTGACACCGTGTAGGGGCTCTGCCAAGGGCGGCAGCCCCTGCTGGGATTTCTGCAGAGGTCGACGCCCCTGTCGAGTCCCTGTGGGGGCTCTGCAATGACCGGCGCCCCCTGCTGGGGCCTCGGCAGGGGCCGACGCCCCCTTCCGACCCCATGGGGGCTCTGTAGGGGCCAACGGCCCCTGCTGGGGATACAACAGGGGGGGTTTGCAAGGGCCGTCGGCCACTGCTACAACTTCTGCAGGGGCTGGCGCCCCTTGCCGACCCCCTGGGGGTCTGCAAGGGGCGACATCCCCTGGGTTGCTGTCGAATCCCTTTTCGTGCCAAGTTGTGGTCTTCTCGGGTTTCCCGACCCGTCTCCGCCCCTTGAGGTCTCCTCGTCTTCCGCGAAGTAGTAGTCGGCGTCACCATGGATCGACGTGCTCTGAAACCAATTTGATTGGAACCAAACACAAATCTGAAATTTTATTAATAAAACTGAAAATAAAAAGGTTAGATTGATTAAATTGTTGAGGTAATCGTCCTCCCAAGACGCCGATTGATAGGGGACGTCCGCACCCTCCCGTAGACGAAGAATTTTCCCTCGGAAATATCTCAATAATCAAATCCAAGCCAGCCTAGGACCGGCCAACTCCATCCCCTTTTATAAATAATAATCCCCCTAATTGTCTAATTACCTAAATACCCCTACACTAATAAAATAACACAAAACACCCAAAATAAGCTCATATTGGACCGAATCTATCAGAGACCCAGCAAAGTTTTTAAAAGTTTCATATATAAACACTGCGATAAAACCATATATGTGTGTGCATGGCAATTTATAGATAATACACGTCAAATATCATGGTCATTAGTATGTGTTTTATTAAAAATAAACCCAAAAAACAATATAAAACTTTCAATGAGAAAAGTCCACAGTATAATTAAGTAACAAAATCAAACAAAAAGATACCACAAAATCCAACTGATACCTAACGTAATGACAAAAATATTAGGTTATGTTGACATACTGTCGGTTTAGTTATGATCCCCACCCACCCACCCACCCACCCATGTATTGCACATAACTTTTAGGCTATGTTTAGAGCCAACATGGCTCCGACAAGTAACGTTTTGGGCTTCTTAAAGGGCATGGCTTCCAAGTGTCCGATACGTGTCGAGCAATAAGTGTCAGTATCTGAAAAACAACATGAACACAACACTCATTTGATGTGTCCGTGTTTCCATAGCGTTTGTCAGCCACTTGAAATCAATCATCCAACATAAGCAGATGTCATATAAAACTAGAAAATGAAGACATGTTAAATACATGCATGTGTGAACACAAGAAAATACAGCTGCAAATATCAATTACAAAAAATCAATAGAATGAGTTTGGATCAGATACATGCATCATCTTAGTCGCATGTAACAAAATATAAAAACAGAAACATATATTTAAATATTTATCAAAAAGTATCAATGAAATTATATAGAGGTAGCCTTCATTACTTTCCTGGTTCTGCCTTATTAGCTAGTATAATTCCAAGATTGTGCAGAAAAAGAAACAATAAATAACATGAAACCAATTAGCTACAGGAAGGAGCTTCCTTTCCTGAGTCATATTTATGAAACCAGTGGATTACTGGTATCTATACATTTTCGCAATATCAAAACTTTTATCAGAGAATTTACATAATAGACATTTCAATACTACTCCAGACTTCACAGCACAATGAATCAAATATTTTCTAAATCTTACACAAGATTTTGATGCGATCCGGATATATATCTGGAAAGTTCAGATCTGAAAATAAAAGATTACTACTACAAAACAACTACACGCTAATTAACGACTACGAATCGACGAAACAACTCATTAGAGATTAATCTAAGGGAAATAGGAAAAGCCCTAATACAAATTTTCTGGGGATTAAACAAATAAACAAAAGAAATTTCTCTCACAATTTTCGCATGACTTCCTAGGGCCAGCTATAGGCTTTAAATAGCCAGCATTACATAATAAGCATTACATAATAAGTTCCATTACTGAAATGCCCCCAGGGCCCTAAATATCAGCCGCATCACTACTCCGCCCTGAAAAATCACCTTTTCATAAAGGTGGTGCATGAAGTCTGTGGGCCATCCGTTCCAAGTAGATTGCAAGCCTCCTCCCGGGTCAAACGGATGGGATTGGTCTCAACCGCTTTCAACGACGGCCAAAAAGATATTGGCAAGTCAAGGCGGCACCCAAAACGCGTCGTCGGGATCCCACAAATACTCTGTAGGGTCAACGTCGTCGTTGCGCTACTGAAATCCTTTCCCGAGCCCCACCTGTGGCTGAAAATATGGCGTCTGAACTGATCGGGCCCCTTAATGGGCCCCCTGTGGCACTGACGAAGTCGAAGAGGGTTGTCGGGTCCTCAGAAAGCTCAGCAGGCCCCCTGGAACTCGGGCGGGCCTCGGATGCCCCCGCAGAATCCCGGTGAGGCCCCCCAAGGGGGCGGCGGGACCTGACGGCCCCAAATTTGGGCGGGCGGGCCTCCGCCGCTGCCCCAGGAGGCCGCCGGAGGCCCAGAAGGGGCGAGCGGCACTGGACACCCCTCCTGGGGGTTCGGCGGAGCCCCAGGGACTGCCGGAGGGGTGGCCACCCCCCTCCGATGGCCGTCGAACTACCCCGTGGCGGGGAGGTAGCCGAGAAGGCCTCCCAATCTTTCTGATCTGCTGTGTTTCCTTGCTCGTTTGGGTACAGGCCTTCGTCTTCGACATCTTCCGAAACCCCTTCGTTAAAAACCACATTTTTCTCATTCCTCGTCGACAAAGGTGGCTCCTTTTGGCATAGATCAGGTAGAGCTGGCCTTGAAAGCTTCAGATCTGGTAGATCTACTCTTGAAAGGTTCAGATCTGGCTCTGAATCTGGTAGATCTGGGCCTGAAATCTTCGGATCTGGCACCGGATCTGGTGGATCTATGCCTGAAATCTTCAGATCTGGCTCCAGATCTGGTGGATCTATACCTGAAAGTTTCAGATGGTCCCGGATCTGGTAAATATACTCCTGAAAGCTTCAGACTTGGCTTCGGATCTGGTCGATCTACTCCTGAAAGCTTCTGGCTCCGGATCTGGTAGATCTACTCCTGAAATCTTCAGATCTGGTGCCGGATCTGGTTGATCTACGCTTAAAATCTTCAGATCTGTCTTTGTCCTTGCAACGGAAGTGTAGTGGCGATCGAACTCTGCCGAATTCTCACGCATCTGCATAAAAAATTTCTCTGTCACTTGATTCAATCTTTCTTCCCATCTCTCGAGTGCCACCCACAATTCTTTCTCTAATAAGGCGAACATTATTAACGTTGCCATTGGATCTCACGCTCTGATACCAAAATGATGCGATCCGAATCTAGGATCTAGATCTGGAAAGTTCAAATCCGAAAATAAAAGATTAATACTATAAAACAACTACTCACTAATTAATGACCACGAATCAACTAAACAACTCACTAGAGATTAATCTAATGGAAATAGGAAAGGCCCTAATACAAATTATCTAGGGATTAAACAAATAAACTAAAGAAATTTCTCTCACAATTTTCGCATGACCTCTTAGGGCCGGCTATAGGCTTTAAATAGCCAACATTACATAATAAGTTCCTTTACTGAAATGCCCACAGGGCCCTAAATATCAGCCGCATCAGATTCATGAATTTTGAGTATGGGTAAATACAAAAATTGATCTCAAATAGATTGCCAACTTCTCATTCCATCCATTCGTGTGGGAAAATGAGACCACCAAACACCATAAGCACTTTAAGCATGCCTCATGTACTGAAGAGTTCTTATACCTAGGAAGTATGTATGCATAGGCAGACTAGGAGACAAGAAGCCGCGTACAGGGAAACATGAGAAAACATTGTTACACAGATCACAGTGTGTGTGTGTGTGTGTGTGTGTCCATGTACTGTGCATGTGTATGCGCAAAAGACACAGATTCCTGGAGGTAAAATATGCATACTGATTTAAATTATTTAATGATTAAAACCATGAGATTGAAAACCAGGCAATTCACCAAACAGAGCAATCCAAACCCCCATTGAGCAGCCAACCCAAAAAAAGATCCTGATTTCTCTCATCTGTTTAGTATAAGTTCCTGACATGTCAGGGCTGAAAGCTGATGTTAATTTATTTTTGACATTTATTTATCCGATACATGGCTCCGAGTCTTCAACGTGGCAACATCTCAAAACATTTTTTTGGATGTCTTTGGTTGGACATCCATTTTTTCTAATCATATTCCTAAAGCCAACACTTGTTCCTGCATGACCTTGTCAAGCACGCAATGGACAAGGGTCATATAAGAATCAGGCAAGTTTGCAAATTGGAGTTGCTTGCAGATGAAACATGTACCATACCTTTAAGGCTTTAACCACTTCTGAACGGGTGCCAGGAAGGAAAATCAAACCCAAGTACTTTGTGAAACACTCCCCATATTACTGAGGCAGATCCAACCGAACATAAACCTATATGGGGCCTGGTTGGTAATTTATCTCCTTAACTATTGCTACTTTTAACTTTGTAAAATGTAATGCATTGTGGCTTTCCATCCTAACCTTAGAGAAGTGTGATGACATACCCCTACCCCAAACCCCCATCAAACAAAAGTTCACAATAATCATCCCTTCTTATCAAGCTCTACTTGCGGGATGACTGATGTACATGGGCAAATACAACCCCCCCCCCCCCCCCCCCCCCCCCCAACAAAAAAAAAACACCAACACACACACACAAAACCCCCCTTCCTGAGCAAAATTTCCAGCGGGTTCCACTGAATTGGTACCCTTCTAAACCTTTTAGTCATGTGCAAACTAAAAATTGGCATGCCTAACATAGTTTCAGATCTTTTGGCTTAATAACATGTTTGACGTCAGTGTAAAAAATAAATAGTTTTTAGTTTTAGAATAAGAGCCAAATGAGTCCAATATCAATTGTCATTCTAGTTGTAATAATTTTGTATTTTCAGTTATATAACGATATCAATACCCGATTTTAGGGCAAGTGGTTCTGAATTACTATTTTTTCTCCTCTATTTTCATGCCGCTATTATCCTCCTAGAAAGTTGAATGGTAGTTACTCTCAATGATCTAGTGCTGTCAAAGTTTATCTTACCAATCAAAGAAAGCAACACCACCTCAGAGATGATCCTCCACTGCCTTCTTCATTTAATTTTGCAGCTCATCTAGTGTCTTTAATGCTTACTCAAATACTATTCAAAGTTGGACAAGTGGTTGTAGAGGATACGCAGATAGTTCCTTATTGTGATTTCATACGAAGCCTTATATTGCTTGGATGTGTCATCATCTTAACAACTGTAAGCATGTTAGGGGGTATGTGAAGCTTCTTTATCATAAGTATATAAATTGTTTGGATGAAGAGTTTTTTAGTGCAAGCAAGAAAGGAAGACCCTTATCGGGTTCTTTGGAAATTTAAACAGAACTTTTAAGGAGCTTAATGTCATGATGTCGATTACATCCAATGTCAAGAAAATACAGAACAACGCACGCAATTGGTTACTCAAAAGATTCTTACTGGTTTGAGACTTAATCTTGATTCAATAAATTTTAATATCTCAATCTACAATAAGCAGCTGTTATTTGCTTAACAAATTTTTGGCTATCTTAAACTGTCCATAAATCTAAATCGGTTTTGATGTTGATAAGGATGTTGAGTCTGCACTTGTTTCTAAAAGTAACAAGCCATATCAATTTCGCAGTGGTAATTATGGCTTCACACCTACTTGTTATGGGCATAATGGCAGGGAAGATTGTATGGATTTCATAATAGAGGATATCACGATAGATACCATGGTACGGGATATCATGGTGAAGTTCCTAGAAGTGAAACTTGAAGTTGCACTCATTGCGATAAGGACAATCATACTCGTGATTACTGTATGAATATGTTTGAGCAAGCCTCACGAATTGTTAATGTGGTTGTTGCTACATGATTTGAAACCATCCTACAACTGGTCATATGTGGTCATATGTTGATGTTTTTTGTTGCTACATGATTTGATACCATCCTACTATCAAAGATATCAAAGTATCTTCAGCAAAATCAACACAACATCAATATCTCAACAACCTGTGGAAGCTTCAACAGAATCCGCCTATATCTCCACAGATTCTCTCCTAGTAGTTATAACAATAGATTTATTATTTGATAAGTTTGTTTGATGCTTCCTTGTATTTAGGCATCTCTGTTTTACATTGTGTGTATATATACAACCCTTGTAAACCAAATGAAGCAATGAAATGAATTAACATTCAAAGTATATTTCCGTTATGGTACCAGAGCCCTTCCTCTAACGAGTTAGATCCTCCTCTTTTTTCTATCTTCTCGTCCTCTTTTTTTTTCCATATGGCCTCTGACTCGGCTATAAGCAATTCATCAACAATTGTTGTTATCTCTTCAAATTTCAAATATCAAAATCTAATAACCACCAATGCTGCTGCTCAGTTGCCTCTCAAGCTCACATCTCGCAACTATTTTTCGTGGAAAGCTTAATTTAATGCTCTTTTCTTTGGTCTGGATCTTCTAGGATATCTCAATGGTACCTTCCCATGTCCCTCTCCAACATTAGGTGAAAATGATCAAACTATTCCCAACCCAGTTTATCTTCTATGGCGTCGACAAGATCAATTAATTTTGCATGCGATTCTCGCATCTCTGAGTGAAGCTGTTATACCGTTGGCTTGTCCTGCAACTACTAGTCAGGAAGCCTAGACTCGTCTCTCTCGCCTCTATGCCAAGAGATCTACCACTCACATGATTCATCTCAATGATAAACTCACTACAGTTACTCGTGGCTCTCTCTCTGTTATTGACTTTCTTGTCTCTATCAAACAAATTGCAGATGAGCTCACTGCTCATGGTGATCCTCCAAGTGATGCTGATCTTCTTATCTATGCAACCCGTGGTCTCGGCCCTGCTTACAAGGAACTTACTACTGCCATGCGAACTCGAGATTCTATTGTTCCGTTCGAAGAATTGTTTGATAAGCTTATCGATCATGAGACTTTCCTTCTTCACGATGACAAACAAAATTCTGATCACGTTCCTCCAACTGCCAATATAGCCAACAATTTCTCATCTTCCCACCGCACTCCAAAGCCCAATTTTCCCTCCCCAACACCTGGCATACTTCCTAATCCTGCGCCTACCAACAAACAATACAAACCAACCCATCCACTTCACTGCCAGTTCTTTGTCAGTTCTGCAGCAAGCGTGGACATGATGCCAAAAGATGTTTAAGCTCTTTTCCCAACTTTGCCCTCATCGTCCATATGCAAATCACGTCACCACATCCCAGACCGCTCCACATCCATGGATAGTTAACTCTGGTGCGTCTCACCATGTTACCTCTCAGTTGTCAAACATGACTCTTCATCAACCTTATGAGGGTTCTGATGACATTCAAATCGATTATGGTTCAGGTTTACAAATAACTCATACTGGATCTGTTTCTTTTCCTCCTTTCAATCTCTCTAATGTTTTATGTGTGTTGTCTATTAAACAAAATTTAATATCTGTCTCTAAATTTTGTCGATCCAACCAAACTTCTATTGAATTTTTTCCTTCTTATTTTGTTGTCAAGGATTTATGTACAGGGACTCCTCTACTCCGCAGAAAGAATCGGAATGATCTTTATGAATGGCTAACTGCAGGAGGTGCAAATACTAGCCCAATCATGTCTCTCTCCACCAGTCTCACTGCTTCTACATTCCCGATAATTTGGCATGGCCGTCTTGGTAATCCATCCCTAAAAATAATAAAATATCTGGTACAATCTGGTTCAATGTCGTTGTCTTCCTCTATTCCTCCCAATTTTATGTGCCAATCGTGTTTATGCAATAAAAGCCAACGTTTACCGTTTGGTGAATCCACTTAAGAAAGCCATGGCCTCTTGATTTAATTTACACTTATGTTTGGGGCCCTTCTCCTGTCCAATCTAATAATGATTTTTATTATTACGTAATTTTTGTTGATAATTTTACTAAATATGTTTGGCTCTATCCTTTGCGTCTCAAATCTGATGTGTTCATTATTTTTCGTCAATATAAAGCTGTGGTTGAGAAATTTTTTTAACGTCCTATCATCTCTGTCTACTCGGATGGTGGCGGAGAATATACTGCTCTAAAAGACTTCCTAAACACAATGGGTATTCAACATCTCAAAACACCGCCTCACACACCTCAATACAATGACACTGCTGAAAGACGACATAAGCACATTGTCGACACTGGCCTCACTCTTCTTCATCAATCAAAACTCCCTCACAAATATTGATCAACTGCTTTTCAAACTGATGTTTATTTAATTAGCCGGCTTCCCACTCCTATACTACATTTTGCTTCCCCTTACGAAAAATTATTTTCCCGGAAACCAAATTACAACAAACTAAAAGTTTTTGGATGTCTATGTTTTCCTTGATTAAAACCATACAATTCTAATAAACTTGAACCCAAATCGTCTCCATGTGTTTTTCTTGGTTATTCTCTCAATCAAAGTGCCGATTTTTGTTTGGACATTATATCAAATAAAACCTACACATCTCGTCATGTTCGGTTCAAAATCCTCCTCTGCTGATTTTTCAAATCTGTCTACATCTCTTAATAATTGGAATTTACCTTCAACTTCTCTTTTTATACCACCAACGCCAGAGCTCATTGTTGTACAACAACCACCAGTAGAGACCGCCATGGCAGCTCCTTTGCACATTTTGTCGTCGTCAATCACTGCATCTTCGCCGTCTCTTTCTGCAGAATCGGGTAGTTGTACTCATAACTTCTCTCCTCTCATTAATGCTTCGTCCTCACCTCCTATCTATAGTTCTCTTGCTGTAGGTCTTCACCCGCCATTCCAGCCCTTCCCATGTCAACAATTCCAACCAAATCAGCTCAGCAAGCTCCTTCCCATTCCATGACCACTCGCTCCAAAAATAACATTTACAAACCCAAACGTCTCTACCAAACAATTACAAATCATCCTCTTCCCTACTCTGTTGAACCCACCTGTTTTACCCAAGCCATTAAACATGTTGAATGGCGGCAAGCCATGTCTAATGAGCTTACAGCACTTCTTCGAAAGGGAACATGGAAACTCGTCCCTCCTCCTCATTATCAACATGTAGTTGGCTGTAAATGGGTTTTTCGGATTAAACGACATCCTGATGGTTCCATCTCCAAGTACAAAGCTCGTCTCATTGCCAAGGGATTTCTTTAATGTCCAGGTATTGATTTTTATGACACTTTTGGCCCGATTGTTAAACCAATTGTTCGTCTCATCCTTTCCCTTGCCTTGTCTAATGATTGGCATCTACGACAATTGGACGTCAACAATGCTTTTCTTCATGGCACACTATCTGAAGAAGTCTTTATGCAACAACCCTCGGGATTTGTTGATCAAAACAATCCGAACTATGTTTGCAAACTAAGAAAGGCAATTTATGGTCTTAAACAGGCTCCTCGAGCATGGTATAATGAGCTCAAGGAATATTTACTCTTCTATGGATTTGCTAACTCACGAAGTGACACCTCACTTTTCATTTATCATCGCAATGCTATTACTCTCTATTTTTGGTCTATGTTGATGATTTGATTGTCACCGTCAACAACAACGAGTTTTTCACATGTTTTTTGCCAGCATTGGCAACTCGCTTCTCCATTAAGGACCTTGGCGACCTTCATTATTTCCTTGGTATTGAAGTTCTGCCAACCAAATCTGGGCTTCTCTTAACTCAGCATAAGTATATAAGGGATTTATTGGAAAGGACAAAAATGAATGGTGCAAAAGAATGCACTACGCCAATGTCTTCCACTCAGCCCCTTCAGCTACATGATGGTTCTTCATCCACCAATGCAACCCAGTTTCGTCAAGTAATTGGTGCTTTGCAATATTTGTCACTCACTCGGCCCGACATATCTTACGCATTCAACAAAATGGCACAATTCATGCATTCTCCTTCAGAGATTCATTGGTCTGCAGCAAAACGGATTTTACGCTATTTAAAAGCTATCATACATCATGGTCTTTTTCTCAAAAGACATCAGAATCTCTGTGTTACTGCCTTTACAGATGCAAATTGGGCTGGCAATCGTGATGATCGCACATCCACTTCAGCATACAATGCTTATCTTAGGGGCAATGCAATCTCCTGGTGTTCAAAGAAACAAAAGTCTGTTGCACGTTCCTCCACAGACGCAGAATATCGTGCTCTTGCATCTTGTGCTGCTGAGATGCTCTGGATTAAAATTTTAATCAGTGAGTTACATGTTACTTGCTTAACCGCTCCACAGATTTTTTTGTGATAACATTGGTACAACATATCTCTCTGTTAATCCTGTCTTTCACTCAAGAATGAAACACATCTCCATCGACTATCATTTTGTTCGTGACCATGTGGCTCAGTGGTCTTTCACTGTATCGCATATATCTTCTAAAGACCAACTAGCCGATGCCCTCACCAAGCCCTTACCGTCTGCCACCTTTCACAACTTACGTTCCAAGATCGGTATCTCCAATGGGAGCACCATCTTGCGGGGGCATATCAAAGATATCAAAGTATCTTCAGCAGAATCAACCACAACATCAATATCTCAACAACCTGTGGAAGCTTCAACAGAATCAGCCTATATCTTACCTCCACAGATTCTCTCCTAGTAGTTATAACAATAGATTTATTATTTGAAAGTTTGTTTGATGCTTCCTTGTATTTAGGCATCTCTGTTTTACATTGTGTGTATATATAAACCAAATGAAGCAATGAAATGAATTAACGTTCAAAGTATATTTCCGTTACCTACAACTGGTCATATCGAACAATCTTAAATTCTTGTCTCTAAAGCCGAGTATTCTCAGTTCTTATGGTATATCGTTACACAAAGACATCAACTACGATTGCATCTTTAACACAAACTAAATTATTAGCAACATATTTTACATCTAGTTCTGCTTCTCAAACTTATGATATTGCCTCTAGGTAGCTAAGCATAAACAAATACATCTAGTCTATTCTCTCACATATAATATGCCTCATTGTTACATGCAGTTATTCTGATTGATCGATCATCCACCAAAGTAAATGCTACAGGCGAAAAACATCCTATACCCTCTATTTATTTATCATCATTTTTATTTATTCCTCATTTTACACTTAATTGTGTGTCAAAAAACTTACTAAAATGTGAAATGTTTGGTTGCTTTATTCTAATTATGTTGTTATTTAGGATTAGAATCAATGAAAACAATTGGTGAAGAGCACGAGTGCAAAGGGCTCTACTACTTACAATCTCGTGTTGCATGTTCAGCCACAATTCCTCCTTTACACATTTATTGCCGCCTAGATCATCTTTCATTGAATAATTTGAAGATGTTAATTCCTTCTTTAGATCATTTAGAGCATAAGACAAGTAAGTATGAGAAACATCATAGTATATCTTTTCTATCTAGTGTCAATAAATGGGCATCTGATTTGTTTTGTTTGAGTTCCTTTAAACATTTAAGCCACAGGTCGTGTAACCTAAAATTGTGGTTTATGTATTTTATAACATTTGTAACAGAATTTTTCTTATGTTACAACGCTTCATTAAATGAAAATCGTTCTAAATTGTTTTCTATTTCTTGTGTTTTTTATGTTAAAATTCAAAGTCAATTTAACGCGCCTTGAAGATCTTTCGAAGTGACAATACCAAAGAGAAATTTCCAATTTTCAAAGATTTTACAACCACACATAAAATTATTTATTAATTGTATTGTTCATATATCTAAAACAAAATAACATGGCAAAACATTACAATTGACATCTTCCAAAAGCCAATACAGCCTTGTTATGAATGTTCCTAAAAAAATTTGGAGTAAAACGGTTCTCACGGCGTGTAATTTGATAAATCAAATGTGGTCATCTGTTTTTCATGCTAAATCTCCACATTCAGTTCTTTTTCTTCCTGAGTGTTTTTGGTTACCTTTCAAATCTTAGGTTGTATATCTCCTTTTTATAAGCATGATTCTAGGATAGATAAGTTAACACATTGAGCCATTAATTGTATCTTATGAATGCGACTACACAAAAGGGATATAGAAGTTATAATCATACTCTTCGTCTTTTTACCTGTGCAACGGTCACTTAATATGGGTCCACTATATTTCTAATCTTCATTAAATTTATTAGATCTTACAAAGTTACTAATGTTTCCAATTCTTATACCTCTTTTACCTTTTATTAAGCAGCCACCACAAACTTCACAACCACCACAATATTTTTCATGCAGCCACTACATGGAGAAGAGAAATCACTTATCTGATCCATCTAGCATAGAACTTTCAGAACCATTGGAAGTTCAAACTTTCGGGTTTCCTTTATCAAAGCAATTATTATGTTGCCTTCATATCTTGGTTCATTGCATGGAACAGTTTGTGTGTTTTAATAGTATTCAAATCTGGAATGTCTTGTAATGGGAAATATTTCTATCGTTACTTCATCACAATGTCGGCATAATATTATGCCATTTAATTTGTTAAGAATTGTCTCCTTAAGCATGCTAGCACTATGAAGTTTAATGTTATGCTTAAATTGTGTAGTCCAGTGAATGATACTTTTGACGATACTGATAAGTATCGATTGTGGATTACAATGGAGAATTGGCTCATGTCTTGTCTTGTTACTATATGTACAACTTGATCTATTGCGCGTAATCCCCAAAATACGTAGTTTAAAAAATATTAAACTTAGACAACATGAACCGACCTGAATATTGCACCTGACACCAAACTGTTAACTAATCAACTTAACATGACTCGCTGGGGTTAGGGAAACGTATCTGGGCGTACTGAAGCCTGCTTTCGGCCCGTATCTGGGAGGATTTCCGTCTATGGATACTGAGTCCTTATTACTCGACCCGGGTTAGCACCATGCGGTCCAAGATGGTCTTCGGGTTGCACATCACACTCTCCGTTATAAGTCACGACCAAGTATTGGTTCACATTAACAAGTACAATCTTGTAGTAGTTTGACGACATTAAATGATCATAACATGTCATATCTTTGCACCGTACCTTATATTTGTTGCTCATATCTCCTTGTTATGCACTGGCATTATTACTGTTACTTGGTTAGATATCATCTACTATATTGAGCAGTGGTACCACTCATATTGTTACCACTAGGTGACGAGCAGGAATAACCGAAGGCATCTAGGTACGAGAAGCCAGAGTTCTGAATCAGGACGCTGGGTCTTGAGGACTAGCAGAGTGTGAGTGTACTTCGCATCTTCTCTCCTGTATTTTTTGTTTTAGCCTTAGAGTGAGACAGTGAGTTGTGCTTTTGTTTCCTTGTGTTGAAAATTCGGTAAATATGATCTGGAAGTAATGAAATGATTATCTTTATTTTTTGCTTTGCTCCCATTTATTTTCACTGGCATCTACAGGACCTGCATGTGATTGTATAAATGTGACGACACCCGGACACGGGGTGTTACTTTTCCATTCGCCAAACCGCCATCTTTCGCCCTAGGTTAAGACCTTTGACCCCGTCGAATTGCTTAACCGCCGCGATATTTGTAATTTGTTGTGATATTTGCGCTAGGGTTTGCATGATGGCATCAAACGTTTTACTTTGTCGCTCCATCCATGTTTGATGCGAATTCTCGCAAGTTTGTGTCATCGTGATCTACGCTCTAATACCAATTGATAAGATTTTCTCGGATTTTTATGTAGAAAAGATGATTTTTGGTGGAAAAGTGGGATTTTGCTTGAAAGATGGGATTTTTAAGGTTTTGGAGAGAATTTTTTTGGAAAAAGGGAAGATTCTTATTAATGATAATCTGAAAATAAAGAGGATACAAAGGTAGAGATGAGACCTTTCGAGATAAAAGGAAAGATTCTTATTAAAGATAATATGAAAACAAAGAGAAAACCAAGGTAGAGATGCCACCTTTCGAGAGGATCTCGCTCTCCCAAGTCGCTGATTTGAGAGCGGGCCGCACTCTTCAAAGAAAAGAGGGAAATCTCAACCTCTCTAATGTTTAATCTCTCAAAATAAGTATGAGAATCCTTAATCCCACTAGCCCCCTATATATAATAAACTGAAAATATAAAATTACAAAAAAAGAACCTAAACTGAAAATTACGAAAATGCCCCTAGAAATCCGAAAATTACAAAAACACATCTAAAAGGCCAAAATTGCAGTTCCATCACAAAGTTGGATCTCAAAGTTATGTGACACTGCAAATTGCCAAGATTTGCACACCAATGGGATAGGTATTTTTCCACTATGCAGCATGTGCCTACCGTACTTCAATAAGCTGGATAGAAAGGTTTGGCCATCTAAAAATTGATACCACGTCAGATTATAATTCAAATAGATACTGTAGCTCATTAACCATTTAATTTTGTTTCATGTTAGCCTTGAACTGCTAGTAAATTAATATAATAGCATTTCAAATTGTACTCTGAAAGAGGGACAGTAACACGGTTTTTGTGCCACCACCCCTTTTATAACTTTACGGATGCAGTGAATAGTTACATACAGTGAATTTGATCTCTTAGCAGTTGCAATTCACAAATATCGCCACTTGAGCTCCCAAGTTGTGTGATTCCTTTGTCACTGAAAAAAGGGCCCAACCTATATTCTAGTTCACTTCATACCCAGACCTCTGAGATAATCAGGCATATGACCTGTTTATCTCTTGATTTTTGTTACCTTTATGACCTTTACTATATGGTAGATATTTCTAACCTCACATGTCAGTTGTTATTGAACCGTCATCTTCCTCGTTTCTTGATGCATCCAATGATTTACTTGCTGTTATGCATACTAAGATCTTCAAAGTCAATGGCAGATGCATTTCTAGATTCAGTCTATCTCAATTACCAACCCATCAACTAAATTCACAAGTGCACAGTCCCACACCATAAGTGCATTTGGGACTCTGAGCAAGCAAGTTCAAATAATACAACACTCCAACTTGAACCACATTCCCTTTCAAATTTCATCGCACCACTATCTTTGACGTAATCTTGTTAAATACAAACTAGCATCATAATATACCATGGTTATCAAATGATGCAAGAACATAAATTGACTTGGGTATCAAGAATATAAACCATCTGAAGTCAAAGTGAGGGTACTACATGGTAAAATCAAATATCTCAATCTTCAGCAGAATTTTCAAAGTGCTGCTTTCGCAACAGTGACGTTAAGATGGCATCCTCACCAATGTCCAAATCTAGCAGAGCAAGCATTTTAGGCAATATCATATATTTCTTCATGAGAAAGGAAACAGTTTTGCATAGCCTAGGTCTCCAATGGTAGCCATAGAACATGTGGGGTAGTATTAGAGAATGAATATCCTGAATATCACTAGAAATTTGGAGTGTTGTAAAAATATATGATTTGAGTTACATGCTCTTGGAGTTGGGACTTCATCAGCCCTCACCTTCAATGTGCTACGGTCCTAAATTCTTGGAGCTACCGTTGTTACAGCTTGCTCAGTTTTTCACTCTCGAAACTCAAAGCACAATCCAATAGATTTAGATGTTGTTTGCTAGTACATTACCAAGAAAGAACTGAACTAAGGGTGTTTCGACCAAGGTTTGAGGTCTCGGTTTCGGTCTCCCGAAAATTTAGGTTTCGGTAGCAATTTCGTCCGTTTCGGCGGTTTCGGAAGTGAGTTTCGTTTCGTCTGTATCGGTAGTTTTAAGTATTTAAACATATCAAATACTATCAAATACTTTAAAAAAACTAAAGTATTAATCATAAACTAGCAAATATTTAACAATTTGTATTACTAACATGTATTTGTAAAATTTCTATATATATTTATTTAGAAGTTTGCCATTATCAAATTTCGTTTCGTCTGAGGAGTTGCTTTGCACACCCACCGTTTTACTCTCCCTCCTTCCACTTATTTACAAGTTTAACACACAAAAATCAGCCCTTCAGCCAGCAAGTTGCTTCGCGCACCCACCATTTTACTTTGTGCACATACCACTTATTTACAATTGTGCCCCAAAAAATCAGATGGGAGTGGATTTGCGCAGCCAACATTTTACACTATGCACTACCACTTATTTACAAGTTCGCCTTTACAAGAAATCAATGGCCATCTCCCTTTCAGCAGCGACTCGAAGCTCTTTCTCTCTCTTTGCTCTCTCTCTCTCATGATATATCGTCGAGGCATGGGCGCAAGGAGTTCGTCCAGGTGAGGCAGCGAGGAGTTCGTCGAGGCGTTGAGGCGGTAAGATGGACTTCGTCGATGTGGTGAGTTAATTTTTTCATCTTCTTCCTTTTTTTCTTTTTCTTTTTTCTGCATTTTCCCCATTTCCGCCTCTTCTTCGTCTAGTTTTTCAAATTTGAACATCTTCAAACCATAGCGTTCCGGTCAGTTTAGGTTGGAATCGGTCAAAACTGGCCGCAACCCTAGGGTTTCAGCACAAACCAAAAAACACTAGTCATTTCGGTCTTGATTGTCTCCGAAACCGAAACAAAATAGTTTCGACAGATACATAAAACCATGGTTTAGACTCGTTGGAATTTCACATATACTCACACCAAGCATAAGCAACTCCTTGCTTTCTCCTTTGTTGTCTACATAACTATCCTTATTGGCTTTCCTACTTGTATTCGCATGATGGATGCTATTGGAGTGAAGCTTGTGCCTGATAGGAAACCAACTGTTAGAAGCCATTGATGTCTCTCATTATCATATTGGAGTATCTAAATAGATGGACCAAAAGCAACAAGAAATTGATATATGGGTCTCTACAACAAATTCCAACCCGACAACCTTTCTTTCCTTCTTTTTTAGTAGAAAACTATGTAACTCGATACATATAATAAAGTATAAAAGCAGAGTATCTAAATAGATGGACCAAAAGCAACAAGAAATTGATATATGGGTCTCTACAACAAATTCCAACCCGACAACCTTTCTTTCCTTCTTTTTTAGTAGAAAACTATGTAACTCGATACATATAATAAAGTATAAAAGCAGCCAGTGTAAGGAATTTCCTACACCTACCGTCAAAAATTTTACTTTCCATTTTTTAATGATCAACACCATCCATCTTAATCTACACATAATGGATGGTCAGTATATCAAAAAATAAATGAATCCAATGGTATTTGATCATCGATCTAAAAATACAATAGTTTCTAAACCATAGAACTTTTGCAAAAGCATATCGAGGAACCAATCCTCCTAGGGTTCACTGGAGTTTGGGGGTTTTAAATGTGTACAATAACATCAAAGAAAATAATTTGAAAACCATAAGTGAAAAAAGAATTTTTTACGACCGGTGTAGGGGATTTGACCATTGATCCACTCATTACAAAAAGTACTATTGTTCTCAAACTGTTCAAATCATAACAAGTGAATCAATGGTCAAATAGTGTTGGATTCACTTGATTTTTCGTATGTTGATCATTCATGATTTGTAGAACATATCTAAATAATAAAATAATAAAAATAAAAGATGTATATGTGCGTCAGCATGTGAAACTTTTATGTGCTAACAGCACATATACATTATTCTGATATATATATATATACAAAGTAATGTATATGTTGTCAGTGTGAAAAATTTTCCTAAGCTAATGCATATGTACACCATTTGTATTTATTTTTAAAAAAAATTCTTGATATGTTCTACACATCATTGAAAATCAACATACCAAAAATCAAGTGAATCCAATGTTATTTGATCCACGATCTGTTTATTGCAAAATCAACTGTTTCAAAAGAATAAAATTTCTTTGTACCAAGTAGATCACAGGTCAAATCCCCCCAAGGTTCATCCATATTTGGAGTATTATGGTTTTACAATGTTAAAAAATTTCAAGAAAAATCCATAAGAAATAGGGTTTTTGTGCCAATATATTCAATTTTTGTGCTGAAAGCATATATCTAGTAAGCCCATATATATATACACCTTAATATCATATATATATAAGTAGATGAACTATTGGTGTAAGAAATTTCCTACATCTGCCCTCAAAAACTTCACTTTCATTTTTTTTCAATAATCAACGCTATTCATCTTGATCTACACATCGTTGATGACCATCATACTAAAAATCAAATGAATCCAATGCTATTTGACTCTTGATCCGATTGTTACAAGTTCAACAATTTCTGAAAAATACAACTTTTTCTAACGAGCCAAATGAGTGTTAAATCTCCTATGATTCACTTATATTGGGGTTTTATGGTTTTGGAATATGTACAACAAACCAGAAAAAAAACTTTGAAAAAATAAAAGTGAAAAGTGAAGTTTTTAAGGGCCAGTGTAGGAAGAACCGGTGTAGAAAATTTCTTACACCTGCTGCCTCTCGCTGGTGTAGGGAATTTTCTACACCAGTTGCTCACCTCCCTTGACCTCACACACACATGCGTGCACACGCGCACACTCTCTCAATGGCATGTATGAAGTGGTCATCAACCCAGAAAAATTCCGTTTGCTAAAAATCATAGACGCATGTAATTTGAAGGCAAAAAAATCCATGATACAAATTAGAAAGTATTACAAATGTTAAATGAATCGAAATGGCTGCAAGTCAAAGGGTGGATTCAAATTATCAGTACCCACATGCTGAAATCTCTAAAAGTTAGATTACACTGCTCTTTTCATAATGAATGGTTAGGATTTTGGAGATCAACTAATCCGTTGCTCATCAAAAATTAACAATTCACCAACCATAGGGAAATAAACCCACATATAAAAACAACTCATACAAGCTTAAAATACAATCAAAGAAAATAATTATAATAATAAATGGTTCTCCGGTGAAAATGAGTGCAAATGAAGAAACATCCAAGTTTCATGTTGTCGACTACGAAGGGCTATTGATATAATACGGTCATAGCAAGATAAAAAGCAAAAAAATACATGAAAATGAAGGCAAAAATTAGGGGAAAATAAATATCCATGAAGGGATCTCATCAATTAATCAAATTAGGAGGAGATGGGAGGTAAAACTCACCCTTTGATCCGCCGATCCCAATGGATGATGATGATGAAATGAGAGATGACGAGAAACCTAACACCAATATTTCTGATCAAATACGTACCGTGCAAATGGGAAAGTGAAATTAAGAAGGAACCCGAGATTCAAAAATGGAGGTGGCTTACGGAGAGAGAAAATGAGAGAGAATGACGAGACATGGGGCCCACAATGATCGGTCCAAATGTTTGGGGAAAATATTCAAAGCATGAGCCGCCGAGGCCCAAAAAATCTCAAAACCCAATGGGCTTTGGCTTTGTGAGCTGTCACAGCGCACCCTTAATGATGCTATTGCACTTTAATTTTTTTGCTTGCTAATTATACTTAGCCAAAGCTTAAAATCCCTTTTTATTAACAAAAAATGCAGACACTGAAGGGACATTACGTGTTACGGTAATAGTATACGCTTAAAAATACAAATAACATCACATTAATTGGGAGCAATTAAGGAAATTTAATAATCAAATGCCCGCAATTAGCAATAAGAACTTGGTTAATTAAACCCAGTCAAATTAAGCTTCCCAGCTGTGCAATTAATCCTTGAATGGCAACCTAATCTTGAGGGGTTAATCTGCTGACACATTCAAACGCATATAATTAGTTGCGATCACAATCACTCCTTAATAAGCAGCTAATGCTTTGACATTACCCTTTCAACCCGAGGGGATATCTATGGACTATTATAAAGAAAAACACTTAATTTTACAGGCTTATATTATTTATTATTACTATTATTATTATTGTAACAATAATAATTAAAATCTAACGGATGGTAGCCAAAGCAGGCAAAAGTGGCGTCAGGGTGCTTTTTGGTCGGCTATAGATGCCTTCTTTCTTTCGTTTGCCAACGTTGAACGGTGCCGACGGCACCGACCAACTGAATAAAACAGTTGGATAAAGTGTATATCTTATTGCCTATGATTTAAGAAATTGTTGAAAGTGGTCAGAGGATTTGGGGGCATGGGAACTCTGAAATTACGCGGTTGGGGGCGAGTCAGTACTAGGATGGGTGACCTTTTGGAGTAAATATCAGCTTATCCGGAGTTTGGCTTGGGCCAATCCTATAAACTTAACGAACAGCACACATCTGACATCATCAAAATACAACCATTGAGTTTGGGGGATGAACAGTTGCATGACTCTTAGGGTGTGTTTGGATTGAAAGAAAATGTATGAAAGAAAAGTGAAATGAAAAAGAAAAAGAAAGAAAAATGAAATGAAAATGAAATGCGATTCTTTCTCATGTTTGGTTGCCAAAGAAAATTTTGAAGAAAGTTGAAAGGAAAATAATGAAATTTCTTCCATTATGTTATTAATTCAAAACGAAAAAAAATTAAGAGGTGTTTTTGATAAATAATTTAAGAGGTGTATTTGCTAACTTTAAAAACAGGTTGCTTAAAAAAATTAAGAGGTATTTTAGTCACATAATAAATTAAAAATTTGTTAGTTGTTCTGAATAATTCAGAAAGTTAGCAAATAATTTACGAATTCTAACAAATAATTCTCTAACCCTACAAATATCGTGATTCGTATATAATATGATATTAAATAGTACATAAATAATTTACAAATTATATGAAAACGTTGGAAATAATTTGCAAGCTATTAGAAAAATTCGTGCATAATGCGCGAATTTTTCAAGCAAAACGCGAAAATTACACGAATTATTCGCTAATTTTTCGAACAAGTTCATGAATAAAAATATTTTAAATATTCATGATTTTAAAAAAAATCCGAATTATTCACATATTATTTTGAAAAAATCGGGAAAAATTCGCAAATTTTGAATAATTTGCAAATTTTAAATAATTCATGTGTAAAATTTTGATAATGATTCGTGGATTTTTTTGAAAAATTCATTCATAATTTTTTGAAAAAATTCATTAATTATTCATGAATTCATTAAAAATATCTACTAATTATATTTGTTAAAAAACACAAATCCATGAATGTGAGAATAATTAGTTTTGCTTTCTTTTCCCTCATTTTCCTTGGGTCAAGAGGAGGAAAACTTGAAAGAAAAGTTTTACTATTTATTTTCCACTCTTTTCCTTCATTTTCTTTTTCTTTTCACTTTTCTTTTAAGCCAAACAATGAAAAATCATTTTCCTTCTTAGTTTCTTTCCTTTTCTTTCCTTTTCCCACTAACCAAACACACCCTTAGTTCCATAAATACAACCCTTGAAATGGCAGGAACGGTGCCCAAAGGGCCTTAAACCATCACTATCCAATTCCATATGCATTGTACTCCTACCCTTATAATTACTCACAACTTCCCTTACATTGCATTAGTAAACAGTTAGTCCATGCTTCATATAAAGCCCAGTTCCATCAGCTCAACAGGAGAGTCTGTTTCCTTAGTAAGAGATGTTGCATCACCTGAGATGGCAAGTAGAACACTAGATGGGTGTGGATAGTGTTTATGAAATTTATAAACCCCTCTAAAAGTTTCTACCTAAAAATTTAATTTGAGTTAACTAATTAAATCTTAATCAACAATCTTGCAATATAAAGTATGCAATGGAAATAAAACAATGCAAGAGACAATTCACAACACAGAAAATCAACAATCGCAAACACGAAGAATCTTCATGATTCACCCACACCATGGCTACGTCCAGCATCAAGTTCCACTTGGATTTCCGCTGTAAAGCTTCCATAACAGAAGAATAGTACAACCATCTCATCCCAAGAGGATTTTTACAAACTAACTCACACTTGAGGATGTTATACTTACAATGCTATGATGTATGAGGAGGGGGCTGTGGATGTCGGAGGATGGGGATGTGCGGCTGGGGAGGTCGACGAAAGGGCGGTGGAGGTGGTGGGGATGAGGAGGTCGGAGGAGTGAGAGGTGGGCCGGGGAGGTCGAAGGAGTGAGAGGGGCCCCGGGGACAGCATCGATGCCCACCGTCGTTCGACCGTTTTACTCACCATGCACACCCAGTGGCATTTTCAAAATTTTGCCCCTGGTTATGTGCGGTGAGTAATTTCAATGGTAAACTTGTAAATAAGTGGGTTTTGCGCGGGAGTAATGGCAAACTTGTAATAAGTGGTTACTTTGCAGAGTAAAAACGGTTGGGCGCATAGCAATTCCCATTACTTTGTGAACCCGTCGTTTTGCTCCCCCCCACTACTTATTTACACGTTTGCCATTGAAAATTTACAGGAGTGTCGTTGAAAATTTCTCATTTTTCCTCTTTTACCATCGTCCCCAGCACTCCTCCACCCACCCCTCGTCCCTAGCCCCCTACCCCCTTCCCCTATATTGTCGCCTGCACCCCCTCCACCCTCTCATCCCGCTTCCCCAGCCTCCTCCGCCCCATCCATAGCCCCCCCTCCGCCCCCCCAATTCTCAGACCCTCCTTTGACATTCCCCAGCCCACTTCCCCATCCTCCGACCTCCCTAGCCCCCCTCTTCAACCCCCCCCCCCCCCCCCTTCCCCCCCCCCCCCCAAAAAAAAAAATATCCCCTGACCCCTCCTCCGACCTCTCCAACCCCCTCTCCATCTTCGCCCATCCCCTCCTCCGCCCCTTCCCTGCCTCCTCGTCTGCCGCCCCTTCTTTCACCCCTCTATCGCTCCCCCCATTGGCTGCCTCCCCTCACCCATGCTCTCCGCGCACAGACCTAAGGGTATTTTTAGAGATATTGTAAATTGGTGTGCACTGTGAGCAATTTTAATGGCAAACTTTTAAATAAACGTTATATGCATGGAGGAATGGCAAACTTGTATATAAGTGGTATGTGGGCAGAGCACAACGGTGGGTTCACAAAGTAACTCCCTTTTTGACGAAGGGAGCTGTGTCCAAAAAATTTTAGGGAAGGGTGAGGTGCGTGATTTTTGGGGAACAGGCGAACAACACTAATGCTGTAGAAAGGGGAGGGGGGTTTTTTTGCAAAAAGAATACATCATTTGTTTTTGATCTATCCTCTTTGATGAGGGGCTACGATGAGGGGTTACGATGATGCCACATCTAAAGAGTCGCCCTAGGAACACTTTAACCTATATAAAGGATAATGTGTATATGCTGACAACGCAGGAAAATTCCTACGTTGTAAGTATCGAAAACACCAAAAAAATTCGAATTTTTTAAAGGTGGTTGTACACATTCTAAAACCCCAAAAACGGGTGAAATGTAGGGGTATTTGACCATCGATTCACTCGTAAAAGGTTTAATTGTTCTGAAAATATTGAATTAGTAACGATTAGATCAATGGTCAAATAACATTATAATCACTTAATTTGTTGGTACGATGATCATCGATTTGTTGGTAAGATGATCATTCACGATGTGTAGAACGTATCCCAAAAAATTTAAAAACATATAGATAATTATGCATATGTGCAACAACCGTGGAATAATTTCCCGCGCCGATGGCAAATATACGGTATTCTCTCAGTGTCTGTGTGGCTATTAGCTGATGGCTCGTTCTCCCTGGAGGAGCCTACGCGAGTGACTGATAGTAGAGTCCACATACTTTTAATATAGAAAGTGTGTAGCTCGGGAGATTCCACAACCATGCACTCTTTTTGAGGTAACACAACCGTTCACTCTTAAAGCTCACCCTCCTCCAAATAGGCTGATCATATTATCTAGTTCAATGATTTTTCTCAACGCATCGTCGGTAACGTACTGTGGTTCTCAACTCACGAGATAAACTTTACCCTATGCCAACAGCAACTCTAACCCTAACATAACAGAAGTCTCCCAGGTCGAAAACACTGCATCTTCACCAAAATGTACTTGAGTTTCCAGTTGTTAATCTAATGAACAATCATCACAAACACACATTGATATCACATAGAAGCTATAACAACTAACACCTTACCAATAGTCAAAACTGCCGATCTTCCAAGAGGCCAAGCAGCCACACAAAGGTAGGTTTCTCGTCCCCTGGAGACGGAAAAACTCAAACGCAAACGAATCAAAAACTCACAGACGAGGGGCCTTTCTCATCCAAGCATATGAATATTGCAGAACCAGCATGCAAGACAAGGATGAGACGAGAACACGGGGAATCGATAATTAGTATTTAACAGGATACATGATCTTCTAACTGGGACAACTTCTGCATGGGATGCATAAAATACATGGTATCATCATTCAGATCTATCAGCTGCTGGTTGGCTACCGCAGATGAACCATACAACATGGGGTCAGACCAAAACCAGCAGTTGTGGAACAAATCGATACACACAATGATCTAATGTTACAATATGGGAGCAGTGGTACGAGGGCAACCCTCATCGATCATACATGAACCCTCATCTCAGTCCCTCATTTTCTGCTTCTGTCAAGGATTTGGAATCCTCAGAGAGCGGACTGTTGGGTTCAGAGCCATGCACCCTGAAGCGGTATATGCACGTCAGAGAAGGGTTTCCCTGGTTGGAGGTGAACTCAAGCCGCACCACATTGACGGCAGCTTTGTTGGTTGTCTCCACATTGAAGGTCTGTGCATTGCTTTTCTCGAGATCATATGAGAACTTGGTCAAGACTTGAGGTTGTCCTGTCTCACTAGACCCTTCAAACCATGCAGAGACTACACAGTCTTTAGGGGCACTTGACCTATCATATGCCACACTCTGCAAATGTTTCAGAACAAAAGCCAAGTAAAGAAATTATCAAATCATATCTAATTTGAAGAAGGTAATGCCAACAGCCTGAAATAACAATAGCATCAAGAAAGTTGTTATAGCTTTAAAAATAGTTCTTCCAATATGCATGTGTGCGGTAGGCACTCTTCCATAAAAGCATTAGAGTTGTTGGTTTGCTTCTTCCAGCTTCTTCCAAGACCACCAAAACGGGGGGCTTCTAAATTAACAGTTTGCATCAACGATTTTGAGAATAAATTACGCAAAACTCGCTACATGCCATAGATAAGATTCTAAATGCCATTAAACAACTCATTGAAAAGGTCACAGGAGACATAAGCTTTAGTGTGAGGATTCTGCACTACTGAAAAAATGCAATATCCATCTGTGAGTCTGTGACCAAACACTACTTCTCTATATGTTTCAAGCACCTGTTTAAACTCGTGTTGGATTTCATTTCCATTATGCAAAGTTCGATGTCATCTTCAAAAAAATAAAATATTCATCCGTCTTCTATATGGTCCTTCATATATAAACAAGTCAGCGCAGGTTTACAAGAATACATGCATCAGTAAAATAGGGAGAATTGTATAGACACATCAGATCACAAGGTTCATGTTCATGTCTTTAATGTATGTTCATATAGTTGAGATGCAAAACAGAATTTTTATGATTGTTCACATTGAACTATGTATGAATTTGTGGAGCAGATGTCCAACACTCCATGCATTTCCATATATTGGAGACAATCCCTGATGTTAAATGTAAATGCTAATATGAACAAGAATAGTTGAAAATATAAAGATACCTTTCTTATTATCATTGCATATTTTTAAGCAAATCTCCAAGTAAACTTCATTAAGTTACAACGCCTTCCCTTATCCAAAACATCATAATGTATTTCCTTTTAATAACTTTAATATTCTTTCCACACCCCCACCACTCCAGTCCTGCTACCCGGAATTCATGGACATCCCTGAACGAAATGGAAAAGGACGGGGACAAAATAACAACCTTTGTGCTGACATACACCACTTTACTAGTGGGATTCACAGTTCTAATTGTACACGTCAAAATATAGTAGTAAAAGATACATTCATGGAGGTTTCGGAAACATGGTTCTGTAATTATTGTTGTTAAAATATAGTAGTAAAAGATGCATTCATGGAGGTTTCGGAAACATACTTCTGTAATTATCGTGGACATTATGGCAAAAGAACAGTAGTAGGCTTTAAGTATCATCGGAGGATAACACGAGGTACTCGTTAAATGATTAATCAAATCAAGAGATGTCGGATAGGTATAAAGTAAATCAATAATGAATTTCCATGACAAATGTATCACTGAGATTTAAAGGGGTACTTCCATGGTTCCCATGGAATTGAACTGCAAGTTTCACATGATTTTACAGGTTGTAAATAGGATAGGATATCAAAGGAAAGGCCAAACTTATGAATTCTGGCAAGTTCTACTTGAAGGAGAATTGAAACAACTTGACCTTTTAAATGAAAACCTTTCGGTTGGTTGCCTCAGGATACGAAAAGCCTTCTATTGAGGTCGCACAAGGACACTACGCACCCGTAAAAGGAAGATAAAAGTGGTTAGGCAAGTACCATGATGTCACTTTTTTCTACCCTTTGTTTCTCATATAATAATTTTATTTCTTATCAACCATCTAGACCTCCAATCATACATATTTGTGCACACACATCCTGTGAATGTTAACAGTGAACCTCTGCCAAGATCCATAGCAAAGGTAAGCTTGAGAATGACAGAATCACCATTAAGTTCAAAAAAAAAAATTGAAATCAGCAGCAGTGTCAAAAAAAGGCAATATACCTAGTAAAATAGTTCAAATATACTTGTAAATAGTAGTGACACTCCAATTTGAGGTAAGGATGGGATTGGGTAAGGGTATTACCCTTTTCCCTCACCTTTTTACCCTGAATTTCTGAGGCAAGGGCAGGCCCCAAGGATGCTGACGGGTAAAATATACCCATGTACCCATCATACTCATTTACCCTAAATTCTGAGGTAATGTCAGGTTCTCTAAACTTTCTATGTAAAAGGTTATGGCAGTGAAAAAGGCTTTCTACAATTTTATTTAAACAGGTAAGATAACAGTGGTTATGGTAGTGAAAAAGGATTTCTACAATTTTATTTAAACAGGTAGGATAACAGTAAGAGGTTTACAGCTGCCAGCTTAGCTGTTTATCATGAATAAGCCTGATATTAACCATACGTTTATATTGATCATCATCAAGCATGAGAATATGTCATTCTAATAAGACGTTAATGCTATCTCTCCTTTGCACAATAATGTTGTCGATGTTGATGCTAAACTGAATTACATGGCTATATTGTGCTCCATGTATAAATAAGAATTGTGCTCAAGCCAATAATAAATGTTGCATCTGCTGGAAGAGCATATGAACAAGGTGAACGATATATGGCTAGCTTGAGTCACTTTGAAAAATTTATTCGAAATGCACCCCCCCCCCAAAAAAAAAAAAACCACAAAAAAAACACACACCCACACCCACCAAAAAAACAAACAAAAAAAAAACAAAAAACGAAAAAAAGCTGCCCATTTTGTCCCTTTAGTCTTACAATATAAGAAATTTTACCCTTTGCCCATTAATGTATGGAAATTTGATTCTTAAATTACCCATTTAAGTATGGGTGGTATTTTGAAGAAGGATAAGATCAAACCCTCTTTCATTAACCTACCTATTTGCAATCACTAGTTAGCTGGTGTTTTCATGATTCTTCTAAAATCAACAAAAAATGGCATTCGGATAACAAATGGAGATTAATAATATTCAAAATATATTATGCAAAATGCAGCTATATGCAAGAAAAAGATCTCTGTGTCTTGTAAACGCTCTCATGCAGATATGATCTATTTTTCATAGGATTTCTCCCAATTAAGAAATGTCAGATCCATCTATGACTCCAAAATACATGTCAACATGTCAGAACATGCATTGAAACTACTAAAGTGACCACCTTTATGTCCTTTATGAAGCCATGATGCCCTTTTCTTGGAAACTCGTATGCTAATCTATCCATTCACAATTTTACTCTAAGGTTTTCCCCATAGAACACAAACTAAACATGGCTAGAATAACAAACAGATAATGAAAAGATACACATAATTTCCGAGCAAAAAAATGGAGGACACATGTAGAAGCACTAGAAATGTCATGTGCTTATCAAACAAACAAACCTTTGTATGAATTTTGGTGACCAGATCTGTTTGACACAGTGTGCTCGCAACAGGATAAAATGATCGAGACCGTGTGACTAAGTTATCATTTTGGGAGTATATGATGAAAGGGGTTGCAAATGGTGTATGTTTTTCCTGCTCTTACACCATATAACTTAAAGATCTATAAAATACCGTATATATATGGGCATACGCATGCATGTGCTTCTAGCAATTTGGGAGTTCCTTCCCCTCTTATCATTCTCTCTCCCTGGTGTGTGTGTGTGCGCGCGCGTGCGCAGGGCGAGGGAGTAGCAAGTGCAAATCCATGGAGACATGCCATATCCAACTGTGACCAACAAAATACATGTTTATGTGTCAGAACATTAGTTATAACTTGTCCTTTAAGCCCTAAATGAAGTCATGCTGTCTTTTTCTTGGAAAAGCATACGCAACGTATCCATTCAAAATTTACTCTATATTACACGAATGCCCAAAAAATGCCTATAAGAACAAACCCATACAGAATGATACACAGCATTGCTGTGTATAAACATGAGAAGACATAAATGACACAAATCAGATTTGTTTTCACAAATAAATATGTAAATTGTGGCTTTAAAATGAGTCTGAGATGCACCATGCTCATGGTAAATATATCGTGGACAGGGATGTGGATCAGATTGGGTTGGGTCACTTTCGAACCAACCCGCATATAGTAGACTCATACTGCCCATTTGTCAATCAGACCAAAGTGCAGATGCTAACACGATGCCGACTGTCATCAAATATGGCACTTACAGTAATATAGTTACCAAAAAATTCAAATCCATAGGCCTTGATCCCCTCCAAAAAGATGTGACAGTTATTCGTTAGCATCATAGCTATTCATCTTAAGAAAAAAATATTTCTTTAAACAGTCAAAAGACTGAAATACAATCCTAACTACCACAATAAGTTGCCTAACCACCAAATCGCTTGGTTGTATTATTTCCTTGATTTACAAATATATATTAACGGTGACCAGACGTCAATCCAGGTCAGGAGGTGTGACCTGAGCAGCTGAGCCTGCCCCAAAATAATAATCATGTCAGGCAGGACTGTACCTGATTAAAAGTGACCTAAACCAGAAAATTTTTGGACCGATTTGGGTTTGGGTCATCTTACCATGTCAGGATTGTTTCCGAGAAAGTTAAAGCCACGAAGCGGGTGATAATGGTTTTAGGCAAATGGCGCCTATTTTTTATCATATAGCTACAACAATAATCATATTTCTGTGCACATACATACACGTGCTTCTACTGATGTTGGTTCTTTCCTGTTGTTTCTTTGACTATCTTCTATGAAGGTGTGTATTTTGGGTGCGATGGTAAGCTTTTAGGCAGGCTATATATTCATATGTATTATCGTTATGAATAAGGAATTCCTATATAACTATAAACCAGCAGTAGGTAGTAGGGTCCAAATGGATTGAATTCAAAGCGGACATATCAAAATGTATTATAGTATCCATAATAGTGTTCTATTAGTGGATAAAGATATGTACACAGATATTCTCACTTAAAGTCATAATGACATGTCACTCGGATATGAATTCAGATTTGGATCGGATACGGATATTTCTTGGATATTAGGTGGATGTGACTAACAACTTGAAGGAAAATAGTCACACCCTTGTTTTGACACTTTTTATGAGAACATATTAACATCATGTAAAATCATATGACATTGTCCTGCTGTCCAAGAAAAATGCCATTCCACACCGTACATTGATATGATTGACAGATATTCAAGCATGTATTTAGATATATCAAATACCATTACCGTTACTATACTTGTATCCATATTTTAAATGGATATTGTCTACGAATATTCCCATCAGAACAACCAGTATGAAATAAGATACGTTGCAGATATCTACATCCGTTTGCACCCTTAATAATCAAAATGCTTTTTCCCAATCCTCTCACAATTTTTATCTGTCATTTCCGATATAACCACCGTACCCTTCAACCACCTTGTACTACCCTACTGTATCAGTCATCAAAACTGAATTTACATGTAATACTACTCCTGTAACAACACCCTCCTAAACTGTTGGCTAAACACCTCCATCAAAATGATAGAGATGAATGGACTCTCCTAAGCCATTCCGAATTACAAAGAACATATTAGATAAAAATGGCAGTAGCTTAAAGGTACTGATTTAGTTACTACCATTCCATTTTATATGTCATGCAACATGAATCCATTATAAATTGAATCTGGATTCTGCACACGATTCCACACGAACATTGAGAGAACATTGAGTGACGCAGGACAACAATGATCAAAGAGGAAAATGGGAAAATAAAATAGATTTAGAGTTTTCTCACAAAGGTAATGGATGTTAAGACCTTTGCATCCAAGCCCACCATCAACCTACTCTTGAAAATCAACATGCATGAGATTAATGGAGATCTAAACTTCTCACCAAGCCCATCGTATGCCCACTGATGCAAAACGAAGGCAGGGATGGAGGTGATGGGGATTTATGGCAAAAGTAGATTAGGGATTTGATAACTTTTCGGGCCTCGCACCTTGGAAATCTTACGATCACCGATTCGCACGCCTTACACGTGGAGAATTTTCGGACCTCTCGCCAGGCAATCAAGCACACACTCTGATACGATCTAGAGGATCGATCAATTAATTTCAGATTTAAAAGGTGGAAAAATATAAAAAGAGGGATTTTTATGAACTTTAGATTGCGAAGAACTAATAATCGATAGATAAATGAGTCTCTTTCGAGAGGAGACTCGCTCTCCTAGCTTTTGTTGCACGGAACAAAGCCTAAAACCTTCACACAAGATGCCTACAATTGTTCTTCACAAAATAAGCATAAGAAAATAAAAGACGGCTAGCCCTAATAAGTAGAAAAGATGGGATTTACTAATCTAGTTTGAAAAGACTAGAATACCCCTAGACTAACCCACCTACGTGGTACCACGCCTCCTACGCCGCACGTAAGTCACCAAAGGTGGGTGGGTCCCCCATGTGGGCCGCTGGCCGTGGAATGATGCGGGTCCGCATCAATACCACCCCTAAAAGAGCCACCTTGTACTCAAGGTGGAAGTCGGAGAACTGCTCCTGGATCACTTGATATGCCTCCCATGTCGCATCACAGTCCGGAAACCCCGTCCAGTGTATCAGCACCTCCCTCTGCCCGTGCGGCCCCTGACGAACAGCTCGAACCTCCAGTGGCTCCAGCATCACCTCCATCTCCTCAGTAAGTGTGGGCGGTAGGGTAGAAGACACAGTCTGCTCCCCGATAACTCGTCGAAGCTACGAAACATGAAAGACGGGGTGTATCGTCGCAGTCGATGATAGCCTCAGCCTGTAAGCCAACTGGCCAATTTTGGCCGAAATCTCAAACAGCCCATAAAATCTCGCTGACAGTTTCTCGTTCCGCCTCCTCGCTAGCGATCTCTGTCTGTAAGGCCTCAGCTTAAGATAGACCATGTCGCCCTCCTGAAAGTGCACATCCCGCCGATGCACATCCGCCCTAGCCTTCATCACCTGCTGAGCCCGTAATAAGTGCTTCTTCAGCTCCTCAGTATGCTCTCCCGCGCCCTCATATAGTCCTCTACCTGGGAGACCGGTGTCCGTCTCTCCCCAAATCGAAGTAGATCTGGTGGGTCCCTCCCATATAACACCCGAAAGGGCGTCGTCCCTGTTGCTGAGTGGTACGAAGTATTGTACCAATACTCCACCCATGCCAACCACCGATACCACTGTCGTGATGTCTCCGACGCAAAGCACCGCAGATACGTCTCTATGCTGCGATTCACTACCTCCGTCTGCCCGTCGGTCCGAGGGTGATAGGCAGTACTCCTCTTCAACACTGTCCCCTGGACACGAAATATCTTCCGCCGAACCCACTCAGGAACACCTGATCTCTGTCTGTGACGATGAAACCTGGGATCCCAGGTAACCGTATCACCTCTCGAGTGAAGGCTGCAGCCACTGAAACCGCCGTATACGGATGTTTCAGTGGTATGAAGTGGGCGTACTTGCTCAACCTGTCCCCCACCACAAAAATCACTGAGTACCCCTCTGACCTGGGTAGCCTGTCGATGAAATCCATCGTCACCTCCTCCCAGACCCGCTCAGGTAGTGCTAAAGGCTGCAAAAGCCCGGCTGGCACCATGGCCATGTACTTGTGACGCTGGCACACGTCATAAGCGGCAACCAAATGTGCTATCGCTCTCCGCATACCAGGCCAACAAACCTCCCGGGACATCCTCATATATGTCTGCTGCACCCCAGAATGTCCCCCAACCACCGAACTGTGGAACTCCTGAAATAATGCGGGTATGAACGCGGAAGCCCGCGGCAATACTAACCGCCCCTGGTATAACAGTCTCTGTCCCTCTAGGGAGTATCCCTCCGGGGTCTCCCCGCCTCCCTGCAGCTGCTCGCGAATCTGTCTCAACTCCGGATCAGCCTCGGCCTCCTGCAGCATGGGATCCCCATCTATCCACACGGGCAACGAGAGTGCCCTCAAGTGCACCCACTCCTCTCTGCGCGATAAGGCGTCTGCCGCCTTATTCTCCAACCCCGGTCTGTACTCAATGGCGAACCGGTACCCTACCAGCTTGGATAGCCAGCGCTGGTGCTCCTCTGTCACCAGCCTCTGCTCCAGCAAATACTTCAAGCTGCGCTGGTCTGTCCTGACCACGAACTCCATGCCCATCAGATAGGGCCGCCACTTCTGAACTGCCAGCACGATTGCCATCAACTCCCTCTCGTACACAGACTTCAGCCGTGCTCTAGCTGAAAGCACCTGGCAGAAGTAGGCTATCAGCCGCCCTAACTGCATCAGGACCGCCCCCAACCCTACGCCCGACGCATCAGTCTCCACAACGAACGTGACGCTGAAGTCGGGCAACGCCAAGACTAGTGTTGTGGTCATCGCCTCCTTCAAGGCCTCAAAGGCCTTGGTCGCTTCCTCTCCCCACTGGAACCCATCTTTCTTCAGCTGATCGGTCAGTGGGCGGACAATGGTGCTGTATCCCCTCACGAATTTCCGGTAGTAGCCTGTCAGCCAGAGAAATCCCCGCATTACCCTCAGAGAGGTGGGTACCGACCAGTCCAACATCGCCTCTATTTTCGTCCGGTATGCTGCTACCCCTGCGGCCGACACCACATGCCCCAGATACCCTATCTGCCTCTGGCCGAAATGCACTTCTTTCGGTTGGCATACAGCTGATGCCTCAATAACTCCCGAAACACTACCTCCAGATGGCCCACGTGCTCCCCCATGGTCCTGCTGTAGACCAAAATGTCGTCAAAGAAGACGAGTATGAACCTCCTCAGGAACGGCCGAAAGACATTGTTCATCAATGCATGAAATGTAGACGAAGCATTCGTCAAGCCAAACGGCATGACGAGAAACTCGTAGTGACCCTCGTGGGTGCGAAATGATGTCTTCGGCACGTCCTCTGGCCTCATCAGGATCTGGTAATACCCCGCCTTTAGGTCAATCTTGGAGAACCACTGCTCCATGCAGCTCATCTAGCAGCTCGTCTATAACAGGGATAGGGAACTTGTCAGCCATTGTCTCCTTGTTCAGCGCCCGGTAATCTACGCAGAAGCACCAACTCCCGTCCTTCCTCACCAAAGGTACCAGGCTCGAGAACGGGCTAACGCTGGGCTAGATCACCCCAGCCTGCAACATCTCACCGACCATCCGCTCTATCTCATCCTTCTGCACGTGGGGGTAGCGGTAAGGGCGCACACTCACCGGTGCTGCGCCATCCCGCAAGACTATCGCATGCTTGTGCCCTCTCACTGGTGGTAGCCCATGTGGGTCCTGAAAGACCTCCTGGTACTGTCCCAACACCTACTCCACATCCTCGGGAACCCCTGCCTGCGGCTCCTGCTCTGCCCCCGCTACACGACACTCCACCAAATACCCCTCACCCTCTCTCCGTAAGGCCCGAGTGATGGCCTTGAAGGCCACCAGCGATAAACATAGGGTCGGGTCCCCTGTGAGCACCACCGTCCGGCCCCCCTCCTCAAACTCCATCCTGAGGCGCTTCCAGTTCACCCGCATGTCCCGCAGCTTCTTCAGCCACTGTACGCCCATGATGATGTCAACATTGCCCAACTCCAGGGGCAGGAAATCCTCCATGATCTGCACTCCCTGCAAGGTCAGGCACAGACCCTTGCAGAGCCCCTTGCTCTCCTCCATTTTCCCTGTCCCCAGCAGCACGGCAAACTTCTCCTGCGTGCTCAACTGCAGCCCATGTCTCTCCACTATCCGTCTGGAGATGAAGTTGTGGGTGTCCCCAATGTCGATCAGCACTGTCACCGCCGTGTCTCCTAACTGCCTCGACAACTTCATGGTGTGGTTCGGAGTGAACCCCACCACAGAATTTAGGGACACATCTGCGAAGTCTAGGTGAGACTTCTCCTCTTCCACTGGCGCCTCCTGCTCCACCTCGAACTCCTCATCACCAACGTACCCCTCCTCGTCTGGTACCATAGTGATATGTAGCAGGCGACTAGCACACCGGTGTCCAGGGGTGAACTTCTCGTCGCAACGAAAGCACAACCCCTTGACACGCTTCTCCTTCACCTCCGCCTCTGTCATCCGTCGCCCCAGAGTCGCAGGGCGGCTCTCTCCTCTAGCCTCTGGTGCAGCTGTGGGTGCTTTCGGTGCTGCCGCTGCGGGGGTGGGGCGGGACCCCCGGGTCCCCCAAGCTCCCGGTATCCTCCTCTCCTCCGCATGCTTCTCCTCCGCCTTGTGGGCCAGGCGAAGGACATCCTCCAGTGTCCCCGGACTCTGCATCCTCAGCTCCGCTCGTATAGAGGGCTTCAGCCCCCTCATGAAATTCCCAATCATCACCTCGTCGGTCACCCCCTTCACCCTACTATTCAGCATCTCGAACCTTTTCACATAATCCCTAACCGTCCCCTCCTGCCTCAAAGCAGATAACTGCTCATAGAAATCTCCCCCTGGGGTCTCCTGGAACCGGTCTAGTATCAGTGCGGACAGCTCCTTCCAAGTGCGAAAGGGGGTCCACGCCACCTTCCATCTGTACCAGGCCAATGCCTTGCCCTCGAAATAGATTCCGATGGCCCTCAGAACCTCCTCCTCCGTCAACCTCATCGCCTGAAAGTAACGCTCCGCCCGATAGATCCACCCATCCGGGTCAATGCCGTCAAATATCGGCATCTTCAGCTTCATAAGGTGGCGATCTGCATTGATGTCCCCCTGTGGTCCCCCATCTCTACCGCGGTCACCTCCACGGCCGAATCCCCCGCCGACTGCCTCAACTGGTCCTCCCCCGTCCACCCCGTACAACTCCTCGGGCCAAACGGGTCTCTCCCACGCCTCAGGCTAGTAATGGTACCCCGGAAACTCCTGCTGTCGTGCCAACCCGGGCCCTCCTGGCCCTCTGTGTGGCTGTACTGGTGCTGCTCGGCCCCCAAAATAGCCTCCCGGGCCTTGTCCCCGCCCCGGAAAGCCATCAAACGTCTGTCGGGGGATCAACCTGCGGCCTCAGTACCTGTGGATGAGCCTCTGGTCTCCAAAATTGGGCTACTGGAGCCCCAATCGTCGTGTCTCGGGCTCATCCGCCTCCGTCTTGCCCCCAGGGGACTGTCTGCGCTGCTGTGGGCCCCCGGGGGGCTGCCTGCACTGCGGCAGGCCCCCATGGATCGACTGCAGGCCTGTTTGGGCATGTTGGGACAGCGGCAGGCCCGAACGGGCCTGCCGAAGTCACAGCAGGCCCGTCCGGGCCTGCAGCTGCTGCGGCAGGCCCAGTTGGGCCTGTCGCATGCTGCGCAGGCCCGTCCGGGCCTGCAAGGTGTGCCGCAGGCCCTGAAGGGCCTGACGTGCTCATCGCAGGATGGGTCTGCCGAGCTTGCCGCAGGCCCAGGTGGGCCTGCCGCCCTGTTCCAGGGGCCCCCGGCCCCTCCATGTGCCTGTCCGGACCCATTAGGGTTTGCGGCGGCTGCGGCTTGCTCCAGATTTGTCGTCGTAGCCGTCGCCCTCTCCGGTTGCTCCCGATTTGCCGATTCAAGCGTCGATTCTCCTTGATTTTCTCCCCATTGAATCTTCTTGCCCCGATCTCCTCCTCTCTCCATCGTTAGAGCCTGAAGCATATCTTTTATCTCCGGAATCCACGACGTGGCCTCCCTTAAAAATTTCAGATCTGAAGTTGCCTCCTTTAACCCTTGAATATCACGTCCCGTTTGCGCGGCGTCTCTTCTCATAGCCCGAAGTTCAATTTGGATGTCCTCCTGCGAATGGGCGTGATCTTTGATGGACTCCCCTAGGGTTTTCTTCAATCCCTCGATCTCTCGGTTGAACTCCTCTCGAAGCCCTTGCAACTTCTCATCCACGCCATCCGCCTTTGATCTCGTGCTTGTCGCCATCGGATCTCAAAGGCTCTGATACTAATTTGATACGATCTAGAGGATCGATCAATTAATTTCAGATTTAAAAGGTGGAAAAATATAAAAAGAGGGATTTTTATGAACTTTAAATTGCGAAGAACTAATAATCGATAGATAAATGAGTCTCTTTCGAGAGGAGACTCGCTCTCCTAGCTTTTGTTGCACGGAACAAAGCCTAAAACCTTCACACAAGATGCCTACAATTGTTCTTCACAAAATAAGCATAAGAAAATAAAAGACGGCTAGCCCTAATAAATAGAAAAGAAGGGATTTACTAATCTAGTCTGAAAAGACTAGAATACCCCTAGACTAACCCCCCCTACGTGGTATCACGCCTCCTACGCCTCACGTAAGTCACCAAAGATGGGTGGGTCCCCCTATGTGGGCAGCTGGCCGTGGAATGATGCGGGTCCGCATCACACTCACACCAACACAAAAGATTTAGTTTTGTGGAGTAACTAAAAGTTCACACCAAAACTATTCTTCATTATTTTCTATAAAAGAAATAAGTTTGTGGCCTTTAAATAGGCTTGCAACTTGACTCCCAATCTAACTTGACTCTCAAAACCAAATAGAACTAGAACTTCTAAAATAACTAAAACTCTTAAAACGAATAAAAGACTCAAAAATTAAAAGACTCAAACTAACTAAAATTCTCGAAGGACTCAAACTCTATCACATATAAAATCTTTTAAAATAAAAGAGTCCATCTCGAACTTGATCTCCATCGTTCTCACCGGCTTAAGAACTTCACCACCTGGTGAACAGAGATAAGCATAGCATAACCGAGCAAAATTCAGTAGTCCTTTTTAGCTGGAGAAGATGCATTCATGAACTTTTAAATATAATAAGATGTGGAATTGTAGATGAACATCTTCTTAGACCTCTCTCAAATAGCAAAAGAGGTTAAAGCTTATATCATCTTCTTATTAGGAGGATGTGGAGAATCTGGGATGACAAAATCGATGTGCTTAATCTCTTTAAGTATTTATGAAATAATCAACTCAATCACATCAGGATTATCACTCAGTAAAATTCGTCTAGAACATGTATGATGCATTCAAAGCATCCTCATTGGTTATAAGGCAAACTTCTCTCGGTAAACCCTAATCATCTCGTCATCCATAACTGCAAATTCCTTTAAATTTCTCTTTAATTTTGCAACATACTTTTGAGTATCACCGTTAATTGTAACATTTTCAAAGGCCTCGATATGCAAAACACTCAAATCATCTGCAAGCTGCTCATGGAAATTGGAATGCACTAGGAATAAGGTCAAATCTATACTCGAAGCAACTGTCACTCATATGATAAGATATTTGAGTTAGTGGCTTTCTAAGGATTAACCTATTCTTTTGATTTTCCATCATGTTCTTTGGTTTATAAGGAATTAATACAATTTTCTTTCCTTTAAATATAAATGTGTATGTGTTATATCTCCTAAAATGTGTAACATATAAGTCATATAGACTAGGCCAACCTAGCAAAATATGTTAGGCATCCATAAGTATGACATCACACCAAATGCCATCGTGATAGCTCAAAAACTGAATATGCAATAAACACCGTTGAGTAACAGAATGTGATTTATCAATCCATGTAATTTTATAATGATATGGATGAGGTTCAACTTTTAGTCCCATTTTTCAATAGCTGAGTTGGCAACTAAGTTGGTACAACTACCTTCGTCAATCGACACTTTGAAAAATCTCTTCCCAATTTTGACGTAAGTAAAGAAAATAATAGTTCTTCATCGATCAATTGATGCGGCGCGGGTTCCCACGGAAGGCGCGACGCGGGTTCACAAGGGGGGAGATGGCACCAAAGGAGAAGGCGGCCCGGGTCCACCACGGGCCGGGGGGCAACCTTGTAGTTTCGTGACTACGGATGGGAGTTGTTTCGTAAATCAACAATTCACTAATTTCCCCTAAAGCAATGGGCCATGCGGCCTTAGAGCATTATCGAAGAATTGAGTGTGAGTTTATTTTCTTAAACACTGGATTATTTTGGGTGTTGATTACCTTTCGTTCTTAGATTAATTTAGTCTTAGATCTATTATTGTAGCTAGCGTGGATTGCTTTCAGACCTGCATTTCATTATAAAAATCCTATTTTTATCTTTCCAATTCATAAAAATCCCCTTTTTATATCCACAAAAAGCCTTAAACGTATCAATTTGGTATCAGAGCGGTAGATCCATGGCGACGACGCAAACCAATGAGAGGATTGAACTATTGGAAGAGAAATTTGTGAAATTTGAGAGCAAAATGAGCAAAAAAATCCAAGATGTGAGAAAGGAAGCGACGGAGCAACTGCATCAACGTCTCGCGCAGATGACGGAGACACTCCAACAAGGTGCAATGGCAAATAAGGCTCAGATGATGCAAGAAATAGTGGCGATGATAGCAAAGCTAGATCCAAGCAAAAAGGAGACACCTTTTTCGACAAGGGGAAAATTTTGATTTTTAGCGAAGAGCTTCCCGAAGATGTCGAAGACGAAAGCATATACCCAAGCGAACAATGAAACGCAGATGATAGGGATGATTGGGACGCTTTCCCGGCCACCTCTCCACCACGGGAAGGTGCGCCGGCCACCGGGGGGGCGCCTCCCCCTCCAGCAGCCCTTGGGGGTTCTGCCGAACCCCCAGGAGGGGAGACCAGTGCAGCCCGCCCCTCCTGGGCCTTCGGCAGCCACATGGGGCAGCGGCAGAGGCCCCGCGGGTCGAAAACTGGGGTCAGCATGCCCCGCCGCCCTATTGGGGGGCCTCGCCGGGCTTCCGAGGGGGGAGCCGAGCCCTGCTCGAACCCCCGGGGGGCCGCCGAGCCACATGAGGGTCTGACAGCCCCCGCCGCCTACTCCAGCGCCACAGTGGGCTCAATTTGGGGCCCGACCAGTTCAGACACCATCCTTTCAGCCACAAATGGGGCCCTGGGAAGGATTTCAGCTGTAAGAAGGTCGACTGCAGCACCTTGGAGGCCCGTCAGTTCAGCCCCCGCCCTTTGGGGGGTCACAAGAGATTAGAGAGGATTTCAGGGCACCCCGAGAGCACGACAATGTGGCTATGGACATCCACAGGAAGATGAGCGGGGAGATTGACAATGGGATAATACAGACAGAGGCGCACAGGATCCAGCCGTAGGGTATATTCCTAGCAAACCACCTATGTTCCAGCCGAGACGTCAAGAGCAGTCACAGGAGAGGAGGATTTACTGGGGAGAGTCGGTTGAGGAAACTGAAGGTGCCCATTTTTGATGTAGAAGACCCGGATGATTGACTGTATCGAGTGGAAAGATACTTTGAGATGTCAGTGTTTCCAGGGGAGGACTGGCTACGGGCTGTAGGAGTCTGCTTGGAGGGAGAGGCTCTGAGATGGTTCAGTGGACACAGCAGCAACGACCTTTTCGTACGTGGGAGGAGTTCACCACCCTCCTGTTGGAGCGCTTTGTCGAAGAACAGGCTGGGGGAGCTTACGAGAGACTGTATGCACTGAAGCGGGAGGGGAGCGTCGGGAAGGGAGTATATTAAGAAGTTCGATTCGCTTTGTAGCCGAATTCGAGGAGTGTCAGGAGTCTCTGGAGGTGTGTTTTATGAATGGGTTGAAACCCACGATTAGATCGGGACTGAGACAGCTGAGACATGCAGATCTACGAGAGATGACCTCAGCAAAGATGGTGGAGGACCATCAGGAGACTGAGAGGTGAGCCTGTGGGTCATGAAAAGGCACCGCTTTTCGAGGCAGGCTCCAGCAGGAGGACAGAGAGCGGCCACTACCCAGAGACCTACGGCAGTTGCAGCAAGCAATAGGGACAGGAGGCCGGAGCCATGACCAGGGGGCAGGTACGGAGGATGACTGAGGCGGAGATTCGGGACAAGCGGGCTCAGGGACTGCTTTAAATGTAATGAGAAATTTACTCCAGGGCATCATTGCAGGGATCGGACCCTCCAGATATTAATAGTGAACGATGAGGATGAGGAGAACGATGTGGTCGTACTGGAGGCTGGAGAGGACAAGGAGCAGGAGCACCGACACTTGGACCTAACGGAGATATCCCTCAATTCTGTGGTTGGGTTCACACCGAACCACACCATGAAATAGGTAGGACCGGTGAGCAGACATGATGTGGTTGGGTTGGTCGACAGTGGGGACACCCACAATTTTTATCTCCAGCAGATACGTGGGAGAGCAGAGTCTGCAGCTAAGCGATACCGAGAGATATGGAGTAGTACTGGGCACATGACATGTGACAAACAGCAGCAGTGTTTGTCGCGGAGTGATCGTGACAGTACAAGAGGTGCAGATTGTTACTGATTTTCTTCCTCTGGAGCTAGGGAGCACAGACGTCATCCTGGGGATGAAATGGCTGCAAACATTGGGAGAAACCGAAATCAACTGGAAAATGCTCAGATTGGAGTACCAGTACGGAGGGAGGACAATGGTATTACAGGAAGACCCTAGCTTATGTCGTTCTTTAGTGTCCTACAAGGCCATGACGCAAGCTATACACACGTTAAGAGGGGGTTATCTGGTAGTACTACAGGCAGTGACAGTAGGGGAGCAGAGTGTGGATCAGGCACAGTTGGTGGCACCGGAGATAGAGCAGCTTTTGAGCCAGTACGAAGATGTCTTTCAGACGCCGCAGGGATTGCCACCACCTAGAGAGCATGAGCACGCCATTGTGTTGCGAGAGGGCGGGTCTCCCATCAGTGTGCGGCCTTATAGATACCCCCAGGTGCAGAAGGATGAGATCGAGAGGTTGATGGGGGACATGTTACAGGCAAGGGTGATCCAGCCAAGTGTGAGTCCGTTTTCGAGCCCGGTCCTGCTGGTAAAGAAGAAAGATGGCAGTTAGAGATTCTGTGTGGACTATCGAGCCTTGAACAAGGAAAGAGTGCCTGACAAGATCCACATTCCGGTGATTGATGAGCTCCTTGACGAGCTCCATGGAGCAGCAGTATTCTCTAAAATTGACCTTAAGACAAGATATCACCAGATTCTGATGAGGACGGCCGATGTGCCCAATACCGCCTTCAGGACTCACGATGGGCACTATGAGTTCCTCGTCATGCTGTTCGGTTTGACGAATGCTCCGGCGACGTTCCAGGTCTTAATGAACAATGTGTTTCGACCTTACTTACGAAGATTTGTCCTGGTATTTTTTGACGACATACTCATATACAGTCGCAATGTGGAGGAGCATGTGAGGCATTTACAGGCCGTTTTGCAAGAGTTACAAGAGCATCAGCTTTATGCCAATAGAAAGACGTGCCTTTTGGACAGCCACGTGTAGAGTATTTGGGACACATTGTCTCAGCAGAGGGAGTGGCAGCGGACCGGGAAAAAATTGCAGCGAAGTTAGACTGGCCGCTACCTACCGCACTACGGGGCCTGAGTGGCTTCTTGGGCCATACTGGATAATCGATATTACAGGAAATTCGTACAAGGATACAGCTCGATAGCATGACCACTGACAGAACAGTTGAAGGACAGTTTTCAGTAGGGCAAGGAGGCCACCAGGGCATTGGAGGCCCTAAAGCAGGCGATGAAGACCGTGCCAGTGTTAGCGCTACCAGATTTCAGCAGGCCGTTTGTGATAGACACAGATGCTTCAGGACATGGGTAGAGGCGATGCTGATGCAGGACGGGAGGCCAGTAGCGTATTTCAGTCACTCTGTCGGCACGAGCCAAACTGAAATCAATGTATGAGTGGGAATTGATGGTGATTGTGCTCTTCATTCAGAAGTGACGGTCCTTATTTACTGGGGAGGAGATTTATTGTGAGGACCGACCAGAGGTGTTTGAAATATTTATTGGAGCAGTGCATGGTCACCGAAGAGCATCAAAAATGGCTCTCCAAGCTGGTCCAGTACATCTTTGAGATACAGTACAAGCCGGTGTTAGAGAACATGGCAACGGATGATTAGTCACGCAGAGAGGAGTCAGCAGAGGTGGCAGCCATCTCTGTGCCGGTCCTACTAGACTGGGGAAGCCGTTGGGCAGAGAGATTGAGGCCGACGTGGAGTTGGCACAGATACTGGAGGCACTGCGGCAGGGTTCAGCAGAATTTCCAGGTTACACCATGAGCAAACAGCGACCGCTTTACCAAGGGAGACTAGTGATACCCCGAGAGTCCACGCATATCCTGATGATATTTCAGGAGTTCCACGGCAGCTCCATGGAGGGGCATTCGGAGATACAGCAGACATATAGGAGGATGTCTAAGGAGCTCTGGTAGCAGAGTGTGACGTCTGTTAGCGTCACAAGTATCTAGCGATGGCTCCAGCAGGACTTCTACAGCCACTGGCCCTTCCAAAGAGTGTGGGAGGACATCAGCATGGATTTCATCGAGGGGCTACCAAGATCGGAGGGCTATAATTCTATACTAATGTGGTAGATTGCCTCAGCAAGTATGCACACTGCGTGCCGTTGAGACATCCCTATACAGCGGTGACTGTAGCTACAGCTTTCATGAGGGAGATGGTCTGTTTGCATGGTTTTCCTGCTTCCATAGTTTCAGACCGAGATAAAGTATTCATGAGCAATTTTTGGCAGGATTTATTCAAGGTTCAAGGGACTACGTTGAGGAGGAGCACAGCCTATCACCCACAGACAGATCGACAAACCGAGGTGGTGAATAAAAGTGTGAAGACTTGAGGTGTTTTGCTTCAGATTCACCGAAGCAGTGGGCCAGGTGGTTAGCATGAACTGAATATTGTTACAACACGTCATACCACTCGGCGGCACAGAGCACCCTGTTTCATATTTTGTATGGGCGGGACCAACCCAGTTGATCCATTACAGTAGGGGTAACACTCCACTTTCACAGGTTGATGAGTATCTAGATGAGCGGGACAGACATTTGGAGGAGCTGAAAAGACACTGCGGGACCAGCAGATTATGAAAACTAAAGCAGATGGACATAGGATAGATGTACAGTTTGTCGTCAGGGATCGGATTTACCTCAAGCTACGACCCTACAAACAGAAGACACTTGCTCATATGAGCAATGAGAAGCTGGCGGCCCGCTACTATGGGCCATTTGAGATTACTGCTCAGATCGAAAAGGTTGCATATCGTCTGAAGTTACCTGCTACATTCACCATCCATCCAGTATTCGATGTATCGCAGTTACGACGAGCGGTTGGAGACCACACTCTCTCACCCACTCTCCCTCCCACTCTGACGGATGACATGTAGGTGTTGCTTGAGCCCCAGGAGCTGACCAGAGTTCGACAAAACTCAGAAGTGAGACAAAAAGTGCTAATCAGATGGCGAGAATTGCCGGACTATGATGCTAAATGGGAGTCCCGTGAGGTGATACGAGACCAGTTTCCAGACTTCCACCTTGAGGACAAGGTGGCACTTTTGGGATGGACTAATGATGCAGCACGGGTTCCCACGGAGGGCGCAACGCGGGTTCACAAGGGGAGATGGTGCGTGTATACCAAATGAGAAGGCGCCTCGAGTCCGCCACGGGCCCGGGGGCAAACCTGTAGTTTCATGACTACGGAGAGGGGTTGTTTCGTAAATCAACAATTCACAATTCCCCCTAAAGCAATGGGCCGGGCGGCCCGAGAGCATTATCGAAGAATTGAGTGTGAGTTTATTTTTCTAAACCCTAGATTATTTTGAGAGTTGATTATCTTTCGTTCTTATATTAATTTAGTCTTAGATCTATTATTGTAGCTAGCGTGGATTGCTTTCAGATCTATGTTTCATTATAAAAATCCTATTTTTATCTGTCCTATTCATAAAATTCCCCTTTTTATCTCCACAAAAAGCCCTAGATGTATCATCAGTCTCACTCCTAGGTGTAGTAACTAAACACCTAATAACTTCTAATCGAGCACTAGAAACATCTTCATCATTATCTAGTAATATCATTAACATTAGGAGTATATTCTTCTTCAATTTCATCATCATTGTTGATCTCACCCACAAGTAAATTTTTATTAGGGCACTGACTAGCAAAATGATTAAAGCCATGCCATTTAAAAAAATTGCACCCTTTTTGGTTTTGTTGGTTCTCCAAGCTTAACCTTTTCACTTTCCTCTCACGACATTAATTTCTGATTTAGTCATGTTGCCACTTGACCGCTTAAATTGCTCTTCGGATTTAAAAGTAGGCTTCTTATCTATGAGGCTCTCATGATTTTCATAATTAGTGCTAAATTAAACTCTTGTTGCACATTGCCTACATGGTGGGGAAGTACTCATGCCTAATATCCGCTCTCAATCCAGAACGAAATCTAGCAAGGGTATATCGTGTCTTCTTGTAGCTCACTCCTAATATATAGATTATTGAACTTAGTCATGTATTCCTCAACAGCCCTTGTCGTAGGTCGTTTAATTTTTCTAGTAGGCGATCTCTATAAGTAGGATGCAAATATTTTTCCTTAAACTTGATCTCCATCTCATTCCAATTCTGCAAAAGCCTCATATGCTCTATCATTGTCTCGCTATGGATGTCCAGAAAATCTTAACAGACCCTACCAGTTTTTCGCTCGTCTGATAACTGGTACTACTCAAAAAAATGCTCTATCTCTGCTAACCAATCTGAAAATATCTGAGGATTATAAATTCCACCAAAATTGGGAGCATATACCTTAATCCATCACGCAATATTATCTTGTCTAAAGTTATCCTCAATATTCTCATCTTATCTCATATTATTTCAATTGTTTTCATTCCTGATCATTCTAGGTTCCTCATCAAATATATTGTGTCATTCTCAAAATTTTGTTCTTCGGTCAAGGCGATCTCATGTTCGGTTTATATTGACTTTTAGTTCTGGATATATCTTTTAGATCCGATTTTCTAGCATATGAATTACATTATCATGCATGTCTGATCCTATGGTTTTGCCACTACGCAATAACATGCAATTCCAACCAATCACATAAATGTAGATGCAAGACCTTAAACACGAATTAAATGTGTGCGCTAATTATGTAAATAAAATAAAATCAAAAGGTCCAATACTATATGTCAGAATACTATCCTGAATAGGTTAATGCGGCACACAAATCGACTATCCAATGATATTGACTAATCTGAACAAAATAAAAATAAGTGAATTTTTGGAATGTAACGATTAAAGATTTGATCATATTTGACGTTACTTGGAGCAAGTTAGCTTTGCAGTATCATGTAAGGCCTCTAAAACTTGTAGCACTTTAGTCCAGACAATTGGGGCAGAAAATTTCACACGAAAAGCTTGAAAATTTACCAAATATACCGCAATACGGCTAAAATATGCTAAAATTCGACTGAAATATCTCAAAAAAATTGCAAGTTGAACAGTTAAACCGCATCTTCGGTCAACAGGTCAGCAGCTCATGGTCAGCTCGGCTCAGTTGGCCTAAGCAGACTCTGGTGGCTCGAGATCGGCTCGGGACGAGTCGATGAACAGTGTCGGTGCACTGGTCGGCTCGCTTGGCTCGACGCGTCGGCTCAGCTCGTCGACGAGGTCGACTCAACCGAGCCGACACTGTAGAAGATCAGCGTGATCGGCACCGGCCATGTTTTTCGATGGTTCACCACCAGAGTTGATGTTGTAGCGTTATCTTGGAGTTGCAATGCTTTTGGTGGGGTCGATAACGCCGATTGTCACTGGAGGCAGTGCCGACAAGTGTTAGAATTTAACGACAGTGATTTAATGATCTGGACGTCGTTGTCGCTGAATTTGGGTGCTAGCAGGGTCGTCGAGCGCTGTGAAGCTTCTTGGTGGTGCCGACGTTGGTCGACGGGGTTGTTTGGATTGTTTTAGGGTTTGCCTGCGACGATGACTCTGGAGGATGTGGTCGACGGCTAGAGCGTCGTTATCTGCAGACTGTGAAGACGACGAAGCGGTCAACTTTTGTGAGTGAGCGGCGACTGTGAGATTTGTGGGCGGTGGCAGTTTCTTTAAGGGTTTGGGTGTTTGCTAAATTTTTTTCATTCCCTTTTTTCAAAGATTTTTCTCTGTTTTTTTCAAAAATTCTGAGAAAACTCGGTCTCTCTGTTTTTCTTCTCCTTTTCAAAAATTAGTCTTTCTTATTTTTTTGATCTAACTAAAAAGAGAGTTTTATGGATGAAAAGGGAAAAAAGCAAAAAAAACAAACCAGGTTGAGCTCTCATACCAATTTGATACAGAACGGAGGCGAGAATGGAGGTGATGGGGATTTGAAGAAGAAGTAAATTAAGGATTTGATAACTTTTCATGTCACGCACCCTGAAAATCTTATGATCACCGACTCGCATGTCTCGCACGTGGAGATTCTTCGGACCTCTCATCCAATTAATCAAGCACACTCACACACCAATGCAAAAAAAAATTTTATGGAGAAATTAAAAGTTTACCCGAAAACTATTCTTCATTGATTTTGAAAGAAATAAGTTTGTGGCGTTTAAATAGGCTTACAACTTGACTCCTAATTTAACTTGACACTCAAAATCAAATAGGACTAAAACTTCTAAAATAACTAACACTCTTAAAATAAATAAAGACTCAAAAAATTAAAAACCTTAAACTAATTAGAACCTACATGACTCAAACTCCATCACATGTAAAATCTTTTAAAATAATAGAGTACCTCTCGAATTTCATCTCCATCACCCACTTTCTCACATCACCCAAGAAATATTTCAAATGACTTTTCTCGATCCAAAATAAAAATTATCATACATTCTTTGTCCTCTCACATTGAGATACAAGCATGTATAGGTTTTCCTTCGTACACAGCACATGCCATAAAGTCAAACCAAATAAAAATCAAATAAAATTCTAACAAGTAAAATCAAACCAAATCAAATATAATGCATCTGAGTTGAATCTCTATCATTCTGTTCGGTTTTGAAAATTTCACCACCAACTCAATGGTAACACCAGTGTGCATCCTAGCAGAACTCAGCAATCTCCTTTGGTTGGTTAAGATTCATCCTCAAATTTTGAAATGAAGCAAAACAAAAACTCCTAGACAAGCATCTTCGAGAGAATATACCAAAACCACAAGAGGTAGAATCCATGCAAAATTTGCTGATTGGTATCTTGCAGATGATCGGGGATAATTTAATCGATATTCTCACATAGCTGATAACAAGCCTCTAGTTTAAGCTTAGAGAGGATCCACAAGGGCTCAGGATGGGGCTCTAGCTCGAGCTGGAGTGTTGTTCAAACTCAGTCTAGGTCTCTAGCTCAAATGCGAGCTCAGACTTAGGGCTCAGTCACAAACTCAAGCTCGATTATAAATGATGGCTTGGGCTATGTTAAACCTCAATCCATGGCAATGATTATAGGTCAATAATAACTATCAGTTGGTACTATGCTTGATGCTTCATATACAACTTTAGTATAGTAATCTAGGAACCTTTTCTCGATCCGCTAAAACGATCTACTAATGACTTCATTACAGATGAGGAGCAATTTAAATGTTGCCTTGGTGCAGGTATAGAAAGTACCAATGTCGAAGCTACATCCTCAACCATGACCTACATCTTCAAGCCTTCTGAACTTTCTTCCACCAAGAAAAAGCTTTTCCTTTTAATTTGTGTTGGTCAATGGTCAGACAAGAATTTGCTCTCATTAGTGAGATCTAGCCGAAATGAAAAATTCTTACATAAATGATCCATACTCTTTATAGTTCTAATGCCCATAAGATCCCCAAAATAATGGTATCACGTAGAATTTACTATGCTTATTTCTCATTAAGTTGCAGGTATATAAATAAAGGCCGGGATTGTAAAATTCTATGAAAATATACTCAAAATAATCAAAATACCCCAAAATATGTAGATGGCTTAATCTGACTTGCAACTGGCTTAATCTGACTTGCGACTAGCTTAAATTGGCTTGAATTGAATATAAAATGTCTTCTAAAACCATCAACATACACTTAGAAATATACCTCAGGTACCATAGCAGCTAAAAAATCCAAAGTCCCTAAAAATTAGTGGGCCGCACTGTATGAGGAGTGACTCAAAACTGTAGCAGGTAATGTTGTTTAGTATTGTAGCAGTGAACACGAGTTGGCTTGGATCGGCTCATTGACTTGGGCCAGCTCGGGTTTGGTTATCGGCTCGGGCTAGCTCAGATAGGCTTGGTGACAAGTCTGCATAGTTCGAATAAAAGCACTACGTGTATTCAGCTCAATCAGGCCAATATCAGCAAGATCTGTCACCACTGGCGATGACGACGACGGTTCTCGATGATGGGAGTGCCAATTCTTGACAACAGATGTAATGATTGGGATGGGCAGCGACAACGAGAATGCATATGGAACACAAGACTGTTAACGACAAATATAGGTGATAAACTATTGTTGTTGGTAGTCAGAGTCTTGGGCGACACTCAAGAAAAGAGATGTGACAATGCAGCAGGTTAAAGTACGTTTATGGTTGCCTCTGGGTCAAGTTAAGGGGAGAAAATGAAATGTATGCGGTTGGATTCTCTTGGGCTTTTTTAAAGAAAATCACAAAAATTTGTCGAAAATTCAAGAAAATTGAGAAAAACTAATTTTTTAGAAAATTTCTTTAAAATTCTAAAAAAGAAAATTTAGAAAAGAAGATTGTGAAGAAGGAAGTCAGGAAATTCACTATGATACCAAATTTGACACAAAACAACAAAGATCAAAAGCTGAAAAGGGAAAAGAAAATAGGTCTAAGGTTTTTAACTAAGGCAAGTGATGGTAAAAGCTTCAACCCAGACTAATTCTAAGCATGTGATGTGGCTTGGATTTTAGGCCTCAGGGCATTTTCTTAAATTGACAAATTCTGTAATTTTCCTTGGCCGGCTAAGGGAGGGCTATGCTTGATTTGTTGATGAAAATCCCTTAGTCAATATTTGTTCTCGGACGATTAGTTGGAGATCTTAAGCTTTGATCTCGAATCGAAAGCGAGGAGAAAGGCCTCTTCTCGAATCGAGACTAGTTATCTTCGTATTTCCGTTTCTACATTAACAAAATCCCCTCTTTTTTTCCCCAAATCTCTTCCACAACCCCATAGAATCCCATTTTTATCTCAGATCCAGATCTGAAACGTATCAAATTTGTATTAGAACAGTCGATCCATGGCAACCATGAGATCGAAGGATAAGATCGATTCGATGGAGGATAGGATGGAGAAGATGGAAGGGGCAATCCAAGATCTTGCGCGAGACCTTACAAAGAAGATTGAAGATCAAAGGGACGAGATGGTCGGACGCTTGCGCTACTCATGGAGGCCTTAGATTAGAAGTTAGAGGCGTTTTCGAAGAAGACGGATACAAATCAGGTCGAAACCCTATATCCGAGACTAAAGGCGATACCTTTCGGCAAGAAGCTCCATTTCCAATGTGATCCGACCCAAATATGAAGGTCTTAAGCGTAAATCCACCAGATCCGGAGAAGAAGGATAAGACCGCCGCAGATCTGGAGAAGACGGAAGTAAACGGCGCAGATCTGAAGCTTCCATACTCCTACGACTCAAATCCGACGCCAACTAGGGACCCCAAGCAACTTATTGGAGGCGGCAGCCTCCCCACTGACAGTCGGGGACCCTATGTGCCCCTGGAGGGCCGCCACGACCCCAACGAGTCCCTAAAGGGCCTCGCCAACCCCAACGAGCCCCGTGGGGGCCACAGCAGCTCCGACGGGCCCCCTGGGGGCTTCAGCAGGACGCTTGGAGCAATGGAGAGCTGCGGCGTGGGCTTCCGAGCGTCGCCAGCGAAGTCAAGGCTCACCGCCACCACCGATGACTGTGCCTTGGCGGGGTGAACCCAGAGGAGCCTTCGTCGTAGCCATTGGACGTCGGAGCCGTCGAAAACAACCATCGACGATAGCCGTGACGAGTTTCGAGCATCGCCGGTGACACGTCCAAAGAGATCTCGGCCCACCACCACCTCCACAGATGCGCCCCGCCGCGACGAAGCCAACAGACCAATATCGTCGGCAACTGTCGGTGAATTCGCTGGAAAAATTCGTCGGCACCGGCAAGCTGCCACTGCTATAGTAGTGGCTCAATCCAGCCAACCCGAAGATGCAGCCGTCGGCTCCAGTCGACTGAGCCGAGCTGACAGCTCCAGTCGACTGAGCCAAGCCGTCGGCCCAAGCCCGCTGAGCTGGGGCACCGGCTCGAGCCGATGAACAGTGCGGCTTGACATTTATTTTGGAATTCTGGACGATTTTTGGCTGAATTTCTGTGTGGCGTCCGTATTTTGACGATTTCGGGCCCGTTTGGAGTCCAAATTCAAAACGAAAAGCGTCAGTGCATAGAAGACTCAGTTGTTGATAAGTTCCCACTCCTGCAGCAACGTTTCAAGGAATACAAAACTCGTGTGTGGCCTTTTGATCCAGAAGGAGGCGATGAGACCTGCTCCAACACTCAAAAAAGCGCATTCGTGGTCTTCATGCACCACCTTGAGGACAAATTGGTACTTCAAGGGTGGAGTAATGATGCAGCTTAGATTTTTGGACCCAGTGGTATTTTTGTAAATTGACAAATTAGGTAATTTCCCTTTATTTATAGCCTAGGGCCGGATATGGGAGGGGTATGCTTGATTTGTTGATGAAAATTCTCTTAGTCAATTTATCCACGGACAATTAGTTGGAGATCTTAGGCCTTGATCTCGAATCGAAAGCTAGGAGAAATGCCTCTTCTCGAATCGAGGCTAGTTATCTTCGTATTCCCGTTTCTACATCAATAAAATCCCATCTTTTCCTCCCCAAATCTCTTCCACACCGCTAAAATCCCTCCTTTTCCGTAAAAAGCCCATCTTTCACCCCCAAAAATCCCATAAAATCCCATTTTATCCCAGATCAAGATCTGAAACGTATCAAATTTCCAGATCTGAAACGTATCAAATTGGAAATTTGATACGTTTCAGTTCTGGATCTGGGATAAAAATGGGATTTTTATGGGTTTTGGTTTGAAAGATGGGATTTTTACGGAAAAGGATGGATTTTTTAGGGGTGTGGAAGAGAATTGGGGAGGAAAAGAGAGGATTTTATTGATCTAGAAATGGGAATACGAAGATAACTGACCTCGATTCGAGAAGAGGCATTTCTCCTAAGCTTTCGATTCGAGATCAAAGCCTAAGATCTCCAACTAATTGTCCGTGGATAAATTGACTAAGAGAATTTTCATCAACAAATCAAGCATACCCCTCCCATATCCGGCCCTAGGCTATAAATAAAGGGAAATTACCTAATTTGTCAATTTACAAAAATACCACTGGGTCCAAAAATCCAAGCCGCATCAGCATGCTCTAAGAAATCGAATACATGAGACTAATGAAGATCTACGCTTCTCATCAAAACTATTGTCCCATTTTCTTCCGTCAATAAGAACGAGTTAAAAGGATTTTTCTCAAATCCAAAAATTTCTAATTCATTCTATGCCATCTCATAATAAGGTACAAATTTATTTATAAAGTTTTCCTATGTGCACAACACGTGCCATAAAGTAAAAAATCAAATAAAATCCTAAAAATAAATTCAAATACAATCTAGATAAAATTAAGTAGATTCCTAACTACATCAAATCTCCATCACTGAGTGCCTAAAGCAGCCACCCTGATATATCCATCAAAATCTAATTCCATGCAACAGCTAGCCTTCTTACTCTCGAAGAAATCATGACCTTCAATGCTCATGTTCAAGTACCATTCAAAATTATTCAACAAGCGGTCGAAAAATCATATTTATAAGACAATCCGTCCTTAACCATGGAAAAAACTAGCTGACATTCTCATAAGTTGAAGCCATCTCACATTATCTTTTTTTCCTCTTGCCATACCCAGTAGAATATGTAGTGTGGATAATGCAGGTGCTAATGTGCTAATTGACAGCCTGACTAATGCGTATTAATTCATTTAAGGGTAGTTTCCAACTTTTTGAGTACAACAAGATAAGTTATATATCAACTTATTTAAGATGTGTGTCCATGCATTATGATCAGTTCCAATGAAATATAAAAGATTAATAGCTCAAAAGTAAAATATAAAAAAATTGTCATAAACAAATTATAGTTAAGTAAAAAGGAAAAATAGTAACAGGCTTTATGTTAACCGTGGAGAATAGATACATTTTAAGGGGGAAACATACCTTAGCAACATGCTCTAGAGTGACTGCCTCGGGAATTATTCCAGATCTCAGCCTGATATCAACATAACCACTGCTCCCTTGCAAAGCAAAACACTGGCCTGGTTCTCCAAAACTTGGCTCCAACATTTTCTTTGCATTAGAATGAACTCTACTGCGATCTTTACCAACAGCGAACCAATTGCTAGCTTTTCCGGAAACAAAAGGCTCTGAATGCATAATCACCCGACCCCCACCAGCAGCCAATGCATAATCCACTCTTCCAAGTCCATCAGCAGCATGCTTTTCAATCTCTTTCTCCACAATCTCCTTCGCCAGAGCCCCAATTTCATCCAGACTTACATCTTCAGCACTTTCATGAGACCCTTTTTTCTTCATCAACTCATTCTTAAAACTCTCAAATTCTTCCTTCGTCAACAGACCCGTCTCTTTCAGTTCACCCATGGACTTGCCCAAGTCCTCGGTTCTCACCTCCAACTTCCTCACCTCCTTCTCCCAGATTGCACTCTTCTCTTCAATCTTCTTGGCTAACTCCTTTGATGCTGCTCCAATCTCACTCCCAATCTTTTTATCAACAATCTCAAGTTGAACTTGCAGCATCTTCGTGGTTTTCTTAACAAACGACTCAACTTCAGATATCCTGCCATCAGATTCCATCGCAGCAAAAGGGTAGTTCACAGAATTTCCATTGCTCAGTTTCAAGATCATCTGCCCAAGCCATACAAGGCCCAAAATCAGTAAGCAAAGCTTCGTAGCAACACTGAGAACAGTCTGCCACTTGGGCGTCTCCGGTCTTGACGAATGCTTCCTCCTCCTCTGGTAAGCAACAGTAGCCGAAGTGGTCAACTCTTTCCTTGCATCTTCCATTTCCTTCGGCTTCTCGACCACCAATTCTCCCCTAATCGTAGTTTTATTGCCTAAATCATTGCCATTATTAGCAATCACCAAATTATTACCTTTCGTTGAAATCTCGCCATTGGCGTTCGTCTTGGCAGTGGCGACAGCTGATCTTCTCCTTGATTCCGGTCTTGTGTTGGAATTGGACGCAGGAGTCAGCAGGGCGTCGTTGGAAGACGACATTGATCTGAAAATTCAAAACCCTAATTTTGGACAAGCGGCACCCAAGGTATTCGGATGCACGCACTCAACTTTAAATCCCTTAAAAAAATTCAAATAAAAAGGTGAAAGAACTCTCAGTGTAAATCATGAATCATAAAGCAAATGACGCAAGGATTCGATGACTAATTTGGCAGAAATGCACAGAATATAAACCCTAAAAATCAAAAAATACGGGAGAAATTGAGTGATAATAAAGAAATTAGAGAACGAGATATTTGAGATTTTGAGAAGAATGGATCGAAATCTACCCAGAGGATCGGAAGAGGGCAGCCTTTGAGCGGCAAAAGGCGAGTTTCGTTTTTTGTTTTCCTTTTGGAAAAAGGGGGCAAACGGAGGAGGAGACGGGGGGCGATTTTTGTTTTGGGAATTGATTTGCGCACCCACCGTTTTACTCCGCGCACATCCCACTTATTTTCAAGTTTGACATTCAAACTTTCTCAACTATTTGCGAAGGGAGCTTCTGCGTCCCTACCATTTTACTCTGTGCACATACCGTTATTCCACTTATTTACAAGTTTGCAACTCAAAGTTTCTCTTCGCGCACAACCATTCGAAAATACTGAAAATGTCCCAATTGTGCGCGACGTGTAAAACGGCCGACCGCCAGCGGACGGCAACGACGTCCCCTTCGCTGACCTCCCCAGCCTCGTCCCCCTCCAACACCCTCTCAACTGACCTCCACAACCCCTCCTTCGACCCCCCATCGCCGCCCCCCCCCCCCCCCCCCCCACTCTCCCCCTTCCCCACCGTCCATTCCAACCCTTAAAAAAAGTCGGCGAGGGGCAGGGGCCGCTGGACAAAGGGCAGGGGTGTAGACGAGGGTAAAAGAGGTGTAAATTTTAAATGGCTAAATAAGTGGTTGTGCACACGAGTAAAATTGTAGGTGCGCAAAGAAGTTTCCATTTGGGAATTGCTACATGCACCGGACGTTTTACTCGTGCGCGCACAACCACTATTTACAGCTTTGCCATTTTAATTTTACCATCTTTTACACACACACCCCCCCCCCCCCGGGGGGGGGGGGGGGGGGGGGGGGGGGCGAAGGATTTTTAGTGTTGGAATCTATAGTGTGGAAGAGGGAGAGTGCACGGATGAGGGGATGGAGGGGGAGGGGGAGGGGGGAGGGGGAGTGTTGGTGTCACGCCCCGTTTCACATTATACTTGGGAGCGAGGACGCGAGCGGGTCCGCGTGTGCTTAAAGTAAAGAAGAAGTGCTTATTTTTTCTTTCTTCTTTGACTTAAGCACAATAAGCATCTGTGTATTAAGCTTGGCATGTTCTTGCATGCGAACATCAGAATAACACAGAAATCATTATTACAACTTCAATGTCCAGATTACGTGTACACAAATAAGGCCTAGCATGGCCATTACAAACAATTACGCGAAAAGGAAATACACTTGAATAAAATACAACACAAATATTAAATTTTCTTTTAGTGATGTTGCGAAGGCACGTCGTTCCTCAGCAGGGGATCTCGTACTCCTGGTCAATCTGCTCAATCTCAAGTATACTCCTTTGTCTCAAACCTGACGTATATTTCACAAGATAAAGACATGGAAATATACGTCAGCGAGGGTCGCTCAGCAAGATTTAAAACGTTAGAAAAATTGACCCTCTGCAAGATTTTTAAAATAATAAGAGTATTAAACAAAAGAGAGTATTAGAATAATTAAGGAAAACACGTGCACAGCATGTGAATATGAGCAGGCTGAAAGTTGACATATGATTCATCGAAGGGTCTACACAAGCCTTAAAGTGGGAAATTGCCATCCCGAAACCCCAGCTGTCGAGCGTCACTCCCCAAGGGATTAAAAAACCTCATTTTCAAGGCTAGATCTGGTGGAGATCATATTTCTACACCATCTACTCCTAAATGATATTCGGATGTTGGAACAGTTTTTCTGACCAACTATCATGATTGGAAATAAACTTACCAATTGCATAAAACAAAATGGGCCCTTCCATGCACGCTTTCATCGTATGCCATTTTTCACTCATATCTATGACTTGAGGGGTCCCTCGAGAGACTGACGGAAGAGTTTGGTAGCTCGAAGGAAGCAGAAGCAAAACCAGCTTTCTTTCTGTCCCAACCTCCATGGGTTGTTCCCTGTATGACATAGTCCATTGGATTGGGGGTGGTAGGGCTGAGCTTTCAAATCCGGAGAGCCGACCCCTCATTCGACCTTTGCCCACTAGGTAGTTAGAATCTCCCTTTGCCAACTAACTAGTACACGGGGCCAAGAGTCAATTCATCTCGAGGCTTTCAAACGCATCCAAGCAATTGGTATCCGATTGATCACCATAGATTCGCGTAGGTTAGTTTAGCTATCACTGCTGGAAGCCCCTGCGGTTGTTCGGCTGCGTACTCCCCGTCCGCGTATCTCAAACTAACCCTATTTCATTTTCGTTCAGATTTCTGTTCCGGTTGCTTCTGGCCCTATAGAGGTCAGGGGCGCGTGGGATAAGCGATCATGGAGGGCCTTTCTCGAAGCGGCCGTAATATTTTGTTTGTTACGTTCCACCGCTGTTACGCCAGAAATCCGACGGTTCCACACGAGCTCTCGTTCTGCTTGCCAATCCAATGGGGCAACCCGGCTCAAAAAAGGAAATAGACCAAAGCATGGGTGACCGAGTAGGCAGCTAACCAACCAACGTTCAAGGCCATGCATGCCCGGTTAATGCTAGAACTATAAATAAAGGACCAAGATCTCCTATGAAATAAAGAATATTATTCAAAAATAGCATAGTCCAAGCAGACCCACTTAAAATCTTTACTGAACTATGACCCCCAGACCCTTTTTTCATAAGCAAACTAAGAAGAGCGCGTCTACTCTTGCGACGTTCGATCGTAGCATTCTCTTCTACGACCTCGGGGATCGGAATCGGAACGTTCCACGGACAGGTGAACCTGAAAGCGAAAGCCAGAAGGGTGCGAAGTACTCTCTAGACAAAAGAAAGACATGTAAACGATGAAGACCTCATAAATGAGCTATTCCACCCGTACTTAAACGACTGGTGGTATACTTTGATCGTGAGCTATAGCCAGTCGTTAAACGACCACGTTAGACCTCTAGCAGGCCCATCGATGAGAAGGTGGTAGAGGACGGATCAAGCCAATTTATGCTGTACCGAATCCAGTTCCCTAAAATCTATATTTCTGCAAATATGTCACGTCTTTCTATTGTTGGTTCATATGGAGGTACATTGCAACCATTACTAAAGTGCTATACCGGATAAGCCTTTCTATTCTAGTCAGAGGCTAAACTTCAGCTGTCACCTTCTCGCCAGGCAGGTGTTCAAATCAAGCATTGGTAGCAGAAGCAGCTAGCGCTCAATCCATTCCTTCGTAGGGTTCGCCAGCTATGAAGGAATGAAGATCAGGATTTGATTTTATATAGATAAGAAAAGATTATAGAAAACTACCTTGCATGAATGCCCTACCTATCATTATAGGACTATTAGTCATTCATTCTAGTCTCTTCCTTCTGGGCGGCAACTTCACTTAAGAGGTAGCGAGACGGTACCATTCTTTTCCGCAATTGCAGGATTTTTTTTCTTTCGACTCTGAAAGTGAAATTCGTTTAGTACGAGATCGCTTCACACCTCGCGGTGCTTACACCTCTCGCCTATCGAAGTTCTGTTCAAAAACCTCGTACGAGAACTTGTATAGAGAAGGATTTCCCGCGGCGCAGCAGTTCTTCCATACCAACTTAGCTGTCATAAACTAGAGCAAGGAATCTAGACAACATAGGTCCTTTTCTATACCGTTTAGGAACTTCTGGCAAGGCTTTCGTTTCTTTGGGCTTAACAGCGCCTGTAGAACCGGATTCCGTTCCTCCTATGCTATGATACTTGGACTATAGGGGCCCACGAATCCCTTGCAGCTTTCGAGCCGTAGGGCAAGAAAGCAAGATATTCGCGAGAGTTCCTTCCTTTCTTTAGTGAGGTTCGGATGAAGTAGTCTTTGTGGCCTTAGTTTCAGATTGGTCAGGAAGTAACTCGTCGCCACAAACCCCGTCTTGTTCGGATGGGTGTTCACCCCAAAGTGTTCCCGAACTGCATGCATACATCCGTAAGTAACTTAGTGCAACATGGAAAATTTCATTGAGAGGAATCAGACTTCAATGAGTGGGTGCTATTCCCATTCCTGACTTTGGTCCGACCCGACCGGACCTTCTCTTGTTCCCCGACCAGTTTGCTTGCTAACTAGAAGAGTAAAGCAAGAGCAGCTAGTTTAGGATCTTCCCAATCTGAGGATCAGGCAAGCTAGTTCCTCGTAAGCGCAACGATAAAAAGACAAGCAACTATGAGAAAGGCCAGCTAGGAAGAAAAAAACCAACCCGTCAGGCATGCCGGCCAAGCAAGCCTTCTTTCCTCAACAGAGACTCTTGCTTCTGAAGAGCGGCTGTAATGGAGATCCGGAGATGGAAGATTCATAGAAGAATTGACGGGCTTCTTTTGAAGCTCTAGTTCTCACGCATCCTAGCTTCGACGATCTGGCTTTCGCTTTGAGCGCGAAGCGGCTTGCTGGCTTTCAGGCTCTTCCAGCCGTCAGCTTCTTGCTTTCGCGATTTTCTTTCTAAAAGAAAGACGCGGATTTGAGACCCGAGAAAAGAGGGGAAAGTCTAGGCTAGCTACTACATTTCTCACAGACTTTGGGGTGACTACTGTGGTTTAATTCGATGCAAAGCGAAGAACCTTACCAGGGCTTGACATGCCGTGAATCCTCTTGAAAGAGAGGGGTTCAGGTCGATTAGGAGGTGCGGAAATAGCTAGAACTGAATGCAGAAAGTATGGAAAAACATCTCGTAATGTATTCCTCGAAGCCCGCCCGCCACTAAAGGGGTAAAGCCTGAAAGCCAAGCCCGTGTAAGAAGCTATTCTTCTCTCTCCCTCCTGGGCCTATCCTAGCCCTTTTGTGGACCTGACGCGATAGATTTTCACTAGGTTCATTATCTCGCAATGGAGTGTCTTCTTTCTCTCGTTTCGAACGAGGGTGGGCCCGTCTAGTTAGTGGGTGAAACATTTAGCTACCAGACGGGCCAACTAGCGATCAATGGAGCCGTCAGCCCGTAGCACGCGTAAGTTGCTGCAACTGAAGCGACTACAACATAAACATCACCATCAACAACAACAACTACCACTGAACAGAACAAAGAGAAGTAAGGTAGCAAAATCAAAAAAGAAATAAAAAATGAAGGGGCCCTCACCAACTTCACTTGCCTCTAAGGGGGGCTCGCTCCGGGCAGGTTCGGATCACTTACAATACACGGCTCTACGAAGGGGTGAGAAGCGTTTTCAAGATGATTCTTTCTTTGTCGAGACGAAAAAGGAACCCTCGACTGGAAAATGTGAGTCTGTTTTGTCCACCAACCAGATTTGGATCGTATCGTCTCTGGGCGGGATAATGACTCTCGAAGGCCCCACCCATGAGTAAATATTTCGTAGTAGCCTCATTAGACCGTACATCTCTCTTAGTATATCCAGATAATAGAGCCTCTTCTTCGGTTATAAAAAAAGTAGTAGTTCTTCTTGCCAGTAAGGAGTGGATGCTATTGGGCGTCCCGCTGAAGACGGAACTGACATCATGGTTACAGCTGTGAGGCATGATGATTACCTCGGGATGATCGGACGGCTGCGGTGCAAACTCCTGTTCGTTGTAAGATCACTGAAGGAAAGGTTGGTCATAAATTTGGAGAGTTTGCTTCTACACGGAGACGGTTCTATTTGATTTGGCACCTGAATTCGCACTCGAATCGGACCGAACCCAATATTTGTCAGGCTATTGTTCTCTTGTTCCCTCGAATCTATGGGTCTCTGACCAGGACCAGGAACCAATTCGAATTTGGATCTTGACATGTCGGTGGGCACCTAATCTTCCGTATTTGTATTTCATTAGTACAAGCTCTCTTCCTTCGGGAACTTTCCAAGAAGGTAGAAAAGATTCATAGATATGCCTGTAATTAGAAGGAAGAACCGCCATAAAAATCTTCCTCGTGTATAGCGAGTTGACAAGCTAGTATCATCATTATTGCGAGTTTACGAGGGTCCGCTTGGGATTGTTTAAGCAACTCGCGCAATCGTTGACCTCTTGCCAATTGATTTTGAGTATGCCGAAAATTGTCTTGCACATAATCATCTTCATCCCATGCTGCTTGACGGAATGCCTTGCGCGAAGGCGTCAGAGTCCTTTTCTCTAGGTCCAAATTCGTCAAAGTGAAAGATCTGATCCAACAGGAATCCCGCATATTGAGCGCAGATGATATGTGGCGATCAGAATGGTACCCGAATCCATTTACGATCCCGAGTTTCCAGACACATCGCCTTCCACCAGTGACGAAGACAAAGCCAGAGATAGAAGCCATTGTTCGAGACGAGTTAATGTCTATAAGAACGCTTGACAGCGCCTTGGCTTACCCAGCCAGGGAATGGACCAATTCCTTCATTCAATGCATATTGATTGAGAATCTGTGTAGGAGATCGGGTCGCGAACCTTCTCCCCGTACTCCAAAAAAGCAGAGGTGAGGTCCGGAGAGTGGGACGGATCTACCTGGCCAAGGTGACAATGTAAAGTGGTTCGGAGAAATGTTGGAATATGCTCTACCTGCGGTACCTAACTAGCCTTTCACTACAGCTGTTTAGTGCGAGTGAAGGGCGACTCCTCCGACCGAACGTACCGGTTTGTTTGTGCGAGTTCTTTTCCGACACACATAAGACAGCCCGAAAGAAGCATTCCTGGAATCTCCTGCTTTTGGCTATTGACCGTCTTTCCTTTCCCTGTTGGTCGAGCGGATGAGCTAGAAGCGGAAGAAGCTCCTGTCCGATCCTTCACTTCAGTCCCGTATAAAGAAGCTGCTCCGGAGAAAGCAGCAATCAATAGGATTTCCCTAATCCTCCCTTCCCGAAAGGAAGAAAGCATGCGCCTGATCTACATTACATAGCCGAATCCAAAGAGGCAACTCTACCATAGTGACTCGGGTAAACTAAAAAGTGAACTGGAGCCTCTAATCTATTTGATGTCGATTCATCCACACTTCCATTCCTTGCAGAGGAAAGCTAACTGCTTGCTGTTTCCAGGTGACAAAGATTGATTCAGCAAAGAAACTATCTGCCTATTAAGTAAGGGCGAACCGTAGTTGTAGTTGGGGATGGTCGTTGTTACGCCCCTGCCCGCCGAGACTAGGTGAATTGCTCCCCCCTATCCAGCATTCCTCCCACCCGTTACTCAACACAACCCTGTTCTCATCCCTACTCTCCATCCTAGAAAGGCATATTTCGAATATAGAGGACGTTCCCAACAATCCACGAGAATATCATACCCCACTATGAAAAAGAAAGTCTCCGTCGAACTCCTTTACCACTAGATCTGGGAATATCATGATGTGATAGTTTTTTACGCAACATATAAATCTTTAAAGTGAAATTCTTTTGATCCTACCACTGCTTTGATCACTGACGGGACGGAATCCGCGATTCCGGGCACGTCACGTTGGCGAGACGGCGACGTAACACACAGTCCCAACAACAGGGAGAAGTATCGATGACGAAACCGAGCGCTAGGTCCAAATTCGTCAAAGCGAAAGATCTGATCCAACAGGAATCCCGCATATTGAGCTTAGCTTATACTTATAGTAAGCGCTATATTGATCTTTCTTCTTTCTAGCAGTCTCAATGAAGTAGTCCCTTATTAGGCTCTCAGTGTAAACCTAGTCTCATGCTCGTGAGATGAAGCTTCCAGCCCCACGGGATAGAGAATTTCATAAAAATAGTCCGGTGTTTCCTTCTCTGTTAACTAACGAGGTCCCCTGTAGATTACTTCAGCCATCGGGTTCTGGAGCTCTGCTAAACTCCTGCAGTCGCCCCTTTTGGATGAGGCGCTCGATCTGATCCCGAAGGATCCTACAGGAATTGGGATCAAGATTTGTGACATTCAACTTCCTATTTACAATAGGGGCTGAGAAGAAGGATTCAAGGTCAACATCCGGACTCAAAGCGTCGACTATTGTACCATTGACTGAGCTCAATATGAAATTCGTCTTTCTTGCAAGACCCGTTCGGATAAGGGCAAACTCCGGAGGTTGCCGTAGAAGGATCGAATTGTATCCGAGGAACAGGGGGATACAAAAAAGTAATAAGAGAAGCGCACGTTTAGAGTTTAGGCATTATTTTTTCCCTTTGTTTCCGAAAAAGAAAAGGAGACACTAATGGTAACTCTTCGAGCTGATGAAATTAGTAATATTATCCGCTGCTTCGTATCGGCTCGACTCAGGGTCTCGATCTCGTGGTAGTGGGGAAACAGAAGGTTCTGAAAGAAAGCAAGAAGAGATGAAAGACGATTCCTGTGTGTCCCTACTGAACTTGAGTATTCTAAGTTCCTTCCCCTTTTCCCTTTGATCGGAAACCCCCCCATGTGATGCTTTGAACAAGGTTGGGGGGTTCGTCAGCACGGACTGAGCACGCTTATTCATTGGCGTATTCTATCACCTTCCGCTAGCTCTTTATCGGCGAAAGGCCATGGGGAGAGAGAGCGTCTGTGATCCATGGATCTCCGATCGGGAAACCGTATCCAAGCTCCGTGGCTAGTCTGCCCCTAACGCCTTGAACCTAGAAAGGCCCCTTCGCCTGATGAGAGAGAAGGTAAGGTGTGATAAGCGATCATGGAGGGCCTTTCCCGAAGAGCCATACATCCCAATCTTCCGGAACTGACTTCATCACATACTCGGACTTCCATTACGACCAAAGGTCAGTGGTTACATGTACTCGAGGGAAAGAAAGATTTGGAAGAAATAAGGTTGAAACAAATGAAAGTCGATCAGATAATGTTTCAGTTATGGTACTGATGGGCTGGTCGGCGGGTTCGTAAGAACCCGCATTCACAAACAAATTCATACGGCGAGATAACGACTACGACGGTCGATGAAAAAGATCGTAGGAGTCTGGGCCGTGTCTCAGTCCCAGTGTGGCTGATCATCCTCTCGGACCAGCTACTGATCATCGCCTTGGTAAGCTATTGCCTCACCAACTAGCTAATCAGACGCGAGCCCCTCCTCGGGCCGTTCTATCCAATAGACTATTTCTTTTCTTTTTTTATTTGCTAAAGTTCAAAGGCCAGTTTGAAGAAGGTTGATTCCCGTTATACGCGATGTGGCGAAAAAGACTGATTCGACGAGATATGACATGCCTGCATTAAGATTTAAAACTTGCAGGTGTGTAATCCTTCCCGTAGCCTCTTCTTTTGCAATACTTAATAAAATAAGGCTTCTGTGTGTTACGTTGTCCCGATTAAAGTATACAAGTGTTAAGCATGCGAAATAAGAAAAACAAAAGAACGTTAGACCTATAAAGAAACATGTGCATGATGAATGATTATGAGCATGTTGATAGTAATGACATGAGAGAGTTATCAATAGTTAACACAAAATTTGCATTTAAATAAAACAATAGTGGTTTGCAAGTTGAGAATTTTATGTTTCTCGTGTTTGTGACTAAGTCCATGTCTCGGTAGGTAGAATGTTCTTGATGCACCTTATCATCGGGGGTTTACTGTGACGCCTCTCGCCATCCCTAACCTGGAAAATGGCCAAGATGCTTACCTCCATTAGTGTGGTAAGGAGGTAGCCGTAAGGTGGTCAATCTGCATCTACAAACCCTACTACGATGGACCAACCCCACCCAAAGTGTCATAACCAATCGTCTGCTAGTTTTCGTTACATCTGTAATCGATGGGTTTATATTTCTAGGGTTGTGTCATACCCTACATCCAGATTGTACAACCATTTGATTCAATTCATCAATTAAACAAAACATGAAAACACTCGATAATACTAAGATATGAGCATAGAAATGATTCCAACTAAGCAAATGTGTCTAATTAAGCTTAAAATATTTTTCTAATGCTAGTAGTCAGTCTTCAAGATTTTTCAATAATTAATAGGCATTTTTAAACAATTTAAAAGAGCCAAAAACTAATTTTAAATCAAGAATTGATTTTTACGATATATTTTCAAAGATTTATTTAGAGCAAATCGTATGTCAGAATTCTTCCAATAAGGGGTCAAAACATCTGTATTAACTAGTACTATAACATATATTTTTCTCGTACGTCAGCGTATGTGAAAATATCATGATATAAATTTTAAAGGAAATTAGCGTTATTGAGTTTTACCTTTGAAAAATCATTGTGGGGGGATGTACTTGCCTTTTGGAGATGAAACTAGCGCCAATGAGTCCGTTTCATCGTTTCTGATTTTCTGGGCCTTCCCGTGTATTTTTCGGAGGCCTGTACAATTAATTATGAATTAAAATCCAATTATGCTTATATAATATATTATAATATATGAATACTTATAAAATACGTACACTGTATTCTATATCATCCATCCCCTCTCTCTTTTCACGTTACTCACGGCGAGGGGGGTGTTCGGGGTGTTCAACGTCGGACGAAGGCGACGAGGGGGCGGCATCCGGAGGGAAGGGCGGATGCGACGGTGGCGCTGCTCGACGGCGGAGGCAGCGCTACACTGGGACAGGGTCTAAGGAAGGCAGAGGAAGCACCGGGGCTGTTTGGAGGTGCTGCAGTGAGCGGGGGCATCGGCGACGACCTATTGGGCGGCAGCGGCGACGCTTATGGTGTTGAGGGGCGGATGAGGAGGGAGCTTGGGCGAGAGAGCAAAGGCGGGCTGGGGTTCTCAGGTGAGGGAAGAGGGTGGTGGTTGGCGTGGGGTTCGCCGGAGAGTGTGGCGGTGGATGGAAGAGCTGGGGGACGTCGGCGATGGTGGGCAGGTCATGAGCGGCGTCGTTCGACAGGGCTGGGGCCTAGACGGAGAGGAGAGGGGAGCGGTGTGCACTGGGGCATCAGTCGGAGGGAGGCGATGACGAGCGTGGAGGGAGGAGCTGGGGATGTTGCATGTGGTTGAGTCGAAGGCGGACGCTGGCATCGAGCGGAAGAGCACCGGCGAAGTGGCGAAGCTTGGGGGTGCACTATGGGTTCTCGTCGAGGTCCCCGGCGGAGTGGAGAGCTTCGAGAGGTGGAGGCACTGGGAGGTGACGAGAGAGAGGCGCGGGCGGTGGCTCCGATGGTGGGGGTGATGGAGAGAGGGGGTGTCACTGTGAAGCTATCGTCGTCGGTGGAGGAGGGAGCGGCGCTTCGGGGTGAGCGAGGGGCGGACTCGGACGTGGGTTGCAGCGGTGGTTGTCAACGAGTGCAGTGCTGCTCGGAGGAGGGAGTTGCTGCGGTGAAGCTCCGGCTAGATGCCTCGTCAGAGTCGGGCGGTGGAGGTCGGAACGGGAGTGGCCAATGGAGAGGGGACTGGGTGGAGTCGGGTTGTTTAGGCTGTGAGTGTTGACGGGGGTCGGGGGAGCTCACGGTGGCTCCGTGGCAAGGCAGAGAGGGCGGCGTCATCGAGTTTGACGGAGGGCGGCGAGTTGGGGGTTGGGCGAGTGTATGGGGGTTGATCGGAGAAGATGGAGGAGGGAGCTCGTGCATGGGTTCGACGTGAGGAGGGGAGGGGAAGCTGGGTTGACGCTAAGGAAGAGGAGAGTGTTTGGGTTTTAAATAATATAATAAATTTAATATAATATTAACCATCATTAATTAGGGTATTAATGAGGTGTTTGACAAATAAAATAGGGGATGAACATGCTTTCCACGTTTAAAGAACGGGGCTGCTGGGTTTAGGGCTAGGTGACTACCGACATGTTAGGGTAATTAGTAATAGTTAAAAGGTAATTAAGCTAAGTTAAAAAGTAATTAGTAATAAGTAAAGGTAATTAGTGAAAACAATTAAAATACCCATTTTCACAAACGACTCCGAAAAATTATGAAAACATAGCCAGAGGGTTGTATCGTTGCGATGATCGCGAATACGAGGTCCATATCGAAGTTTGAGCTACGGAGATACGAGTTTCGAGCCAAAACGTTTAGGTCGCGGGTTTGTGTGTTCTAGGTCGCTTTGACTCCAGAAAATTACAAAATTAATATGGAGAGCACTAAATGATCATATAATCACATGGTAGAAGTTCGAAATCGTTTTGATAAAGTTTATATAAAAAATAATTGTTTCGACTATAGCGGTAATAATTAAGTATAAAATATTATATAAACTATTCAAACTTTTTACTGACACTTAAACTTACGAATACATGTTATAACTAGTATGATGATACGAAAATATTTTTATATAATTGATTTTGAAACTATTTTTGATATAAAACTCCCGACAAACCATTTCAAAATATCTTCAAAGTATAAAAATACGTAGAATACGAATATACGTGTACTGATAAATACGGGTCGTCACAGCTGGGGAGACCGGCAGAGGAGATAGCGGAGGGGGCGGTGGCGATAGAGGGTCTGGGGAGGTCGGAGGATGGAGCAACAGAAGGGGCTAGGGCACAGAGATGGCTGGGGAGGTCGGAGGAGTGGACTGGGCGACAGGGGGCTAGCGAGGTCGGAGGATGGGGTGTCCGAGGGGGCTGGGGCGTCAGAGGTGCGGGGGAGGTCAGAGGATGGAGCAGAGGATATGCCTGGGGTGGCGGAGGGGGCTGGGGAGTTCGGAGGATGGGGTGGAGGATGGGGATGTGGGACAGGAACAGGGGGCTGGGGAGGTCAGATGAGGTGGCAGTGGAAGGGCTAGGAAGGTCGGAGGATGGGGCGGCTAAGGGGGAGAGGGTGGGGGAGGGGCAGTGAAAGAGGAATTGGGGGTTATGAAGGTTGGAGGAAGGGGCGATGAAGGGGGTGGGGCTAGGGAGGTTAGAGGATGGGGCATTATAGCCACCGTCGGCGGGTCGCAGCCGTTTTACTCAACATGCACACCAAAGGGCGGTTTTGAAATTTTTGAATGGTTATGCGCGATGAGTAAATTTGAGTGGCAAACTTGTAACTAAGTGATATATGCCTGGGAGTAAATGACAATCTTGTAAATAGTGGTTGTGCACACAAATAAAACGGGCGGTGTGCAAAGTAAAACGCTTTTACGCCACCCTTCTCATCCTTCCCCTCCTCCTCCCCCAATATACATCACCCTCCTCAACACTTCCTTATCCCTTATCATCATTCCCCTCATCCTCCCCCAATATACATCCCCTCCTTTCCTCTATTCATCCCCCTCCCCCTCCTCCAAAACTGATTCCCATCTTCATCTATCATCAACATCATTTTCCACAAAACCGCCATTGCATCCGTCTGTTTCCTCTTCTTCATCAACTTACGACCCTTCCCCCGCTATCATCCTCATCTTCCTCCACTAACCGCACCCTTCCTCACATCGTCTCATCATCCTCTGTCCATTTTTTGCCTTAAACCGTCGTCCTTCCCCATTCTACGTCTCCTCATATTTTCTTCAGCATTTTCTCTAACCTAAACATGTTAATTTTCCCAACACAACCCCTAAGACACATTATTTAAAACTCAGTACTCAAAATGAAATGGATTAACTTACGTGTAACCAAGTCAGGTTAGTATTTAACTAAACCCGAGTTTAATTTTGGATTGAAAACATTAACGGTGACTCTTATTAAGTAAATTAATAAATAATTTGGCATGACTGGTTATATACACCCCCCTTCTTTGTGTGTGTGTGGGGGTGTATATATCATGTATCTTTCCAAAATCACATTCCATGAAATAAACGGTCCCATAAATGAGTGTATGCACTTAACAAGAAATTTACTTCAGCCTTGGAAATCTTGTAGAGCTCAGCTATCTGTAATGCAATCGATTGCAGGGCAAACTTGTTTTTTCCATAAAGAGAATAAAACGCCACATCAATGTGACATAATGTGACGTTATTTGTTGTTTAGGGGAAAAAACTAGTATGCATCACAAAAATTGCGGTGCAGATTCGTCCTCTAGGATCAGTTCGCAAAAAAGCAACCTCTCGTCGTACCAATGTTCACTGTATGTTCGTAGCAGACACCAAATCTATCAATATATTGATGTGGAGGCCATATCAATGTTCACTGTATGTTCGCAGCAGACACCAAATCTATCAATATATTGATGACTCCACACTGTTTCATTCTGACCAAAAGCTGCCTTAATCTTGACATATTGATTGTCGTCGAAAAGAATGAGACAACTCATTCATGACCTGGGTCTTAACAAAGATGAGAATCACATTTATTTTCTAGTTTTCTACAGTTTATACAATGAGTATTACTTAATTTATACAAAGGTCAAACATTTGCTTCGGAGTCAAAACATCAGTAGCACGGGAGTCGAAGCTGTAGAGCTCGGGAACCTAAGAGACACAACTTGGGAACCCAACTGACTGATCAGTAACCAATGCACATTTAACACCCCCCTCAACCTCATGGTGGATCAACTACCGAGAGTTTGGACAAGAAGTGACGAAATTGAGTAGCAGTCCAGGCTTTTGTGAAAAGATCAGCAATCTGATCTTTGGATGCAAGATATGGAAGTGAAATACGCCGAGCCTGGTATTCTTGACGCACAATGTGATAGTCAACCTCGATGTGTTGTGTTCGTTCATGAAAGACAGGATTAAGAGCAATGTAAATGGCACTCCTATTGTTACAATGCATAGGAACATGCATAGGAATACGAACTCCCATGTCACGAAGAAGGTGACATAGCCAACGGATCTCGAGAGTAGTGTCAGCCAAGGCTCGATACTCAGCATTTGTACTTGAACGAGAGACAATGGCTTGACGTTTGCTCCCCCAATATATAAGAGAGGAACCAAGAAAATTGTAGTATCCAATAGTAGAACGACGAGTATGTAAGCTTAAAGAGTCAAGGATGAATCGAATGGGAATAATATTGAGCAAGTGATGGTGCTTTTAAGATACCGAAGAATTCTAAGTAGAGCTGCGTAATGAACTGTTGTCGATTTAGCCATAAACTGACTGAGAATGTGTACAGCATGAGCAATATCAGGGCGAGTAGCCGATAGATAAACAAGGGCACCAACAAGCTCACTGTATCTGGTAGGATTAGGTAATGCTGTACCATCAGAGGAACGAAGTTTAAGATGAAGTTCCATATGAGTAGTCACAGACGAAGATGCTGCCGGTGATGGGTCTATAGTAGCTCTTGTCAGAAGATCCGATATGTATTTTTGTTGAGATAGTAGATATCCATAGGAGGAGTATGCAACTTCAATGCCAAGAAAATACCGGAGATATCCAAGATCTTTCATTTCAAAACTGTGCCTGGAGATGCCGTTTGAGAGATTGAATGGTCGAGGCATCATCCCCAGTGATGATCATGTCATCGAAATATAATAATAAAATGGTCTGACTATGAGATGTACTACGATAAAACATGGCGTAATCTGCAAGGCTCTCAGTGAAACCAATAGATAACATGGAAGTACGAAATCGATCAAACCAAGCACGTGAGGCCTGTTTAAGACCATATATAGCGCGTTGAAGAAGACAAACATGAGATGGAGGTGCATCAATGCCAGGAGGTTGTCGCATATAAACTGTCTCAGTAAGATTTCCATTGAGAAATGCATTTTTCACATCCATCTGATATAATGGCCGCTTGTGAATGTAGCAACATCAATTAGAGTGCAGATAGCAGTGATTTTAGCAACAGGAGCAAAAGTTTCCTCATAATCAATGCCATATTCTTGAGAAAATCTGCGTGCTACAAGCCGTGCTTTATATCTTCCAACAGAGCCATCTGATTTGGTTTTAATCTTAAATATCCACTTACAGCTGATTGGTTTTATTCTAGTGGGCAATGGAACAAGATCCCAAGTTTGAGTTTGCTGGATGGCTTGAAGTTCCTCATGTATAGCCTGCTGCCTTTCGGGATACATAATTGCCTCTGTATAAGACTTAGGTTCCCGTAAAGTGTGAATAGCAGCAAGAAAGGACACAAATTATGGAGAATAAAATTTAGTTAGACAACTATAACGAGGAGGATGATGTTGATCTCGAGGAGGATTACGTCGTGGTTGCGGTGGTGGTGGTGTTGGTTGTGGAGATGGAGGAGGAGGGGGTAGTGGTGGAGATGGAAGTGGTGATTGTGGTGTCACGGTGACCATTGGAGTAACATCGGAAATAGTCGTACCTAGTGATGAGTCTTTATCAGCATGAACAATATGAGATGGAATGTGGGTTGCAGGTAAAGTGGATTGGGTAGAACAGGATTATTTAAAGGTGAAGTTGTAGATGTTTGACCCTGAAGAATGGATAAATCATAATCTGTGGTCGGTGAAAAATATGATACATTTTCAAGAAATGTGACATGACGAGAGATGCAAAGTCGACGACCAATGGGATCATAACAACGATAGCCTTTATGACTGGGGCTATAACCTAGCGTGACACAACGAATCGACCGTGCAGATAATTTGTCGCGTTCATTAGGTGGAAGTAATACAAAATAGACACAACCAAACACTTGAAGTAAGGAATAGTCAAATTTAGATGAGTGTAATCAAGAGAATGGACAAGTTTCTGGAAATAATGAAGATGGTGTGATATTAATAAGAAGAACTACAGTAAGAAGAGCTTCTGCCCAGGATTTTCATGGAACAGAAGCGCACTTAATAGGAGAGCACGAGTTGTTTCAAGAATGTGATGATGTTTTCGTTCAGCGACTCCATTTTGTTTGGGTGTATGAGGACAGGATTGTTGAGCAAGAGTCCATACGATTTGAGCAGTGCTTGCATTGATGAGGACACTGTTAGTGCATCGGTGCGGATTATGGTGAAGCATCCTCGTTCACGACCCATTTGGCGCCCATAACCCGATACCCGACACTCGAAGCGGAGTATTATCGAGTCAAACGAACGGCTCGTTTGACCGTTAAACTTCCACAGATATTCAGGAGGAAGTTAATGGTGCGAATCAATGGGCAGCCGTTACCTCAAATCACGAGAAGATCGTGCCCGAATCAATGAGGGACGGTTGCACACGGTCATTAGGGAGCTGCCTATAAATACCCGAAAAGACAAAGGTAAAGTGGTTCCAATTCCCAAGGTATGAGATCTAATACATAGACTCTACTCCTTCACTTGATATGTCTTACATCATAGAGCTTGCGACGTCAGATCTGATACGAACCTCAGTGGGTCGATCTCAGCTGCTTCAAGCTCCCTCTTATCCTTAAGTTTCCACACTAACTTAAGCATCGGAGGGGATTTAGGTCAGGACCCAGATTTGACCCCCCAACGTGACTTTGTGGTGTAAATCGACGAGTTTCCATCCTCCACAAGGCTCGCTTTCGAGCTCCCCAACCTCGAACGATCGACGTACAAGCTGTCCGAGGGTCGATCGAGCACTGCATCCTAACCAACTTCCATCATCTGGCCCTGGTTCATCAACCTAGGGTCCAACTTCACCTGCTGACAAGGCCCTAACTCGGTACGAAGAGCACACGTCAGCTTGACAATTGTCTCTGTCATTTTTGGCCTTAACAGTTTGGCGCCGTCTGTGGGAAACCACGAGTCGACTTCCGGTCGATGAAATACCTCGACCATGTCGACTCACCCATCAATATCCTCCAGGGACGCCTTGACACCTCCCAGTGTCAGCCTCATCAATATGATAATGGGAGGTTCTTCACACCTGGAGCCATCAACCTCATTCCAAAGCTCTTACGCCGGACGAGTAACCTCTTTACGACGATCTCGTCATCACAGCCACCATCAACGAGATCGTCGTAAAGAGGTTACTCGTCGATGCCAGAAGCTCGTGCGATGTACTCTTCTTTACCACGTTGGAGAGAATGCGGTTGTCCTCTGCGGAGTTGACGCCTTGTTCAGGGCCCCTAGTGGGATTCACCAGACACTCCGCCCCAATAGCAGGCATTATCACCCTACCGGTGACCCTCAGCATGTATCCGTGACAAGTCACCCGCTTGACCGGTTTCATGGTGGTAAAAATCAACTCAGCGTACAACGGGATCATCGAGAGACTACTACTGAATGCTATAAAGGCAAAGGTCTCAACTTTCCATCAAATGATCAAATTCCAGACCACCGAAGGAGTTGGGAAAGCAAGAGGAAATCAAAAGCAGGCGCGATCGTGCTATATGTTGTCCACTGCTTTGAGAAGGATTGGGCAAGCAGACCTAGTCGATCCCAAATGTGAAGATCTACGACCCGCATCAGTCGAATAGACGGAGAACATCCAGATCTCCACAGAAAAAGGTAAAACTATCTATATTGGGTCAATGCTCCCTTTCGACCTAAGAAAATAGTTGATCGCTCTTTTGAAAGAGCATGCATACATTTTTGCCTGGTCCCCGAAGGATATGCCCGGTCTCGACTCTGTGGTGGCATCCCACAAGCTGGAGATCGGCCCGACTTCTATGCCCATGAAGCAAAAGAAGAGAAACATGGGGGGAGAAAGGATGAGGGCTGCGATCGAGGAAGTGGATCAACTTCTGGAAACAGGCTTCATTCGAGAAGTCAAATATCATGACTGGCTCTCGAATGTCGTGAAGGTGAAGATGGCGAATGGTAAATGGCAGATGTGCGTCGACTTTACCAATCTCAATCAAGCATGCCCGAAGGATAGTTACCCACTGCCACGGATCGACCATCTGGTCGACAGCGCTTCGGGCTACAACTCCTCAGCTTCATGGAAGCATTCTCGGGATATAATCAGATACAGATGGCACCGACGGACGAAGAGAAGACGTCCTTCATCACTGATCAAGGTATTTTTAGTTATACCAAGATGCCATTTGGTCTGAAGAATGCTTCTTAGCCTAAAAATGTGCTTCTCTCAAGCGAAAGAGTCCATGCAAGTAATATAGATCTGGGAGTCCAGTTGTCGAATCCTCGGGAGAAAATCTGTTGCAACCACAAAGCTTAAATCAAATAGAAATTCAATGTAAAGAGACCAACCACTTTTAATGACGATGGTTTGAATGGGTTTTGATTGTGGTTCTTTTAATACGAGCAAAAGAAAGTTTCGTTTATGAAATTATCGATGAGAAGTATGCACATGGTATGGGTCCATTAGGGTCCATGATTTGTATTAATTTGGTTGATTAAAGATAACTCAATGAAACCTCTTTTTGAGAGAAATTCATCGGAAAATACCCTTGTGGGGATTAAAGCACAATATTGAATATGATCGTTGCTAAAGTTATAATCTTTTAAATATAAGATATGAAACTCCCTTTTGTGGAGATCAAAACTCACCCTTGTGGGGTGATCATCAACTCAATCACGTTCTTTTGGAAGATGAAGAGGAGATTTTAAAATAAAGACTATACCTTTATCAACGTTAACAATTTTAGCATGACGATTCAACCAAATAAATACAAATCATATCTTCTAACTACACCATACCATGCACAATAATAATTTAGCCACACATACTAAAAATATTCAAGGATTTCATCATATTACACATAGTTCTAAGCAATAGAAGTAAATAGAATTGAAAATACGCAATAGAGTTCAAGAGATATCACCAAATACACCCTCTTTTAGCCTAAGAAAGCCCTTCTTCTTCCTCTAAAAAATCTCTGAAAAATACACCAGATTGCTCTCTGTAATCTCAGGGATTTGCTGCAAAAATCGGCTCCAAAATCGCCCAAATACGCCAAGAATACGAAGCAAAAACCCTAGAATACCCTAAATACACACATTGCGGGTTTTGAGTTGCTTAACGGGTTCAAACCCGTTTATTTTTCGCATCAAACCCAACAAAACAAGCCGGCACAAACCACGGACGTTGATTGCAGCGGGATTCATCATGGCCGCGCCACGTGGCCTTTGAGCTCCGTGTGCCCGCTTCGCAATCAACGTGCGCTCTCCGCTATTCTTCGAAAATAATGGGGGCCGTCCGATCGAGGATAAGCAGCTTCGATGGAGCCACGTCGCCATCTCAGAACGAATCCAACCCGCATCTCGCTGTGCGCGAAATCCGTCGGATCGTCATCGTACGGGTGAAAATCAGCCACGTTGCCCCAAGGATTGCCGCATTCGAATTCAATTCGGAGTCGGTTCGGCCGTTGGATCTTAATCCAACGGTCGCAATCAAGCCTCTGAATCCGTTGCTGATGACGTCGGATGCGGGTGGAATAAAGCGGATGAGTGCCACGTGTCGAGCACTGATTGGTTGACGTCTGTATTTCTCGTATTTTGAGCGTATTTCTCCATTTAAATTGTATTCTGCATTCAAAAAATCATAGTAATTAGTACAGATCTCAGAAAAATACAAATAAATAGTCGTTGGAATCGTGAGATCGAGACCAAGCTAGAAAAAATATAAAAAGTACAGAAATAATCAGTTAATTACTGTTTTGTGCACAAATAAGGCGATTTCTCTAATAAATGATGGTGTACAAAATACGAACGTATTAGAGATCAATTTAGCATCATATGAGCACAAAATAGGGCAAATGGGGGGTTAAATATGCAATATTCAACCCGAATCAAATGCCGGGGCCATGTACCAACGTATGATAAACGTGGTATTCGAGGCTCGAATCGGGTGGAACCTAGAGGTCTACGTTGACGACATGCTGGTCAAGTCGAATAAGCCGTCAGATCACATTGCATATCTCCGAGAGATATTCACACAGATCCAACAATACAACCTCCGATTGAACCCTGCCAAATGCACTTTTGGGGTGCGGTCGAGGAAGTTCCTCGGTTTCATGCTGACGAATCGAGGGATCGAGGCCAATCCCGACAAGATCGCGGCAATCGTGACAATGAAGGAGCCTTCGACCATCAGGAAACTCCAAAGGTTGATTGGAAGAATAGTAGCTTTAGGCCGATTCTTGTCTAAGTCAGCCGAGAGATCGTTGCCTTTCTTCAAAGTGCCGAGAAAGGCGATAGCCTCCGCATCGAATGGCAAGAGGGTCATCGAGTGGGACACGGTCTGCAAGAAAGCCTTCTCCGAGTTAAATGAGTACCTTCGCAGCCCACCACTCCTGACCAAGCTGGATAAAGATGACCAACTCATCATTTATCTGGGCGCTACCATGGAGGTCGTGAGCACGACGCTCGAGAAAGACGAGTCGGGGGTGCAACGACCCATCTATTATGTCAGTCAAGTTCTCCGATGTGTGGAGATAAACTATTCGAGGATAGAGAAGATGACTTTTGCATTGATCCAATTTGAGAGGAGGTTGCGACCGTACTTCCAATCGCACACCATGTTGGTCCTCACCGTCACCCTTTAGAACAACCCCTAAAGAGGCTGGATCGTTCGGGGAGAATGATGAAATGGGGAGTCGAGCTGAGCGAGTTGGACATCCAGTTCAAAACGAGGACCACCATCACAGGACAGGCTCTCGCCGACTTCATTGTCGAACTCACATACGACGACAGACCAAAGGAAGAGGTATGTGTAACTAACGTACTACCCGAGGCTACCCCCACACCCTCGACATGTATCAATTCACCAACTGATGCAATTGAAGACGCGGGAACCTGGATTGTATAAGTTGACGGTTCGGCCACTCAAGCCGAGAGCGGCGTCAGAATAATTGTCCAAATGTCAGCTGGCAATATATTCGAGTATGCTCTCCGCTATGATTTCCAAACTACAAATAATGGTGCTAAATACGAAGCTGCCATCAACAGACTCCGGTTGGCTCGAGCCCTAGGAGCAAAAGTGGTCCAGCTACTCACTGATTCTAGCCACGTCGTCCACCAACTAAACGGAAGCTTCGAGGCCCGCAAAGACTCAATGAAGAGTTACATGCAAGTTACCAAAGAGGAGCTCGCCAAGTTTAGACGCGTAAAAATCCATCATGTACCAAGGTCTAAGAATCACCGAGCCGATGTCCTGTCGAAGCTCCCGTCATCCTCCCCCACAGGTCTCAGTCAGACAGTGTATGTATAACGTCTACCACACCCCAGCGGGCTAGAGCAGGAGCTGCTAAACATCGACCGAGGAATCACTTGGATGGATCCCATAATCCGTTCCCTGAACACGGGGGAGAAGCCGACCGACCCAGTGGAGGCACAAAAGCTAGAACGAAAGGCGTATCGATTCATTCTGCTAGATGGTTCATTGTACAAAAGGCGATGGAACAGGTATGACGTTTTCCCTTATCTCAAATGCTTAGCCCCGCAAGAAGTGCTCTATGTGATCCAAGAAATCCATGAGGACGATTGTGGGAACCATTGCAAGGAAAAAGCGATAGCTTTGAAGGCCGTAAGACAAGGCTACTTCTGGCCAACGATGTTCAAGGATGCTGTCGAATACGTACGAAAGTGCTCCACCTGCCAAAAATTCTCAAGGATCAGCTTGGCCCCACCAACTGATCTGATCCCCAATGTCAGTTGAGTGCCTTTCACCAAGTGGGGATTGGACCTCCGTGGTCCGTTCAAACAAGCGAGCAGTCAGTGGAAATTCCTAATGGTGGCGATCGACTACTTCACGAAGTGGATCGAGGCAGAGCCCCTGTCCCGAATCACCTGGAAGGAGGCTCGAAGATTCGTCTGGAAATCCATTGTCTGTCGTCTTAGCATCCCACAGTACGTTGTAACGGACAATGGGATGTAATTCGATATTGCCGGTTTTAGAGATTTCTGCTCCGAGCTGACGATCAAGCTGCATTTCGCCTCTGTCGCCCATCCCCAGTCTAATGGATTGGCAGAGCCTGCCAACAAATGCATCATTGGACCCATTCGAAAGAGAATAACCAGGCTCGAGGGAACCTGGCCAGAAGAAATCACATGCATACTATGGTTTTACAGAACGACCCACAAAACCTCGACGGGAGAAACACCATTCATGCTGGCCTATGGATGTGAAACTATCATCCCAGTGGAAGTTAATGAACGACCACTTCGTCTCCAATGCTACGACGAAGAGAAAAACTTGGAAGGACTCGAACTCAACCTACAACCGGTTGACGAGGTCCACGAACGGGCTTTGGCAACCCTCATTGAGCAAAAAGGATGCATGGCTCGATATTTCAACTCAAAAGTTCGCGGACGTAGCTTCCGTGTAGGCGACGTGGTGCTGTATAAGTTAAGGCTGCTTTCACTCCCGAGATTCTCAAGTAAGGAAAGCTCGCAGCAAAGTGGAAAAGACCTTACACAGTAATCGAAGTGCTCAGTACTGCCACCTACCGGCTTGCCACATTGGATGAGAGAGAACTGTCCCATCCTTAGAACACTGAGCACTTACAGAAGTATTATCAATGATTGTACCCGCGAGGGTAAATGATTGAAATTTATCTTTGTCTTTTATCTTATGCCACTTCATGATAAATGCAAAGTTAATTATTTTTTTGATATCTAACCCTAGTCATCAGCCGTAAGCAGAGTGATCGCCCCTCGCCACTGAACGATCCACGACGGTCGTCGGCCGTAAGTCAAAGGGACCTCGTCCCTCGCCACCGAACGACCCTAGTCGTCACCCGTAAGCCGAGGGATTGCCCCTGACCTGCGACGATTGTCAGTCGTAAGTCGAAGGGGCCTCGTCCCTCGCCACCGAACGACCCTAGTTGCCAGTCATACGCCGATGGATCGCCCCTCGCCACTGAACAACCCTCGATGGTCATCGGCCATAAGTCAAAGGGGACTCCCCCTTGCTATTGAACGAGCCTAGTCGTTAGCTGTAAGCCAAGGAATCACCCCTCGCCACTGAACGACCCACGACGGTCGTCGGCCATAAGTCAAAGGGGTCTCGTCCCTTGCCATCGAATGACCCTAGTCCAGTCGTAAGCCGACAGATTTCCCCTCGCAACTGAATGACCCATGACGGTCGTTGGCCATAAGTCGAAGGGGCCTCGCCCCTCGCCACTGAACGATCCTCGTCTTCCGTTGACTCTAAGGGGCATTGCCCCTTGCTACTAAACGAAGAGCGGTTTATGGTTTAAAAGGTTGTACCCAATCTATTGAATGTGCCTAACTTATCAACGACCTAACTTATCATCGATCTCTACGAATCTGGAAGTTGAGTCGTTGAGGGGCCATACACACGCACATGTTCAAATAGTAGATGAAAATGCAAAAGTCGCAACAATTTTCATTCATTTCAAAAGAAGCATAAGCGGAAGAGGATTACAAAAAGCCTAAGATAGACTATGCGAGCCTACGAAGGAGGGGGAGCGCCTCTGGGTACAAAGACATTGTAGAAAGCTTCCATCACCTTCGTGAACCTTGAGCTGAGCTCCGCTCTCTCCTTCACGATGGCCCCCTCGAGCTCGGCAGCTTTGGCCCGAAACTCAGCGGCCTCCGTCTTGCAAGCCTCTGCCCATCTCTCAGAATCGGAAACTTTAACTCGGAGCTCGATCGCTTCCTTCTTAAAAGCGTTGAGGTCCACCTCGAACTGAGCCTTCTCCATCCTCCATTGAAGCTCGGTAAACTTACGGAGGTCCGACATGGACGAGAGACTATTCTTAGCCTCTACAGCCGACCACTTAGCTTCTGCCATAGCGGCGAGGGCTTTCTCCAAGTCCTCCTCTGCCTTCCTCGTCCGAGCCTCGAGCTCGAACACCTTGCACTCAACGTCTGCCACCCGTCGACCTCCTTCGATCAAGTCGACGACTGGACGATGCAACATGGTGCCGAGAACGGACATCTGCAGAAAAGATTAGTCAGGGACGGCTAACTCGGGCATCCATAGACAAACGACAGATGGCGTACATGATATCTGCTCATCGCAAAGAAGTTGGCCACCTGTTCGAGGTCCAACCTATGAAAGACCTCTAGGTCCCTAGGGAGAATCGAGCTCTTCACTAATCGAGCAGTCGTCCCAAAGTCCAACAGAGCCGACTCCTCCTTTCTAACGGTGAAGGGAGGTTGGTAGGGGTCACCTCGTACAGGCCCTGAGGAGCGAGACGAAAGTTGATTGAGTAGTAAAACTCGATCAAACTCTGCAGGGATCGAACCGACCAAAGGGGCGAGTGACATAATACCGCCCCAGGGCCATTGATCCAGAAGGGGCATCACGGGAGTCTGAGACGCTGAAGAAGTCTCGATCGCCCACTGAGACTCGAGAGGGGCGACCCCCATACCCTTTGCCATGTGCGAAGGAAGAGGATCCTCCTCCTCCACTCGCCTCCTTTTTCTTGTCTCATCCTCTCCTTGGGAGGGCATCTCCCTTTTCTGGCCAACAGCTTCGGTCGGCTCAACGACGTCGGTAGCATCGATGTTAACCACCACCAGCGGCTCCGAGACCACAACAGAGGCAAGGGACGTAGCAGTTCGAACGGGGGCCTGACTCATGGCCTCCCTTGAGGGGACATGAGAAGAAGGCCTCGAGGTCCGCCTGACCTCACCCCCAAGAAGAAGAGCTCTAGTTGACTGGGAGGGGAGATCGAGAGCTCGACCCTTCAGCACGAGTGCTAGACCCTTCAGCACGGGCGCTCGACACTTCAGCACGAGCACTGGACCTTTTGGCGCTCCTCTTTTTCTTCCGTTGCTCCCTCCAGACCTGATCCATTACAGAGTCATCACTCTGGCGATTTTCGGTTGTCATATCTGTAAACAACGGGAATAATTATCGTGAGTGGCTGTAATGAAGACACAGAGTCGATATGCATCACCCGGGCTCCACAAAAGGGTCTTCAATCGATGACCATCCAACAAAAATGGAGTCGACCTCTCTCGCCTTGGTCGACCCAGAAGGAGGTTCGTCGCCTCAACTTCGCCCGATGACAACCTAGCCTTGACTTCTTTCGATGATAACCGGGACTCTTCAGCGAGCTCAGGATTCAGAGAACTCCAACTATTGAGCATCGGTCCCAGGTCGGGAAGGATGACAAATACAAAAGTATCCTTCCATCCGGGATCAGAATATGGGAGGTTATATATAAGTCTCACTGCTGGACGAGCGGCGATATGGTACCACACCTGGCGGGGGTCGAGTATTATCTGGAAGAAATAATTGAATAGCCCAAGAGATGGTCGAACCCCACAGAGCTCACAAAGCACAATGAAGCCAACTAACGGAGGAAAATCTTGGGGAGCATGTTGACAAATGGAAAGCTCCGTAGATCACAGAACTTCTACAATGAATGGATGAAGAGGAAATCGGAGTCCTAGGAGAAAATATTTGAGATACATTCCAACCTCGTTCTTCCATGAAAAGCAAACCATCTCATCCAAATTGGGCAACCTAACACTAAAAGGATGGCAGAGACAATCTAACCAACCCCCCACGGTCAGATCAAGAGAAAATCCAGGGGCCATCTCTAAGATACTCGGACCCTTCATTCTCGGATCCCTTCGACAAATGGGAAGGGTTGGTTTGCTCCAACCCCCTTTCCCCTTCCCATGAACTTCCTCGCATTAAGGGGGTCGAAGGCACGCCATGAGCTCCTCGTAGGACGGCTCCTTCATTCTAACCGATGCGAACATACCTGATGGATCTAAGAGAGAGTCAAGGTCAATCAAGAGAAAGTACCTTAGGAAGAACAAGCAATCTCTGGGAGAAGCGACGTTGGAATCGAGCTCTTGAAACGGGGAAGAAGGCGGAACCGAAAGATCTTCTCTTATTCCATGCATTTCTTTTAATACGAAGGAGTTCAACCGACCGATGATCGATGAATGACACGTGTCCAAAGACAGCCTCAAGAAGCGACAGAGATCAATTCAAAGACGGAAGGGTTTTAGCGGCACAAATCAAATCAAACGTTTCGAAAACTGTGCACATTTAAAGAGATTACACATCATGCGGTCTCAATCAATGCAGTCTCTGAGGCACGAATGATGGGGGACATTGTTAGTGCACAGGTGCAGATCATGGTGAAGCATCCTTGTACCTGACCTATTTGGCACCCACAACCCGATACCCGACACTCCAAGCGGAGTATTATCGAGTCAAACGAACGGCTCGTTCGACTGTTAAGATTCTACTGATATTCACGAGGAAGGTAATGAGGCCGAATCAATGGGCAGCCGTTACCTCGAACTCCCCGAGAAGATCGTGCCCTAATCAATGAGGGACGGTTACACACGGTCATTAGGAAGCTGCCTATAAATACCCGAAAAGACAAAGGTAAATGGGTTCCAATTCTCAAGGTACGATACCTAAGACATAGACTCTACTCATTCACTTGATATTTCTTACATCATAGAGCTTGCGACGTCAGATCTGAGACGAACCTCTGTGGGTCGATCTCAGCTGCTCCAAGCTCCCTTTCATCCTTAAGTTCCCACACTAACTTAAGCATCGGAGGGGACTTGGTTGGGACCCAGATCCGACCCCCCTAACGTGTCTTTGTGGTGTAGATCGACGAGTCGCCATCCTCTGCGAGGGTCGCTTCCGAGCTCCCCAACATCTAACAATCGACGGACAAGCTGTCCCAGGGTCGATCGAGCACTGCATCCTGACCAACTTCCATCATCTGACACTGGTTTATCAACCTATGGTCCCACTTCACTTATCGATGATGCTCCGACTTAGCATGAAGATCACATATCAGTTTGACAACTGTCTCGATCATTTTTGGCTTTAACTGACATATACTCACAAGCATTATCTAATCGAAAATGTAACGACCCGCTCTCCAGGATACCCGGGAAGTACGAATCCGTCCCAAGTATTCCTAGATCAACGAGTGTTACGTAGAAAGAGAGAAAGGAAGAGAACAAAAGAATGCTGCAGGTACTACGCACGTGCTGGGAAGTACAAGTAAAACTCGATCACAGATAAAAACACTGAGAAAATAACAAAAGTACAATATTCCATTTTATTGATACATTGATACATCTTATACATACACCGACATCTTCATTTTCACAACTCTAAGTACAAAGGTCCACCCGAAAAGAAACACCAAAAGTACAAGTCTCTCATCATACCCCTCACCACCCAATACTACAACTGATCACCAACCCCGAAGCTCCAGCCGCTATCTCCAACCTCTAACTCACATGACCTGAAAGTCAACGGGGACACGTCAACGCGTGACCCAGTAGAAACTCCTAACACTCTAGTAGGACCCAGTTTTAGAACTAGTCTGTCTATCTAGGGAGGGTAGTCTAACAAGTAAGGTTCATGGTGCGTAAAAGTAATCACATTCCAACATGCGAACCTAGTTATAAGAACGTGCAAAAACATGCATCTGAAACCATATTATGAAATGCAGCTATTGAAAGGAAGCGTAAGAACATGTTACCATGGGACAAAAGCATTAAAGTACACAAAAATAAGGAGACATGAGATAACAACATTTATAAATTAAAGACAACTACTATAAGTTGTTGATTCACATATTTGGAACCCGTGTAAACCGTAGAACGCTAAGGAGGCGGACTTCACCCAGGGTGGGTGAAAAAGTTGTACCACAACCAGCGACACGAGCACTGGAGGGGCCTCTCGTAACTCTCCGTACCCGAACGGAACAGGGTATGGGAGTGAGACAAACTCGGTTTTTCTGTCGGACAAACGGAGCAAACCATCAATTACCGTCATGATGCATCACGAGTACACCAGCGGCCTCTCCAACCCTTTCAACTCGCCCTTCTGGGAGTGATACAGCGGGTGAGAATTCATATCATCTGTCCGCTCCTTAACTCACAAAGTTTACCTGTTTTCCCCCAAACCCGTGTCACCCTCCTTTAGGAGGACTGATACATTCCTCATTCTCACTCTCAGTTTTCACGATATTACTTCGTTTGTCAACGAATCATCCAGCGGACTTGAATACCGCTTTAACCAACTTTTAACAATATCATCATCATCATCATCTCATCATCGTCATCATCATCATCATATCAATTAAAGAATTGCATGGAATATCATCACAAACTCATCGTTATGAACATACTAATGTGAAAGCATAAACAAATTGAACTTAAATATTATTGACATAACGAATATTTCATGAACCATCTGCATAACTACATGTATCAAGAGCATGTCATTGAGAACATGATTAGCTCAAACAAACTTAACTTCAAGCAAAACTACACCATGATAAGTACTAAGCAAAATTAGCATATGAATCTGTCAAAATTGTTACAGCAGAAAGAATATCACTTTTAGCCTATCTACAGTCAGAATTGGTGTCTGGTCCCTTCACGAAAGTTGTAGATATGTGTGTTTTCCTTTCACTGACCAATTTTCATAAGCTCAGTTGACATATGTGATTTATGGTGGATTTTCTTCTAACATGTATAATTTCAGCATTCTGAACCAGAAACTGAGTTCAGTTCAAGTCCATTTTTCTACAAGTTACAGACAGAATTAAAATCTAGAAAAATCACAGGTTGAAGATCTTGAAGTCAGCTTTCCAACGGCATCAAGATCATAATATTTTATAAAGTGTGCATGGAGTTCTACTCGTTTTACTGAAAGGTGTCAAAACTGTCTAAAAACAGACCAGTTTTAGAAACTGAATTTTTATCCCAATTTTCAGTACGAATTTGCAAAACTTGTAAAAATGAAAGTTGTTAAGAACTTCAATATGAGAAACATATTTTTTTTTCAGGCAATTCCATGTAGCCAATTAGGTGCAGCAAGCTACCAAAGTTTCGGTCAATTCTGTGTAAATTTCAGCATGAAGTTCAAAACTTATTTTCTACACAAAATCTAAAGAACTTGCTAATTAATTAAACCCTTAATTCTAAAACTAAACCCTCCTAAGGTGATAAGAATTTCTACCTTAACAAGTCCTCCAAAATTTTCTCTTACCCTTCTTAATCCTTGATGAATCTTGGGCTCATAGTCTCCTTCTCCAACTTTGGCCTCCAAAAGATGGATTTTGAGGAATTTAGGTGTTAGAATGATAAGGAAAAGCCATGATTTCTTGGTGGAGGAGTGGGTGGTGATTTAGGATGAGGTAGGTGGTGGGATGGTGGAGAAATGGGGATGAAAGGGGGAGAATTTTCAGCCATAGCTGAAAATGAGATGGAGAGAGAGATTTTGGTTTTTGTTTCATGCCTTGAAAATTGTATTTCCCTAAAATCCTCTCCTCCACAAATCTTAGTCAAAATTAAGCCATGTGTACTCTTATTAGCTCATAAGATGCCACCTAATGTGTTGTGTTGTCATGGTACTGAAAATTGGGATTTTGTATTTTTAAGAAAATGGAAATACATGAAGAAATACTACAGACACTTCAAATACAAGTATTCCTCCAAATTCTCTCATTTACTAAATTCAATTAACGAGTTTAAAACCATTTAAAAATAATTCCTTCCCCAAATAATTAAAGGAAAAATACAATCATATTCCCGAAAAATATACGTACATATTTACTCCCAAAAATACGTAGATATATACGTATATAGGGATATGGGGTATTACAGAAAAACTTTTATTCTTTTATTGCATTAGGTGTAAGTCATAGCAGTAAAATCTTGGTAGATTTGGTAAACTTCAGCACGAGACCACATGAGATAAACCCAAGTATAGCGAGAAAAATCATCAATAAAGGATATATAATATCGATAACCAGAAAGAGATGCAATATGAGCAGGACCCCAAATATCAGAATGAACTAGGTCAAATGGTGCGGCAGAAACATCATTATGCATCACAAATGGTAATGCAGTTTGTTTGGAAATATAACACCCAGTACAATTAAACTAATTTTGGAAAGGAAAAGATTCAGTAAGAGTTTTAAGATGAATGATTGAAATATGGTCTATCCGACGATGCCAAAGAAAAGAAGTAGAATAACCAAACCCGATAGAGGAAGTGTGCAGTAAATGCAATTGTTCAAGCTGATAAAGTCCATTCAATCTACGACCTATCCCAATCCTCCGGCCGCTGTAAGTGTCTTGCACAGTACAAGAAGTAGCATCAAAAGAAATGGTATAACCCGAATCAACAAGCTGACTAACAGAAATAAGATTCATGGTAAGATGAGGAACATATAAAATGGAAGATAGAGTGAGTGGAATAGAAGTGTTAGAAGTAGAAGTAATATCACCACATATAGTTACAGTGAGAGGAGCACCATTAGCAGTGTATATAAAGGAAGAAGTCATAGGTATGCAATTTTGTAGTATGGAGTGTTGAGTATTGGTGTTTCATACCAATGTTATTTTGATGATAATCACAACATTATGTTGCTGCTAATGACTCTCGTGTTTTAGTCTCATAGTTATATTTCAAGAATATCATTTTTGGAGACTAAACACTTGGTGCAAGGATGGACATCAAGTGGAGAAGGGCCAAAGCTTAGACTCAAGGGGTGCCAAAGCTTGGAGATGATGGAGAGCATCAAGGCATCAAGATTGATGACATAGACTCTAAGGAAAGCATTATAATCCATGTAATATTTCCTTTATTACTTTCTCTCTCATTTGAGTCTAGGTTTATGTAATGCCTTGATAGATGGTCTACTCATTCATGCATATGCATTCTAACCATCTTAGTGAGCCTTAGGATTATCATAGAATCCAACCCAATAGGCTCATCATGACCAAAGACTCATTTGGAGTCTTTGGTTCTCCAACAGTCGCCTGTTGAAGAGTTCACAGTCGACTGGGTGATTTCCAGTCGCTTGTCGAGCCTTCTACAGACGACTGTGATGCACTGCTCAAGTCAACATTTTTAGATCTTTTCACATCAGTCGACTGATGGTCAATTTACAGTCGCCTGTATATTTACAGTCGTCTGATGAATGGTCAACAGTCGTCTGAAAGACGTAAGTGCATATACTGCCTCTTTCTGTTTTTCTCCATCTCCTGCAGCAGTCGACTGATGAAGGATTTACAGTCGCCTGATTATTTTACAGTCGACTGTATTCTTATCATTAGTCGCATGTATGCTTTCTGGAGAAAGAGTGCAACTCTATGTTTTATTCCATCCACTGCAGCAGTCGCCTACTGAAGGTTTTACAGGCGACTGTCCTGTTTATAGTCGACGGTATCGACTTCATCAGTCGACTGTCGAGGCTCAGATTATAGCCGTTGGATATTTTCTAGCCGTTGAATAGTCGACTGTCATCTGTTCATCAGTCGACTGTCAGTGTCTTTTCTGCCCAGAAACTAGCAGTTGCAGCCCTTTGTTTTTAGCTGTTTCCTTGGGTTTTGAGGGTTGATATAGGGTTCCTATATATATGAGAGGGCTGAGTTCATAGGTACTTCTTGATACTATTGCAAATCATTAGAGATTGATTAAGCCACTCTCAAACTCTCTCATTTTCCCTCTTTGAGCTCTCATTCCTCTTCATGCATTGAAGTCCAGCTCAAGGGAAATCATCCAAGTGCTTTCAAGCAAATTCAACACTTGGAGATCCTCTTCCATGCCTTACATTCATCTATGAGTAAGCATCTCAAGGCATATGTAAGATTATTTATTCTACTTGGTGTTTCTTTGTTTCACTAATTCTCTTTGTGGGAATTAGTCTTTCTCTCTTTGTGGGAGTATATCTCTTTGTGGGATTAGGATATTCTCTTAGTGTGAATAACTCTCTTTGTGGGAATAACTCTCTTAGTGGAAGTTTGGTGTCCTAGTGTAGGGCTAACCCTAATTCTCTGAGTGGGAGTTAGTAATTTTCTAGGCGGGAGTTTGACCACTGTGTAGGGCTGGTTGGGTCCTTGTGTAGGGCAAAATCCTCTTGGCGAGGTATCTCTTTGTGGGATTTGTATTTACTTCTCTTTGTGAGATTATAGTGAATATTGGTGTGGTTGGACGTACCCAAGTTTGGGGAACCAGGTTGCGTTTGGATTGATTGTGTCAATTATTTCATCTTGCATTTATTATTCCGCATTTGCAAGTTTAATTTTAATTGGGCACTTTATTGCCATTACACTATTCACACCCCTCTAGTGTGTTGTTGTTCGTATTGCAAGGGTAGGCGATCCTTACATGGAGGAGTTTGAGGTTATGTGATGAGAGGCACATGAGTCAAATATCCAAGGTGGTGAATTACTCGAGGTGGCAGCAAGCGCAACAGTATCGAAGCTGGGCAAAGTTCCAGAAGTTCCAGAAAAACCAAGGTTCCGAGCAACAAGAGTAGCTAGTTCAGAGATTTGCTGAGGTGTGAACGTAGAAGGTCCATGTGATGGTTGTGGAGTAGGAACTGTTGAAGATGAAGCTGATGTAGCAACTGAATTTCTCTGGTGTTGTAATCGATTTCGAGAGGGGCAATCCCTTGACTAGTGTCCCTTGAGTTTGTAGATTGGATATGGTCCAGGTGGGTTTGCAGTAAAAGAGCCTGATTTGAATCCTTTATGTTGAAATTGTCCATGAGAACGTGGGTTTTGGTTACTAGTATTAGGCGGAGGATGAAAATGTGCAGTAAGTACGAAGTCTGATACAGCCGTGGATGATGATGTTGCAGGACGAAGTAGACGAAGTCGTGTTTCCTCAAAGATGAACTCAGCAATAGCATCGACATGACGAGGGAGTTGACTTCTATGAAGAATGTGTGCCCTGAGTGACTTAACCTCTGGACACAAGCGCATAACAAAATGATATAAACGTCGCCGATCACATTGGAGTTCGAACTCTCGTGAAAGATCAGTCAGAGTTGCATGAATGGTAACCTCCATTAAATGAAGTTCTTTCCAATAGTTGGAATGAAGAATATAAAAATCCTAAATAGATCGATCCTCCTGTCGAGCATCTTGAAGATCCTAATAGAGCTGGCACTATCTGGCTGCACCAGTCTGAACAAACATACGAAAGAGTGCAAGCCATTGATTACGAGAGGTTGAGGGACGACCAATATTAAGTCGAATTTGTACTGATACAGATCTCATGAAATAGGCCATGATTTGTTGATCAACATTACTCCACTGATGGTATGTGAGAGAAACACCATCGATGACTGCTGATGAAGTCTCTGAATCAGATGAAGATGTGACGGGATAAGATGTAGTGGTAGTCGTGGGAGGACGAGGGATGGAGCCATCTACATAACCCCACAAGACAAAAGAACGCAGATTATATTGAATGGTTAATGCCCAGACGGTATAGTTTTCAACACCAGTAAGCTGAACATCAACAACCAAAAAATTGCAAGGCTTACTCATTTTTAACTGGATTTGGGACTGGTCTGGTAACCAAACTGATGGGAAAGGTCAAAGAAAAAAATGAAAGCTTTCACAAAGAGAGAGCCCAAAGCAATGATGAGGGTAAATTGAGACTTTAATGGAGGGAGGCTGGTTACAGATTCTGTTTGAGGCTTGTGGATGGACGATCAGCCCTGAGAATGGGGGGTGGGGTTGCTGTTCGCAAGACGAGGGCAACTGAGAGTTCGGTTCGGATCCACGAGACGAGGTTAACGACGAGGGCCAGTGGGTGAAGTCTCGGTGAGGTCTTCAGTGAAGAAAGCTCCGACGGCGAGACATGATGAAGAGACAGCTTGGAGTATCTGCAAAGGCGAAGGGAACTCAGCCTGATCGAAGGGTATCATGGCCAGGCGACGATGAAGGAGAGGTCATCAGAGGTCACGTGCTTGGTACTCGGATCTGATGATTGCTTGAAGACAATAGTGATTTGTTGGTCAAATGTTGAGTTTGAGGTGGAGGAGAGTGGGAGGAGACGAAGGGGCTGTTTGTTTGCAAAAATTTGGTTTGAGATTTACTGTTGTGAATAGTAAATCTTGGTTGGAATCTTGGGGAGAGAGAAGATGCGTTTTATGTTTCTTTTGTTGGAAAATGGGTTGGAAATGGGTTTGGGATTTGTTTGTGGGTCCCACACTAAAGTAGTGTGTTTCATTTGGTTAAAGTGGATTGAGATTGTTGGATGAGGAAAGTTGGAAGTGGGAGAAAGATTAATAAAATAAAATATTTAAATATAATAATTAAATAAAAAACATAACTAAGCTTCGAAAAATGTGAGAATAGCCAAAAAATAGACGCACACGTGATTGGCAATTAAAAAAAAGGGAAACATCCGCTCTGATGGGAGCCGTGCACGGAGAGAGATGTGGGTCCCCCAATCAGGATTCTCGGCTGTAATCTCCTTAAAAAGCGGGAATTTTATTTTTGGGAGTTCGACCGCCACCTCAGCGCCATGTACGCAAAAATCCTGCCAAAAATTTTCTTCCAAAAGGAACATGACACTGGAAAGTGAACCAAGAATATTATGAATAATGTCTTAAATAGTGGATGAATAGTGTAATTTGAGCACTTTCTCAGTCCAAATCCAATGAAAGAAAGAAACAGGCCCGAAGAATAAGATTTGATTCTCAAATTAAACTGGCTATTGTTAGAACTCAAAGAAAGAGTAACCATGGCACAAGGCCATGGTCCTCTATTTATTCAACAATATAGAATACCAAAGTGTATGGGATCCCAAAGGTTCCTATTATCCTAACTAAATGAGGGATTAATGGAGGGATATAAGTAATGGGGAGGCCAAAGGCCTCCCTCACTCATAACACTTCCCCTTATCCATCCATTACTTTGGTCTTAGCGTATAAAGCTAAGAGGGTGGATACTTCTGGATCCAGAGTAATCGTGTTTGCCTCGTAAAAACCTTAGCTGTAGAAACCCCAGTTGGAAAAACCACCAGCTGAAGGAAAAAGACTGCAACCCACATGTTACTCCCACTGATCTGTACAAACCTTATGCTTGTAGGTCTTTCAGCTTTCATTCGGGGTGGATACTTCAGGGTCCAGAGTTAAATGGGGTTGTCTCATTAAAAACATTTGGCTATGGAAACAACAGTGGGAAAACCTATAGCTAAGGAAAAAGAGTACAACTCTACGATCAACTTCCCTTGATCTGTACAAGATGTTCTGAAAGCAAATACAATCATCACTCATCTATACAAGTTTCACTCATATCTAGCGGCTACTGGAAAACAATGGCGCTCTGGAGTGGTACGCTCTTCGAAGTTGGTCGATGACTCCACGCATGTATTCTTTTACGCAGTCTTCAATGTGTCTGTAAGGTACTGTTGGACCTGGCTGAGCGTATTCTAGTCTTGCTGCTTGGATGATGAGCTTCTCAGAAGATGTAGACTTGGGAGGATGAAGTGTAGACCTTTAGGAGGTGGCCGGACATTTGTGCTTAGTCATCACGATGATCTGTAAACCTGCATATGCAATATATATTCCTTGAATGATGATCATTGATCATTGGAAGTTGCATAAAAGCAACTTATCCTTAGTCTAGTGGTTCTCTCCAGGGCAGCCCTGTATCTGGCTAACAACTTTACAGCAGATGTTCTATTAGAAACACGTGTAGTTGGCCAGATAAAAGAGTGTAACTAGTACACTAGAGCTAGGCTCTTCAGGACCTAGGATGTCCTCCCCCTCTTCTAGCGACTGGAAGGCGTCATAAATAAGCATCCATTTTTAATAAATTGCAAATGGACATCTTTCTTCATAAACTCTTGGTGTATGAAGAATATCATAAGTATAAAAGGATTAAACCACGAAGGTGTTTAATCTGTAAGCCAAGACAATACCTTGTTTTGCCTAGGTATTTCATTACGAAGGTATGCTTAAGGCTATCAGATATCTCAATGGTCTCTGCCTGAGATCCTAATAGATTTAAGTCGTTCACATATACGGCGATTATTACTAATCATGCCCCCGTTCTTTTGATAAAGATACACAGGCAGACTTCATTATTAGTGAATCCTTGTTCCGCAAGGAATTCTATAAATCTGTTATACCACATTTTTCTTGGTTGTTTAAGATCATGTAATGATCCTTGAAGCCTTTATATAGAAGACGTTCCTACGTCTCTCTTTAATTTCTGGGGATATAGTATACCCTTCTGGAAGTTTCATATAGATCTATATATCTATATTGCCGTATAGATAGGCAGTCACAACATTCATGAGCTGTATTTCTTGGCTTTTCCAGAGACGGTTAGGCTTAATATGAAATAGGAAAATTATCACATTTCCTTTATTTATTTTTTCTCATGAAAACCAACTTATATTACACAAGTGTTATACATTCAGGTGTTTGGACTACTGGTCCAAAGACTTTGCATTTCAAGAGTGAGTCCAGCTCTACTCTTATTGCCTCGTCCCACTTTGGCCAATCTATGCGTTTACGCTATAGAAAAGTGGGTTGACGTCATCGTCATATTCAGCGATGTGAACGGCAATAGCGAACACAAAATCGACGACGACGACTGTGCTATATCTGTCCAATACCTCTCCAGTACGTACGTGATATAATGATGTTTCTCCTATTTTTTCCTCTGCAGGAGAAATCAGGAGGGGAGAGGTCGCTGGTCTGAGCTCAGCATCCCGCGGAAGGATCATTTTAATATCTCCAGGAATCTTCCTCTTTCGAGGAAACTTTATCTTTTGAACCTGTCGGGCGTCCTCTTTTCAATTGAGGTAAAGCCAATTCTGCTGCCGGTGGATTACATCCATCTTTGGAGAGTCAATCATAGCTGGCGTGTTGGCAGCAGAGACATGTGAACGAATAATCTTATGGATTGTCCGTGAATTTATCCGGCAATTGATGTACTTTAGTCTGAATGTGATGGATCTTCAAGATCTCATCTTCACATAGAAAAAGTATGCGGATCATAACGAGATTTAGGACTTTTGTGTCCCATGATATGGTCCTAGAAGCTTCAGGCTTCTTTAGACTGCGTGCCTATTTTAATGAGACTTTGCTCATTAAATTCACAGTTAGCAAGAAGTGCCTTTAATGCATCGCTTGTCAGTGGTTCTACGTATCTAATAATACACGGCAAATCAAACCATATAAAAATAACTAGTTTTGATGAGGACCCATTTTGGTCCTTTGAGGTGATGCTATTGGGCCATATATTAGCACATCCAAACAATCTCAAATGAGATATGTTTAATGGTGAACCATAAGCAAGCAACATCGGTAATAAGATACGATCACAAGAGGGCCGTATCGTGATAAGCGATGCAGAATGCAGTATGGAGTATCCCTAAACATCCACAGGCAAGTGGGATTTAACAATGGACTTGAAATCCATTGGAGTCTCTTTATCAGTGACTCTGATAAACCATTCTGAGTATGAACATGCTACAGGATGTTCAATTTCAATGCCAGTTGTTTGGCAGTAGTCTTGAAAGACATTTGCAGTGAATTCACAGACATTATCAGCTTTTGAGAAAGCTAGGTTACGGGTGGACAAAAAAAGGCACATATAAGACCATCTAGTAGATGCATCTATCAGTAAAATGAAGTACAGAAATGGGCCATTTGCAGGGTGAATAGGCTCGCAAAGATCACCATGTATTCTCTAAATGAAGTCAGGAGACTCTAATCCCACTTTCAGGAGGGAAGGTCTTTATATAAGTTTTCCTTTATGACAAGGGGGACAAGAAAACTCGACCTTTTGAAGAATCTTCAGGTTTTCCAAGGGATTCATTTGATGATGCGTCCATCATCGCTGATCTAGGATGACCAAGTCTATTGTGACAGAGTTGAAAAATCTGGCAATGAAAAGACAGTTCTGATGCTCAGTCAAGTTGGCTTTATATAGAATGAATATCAAGGGATCTCAAAGGTCTCCATTATCCTAACTAAATTAGAGATTAATGGAGGAATATAAGTGATGGTGTAAAAACGGCCCGGGTTTTGAATGGGCCCGGCCGGGCCCGGGCCGGGCCGGTTTGACATCATGATTTTTGGCCTCTCTCACTCATAACAGCTATGATACCATCTTAACAGAGACGAGAATAACATTTCTTTTCTAGTTTCATACAGTTTGTTTATACAATGAGTATTACTTAACTTATCCAATGGTCAAATATGAGCATAGCAGTCCACATGCCATCAACACGGGAGTCGAAGCGGTAGGGCTCGGGAACCCCAGAGAGACACAGCTTGGAACCCAACCGACTGATCAGTAACCAAGGCGCAGTTAACACTGGGAATTGAGTAAATTAGTAAAAGAAATCTTTGTTAACCCCTACAGATGGCAGTCCCTTGTGTCAGCCTTTCAGGCAGCAAAAGGCTATATATATCTAGCCGCGGTTTTTTATCGTGCATGCACTCGTTATGAATTTTTATACCACATTCCACCTTGCTTAATTTTCCACAAGACAGACGGTAATGAAACTTGCGGGTGACTCTACCGAGGATGGGCGATGCGTCGCCTCTCCCGGTTCAAGCTTCATCAGAGTCCTCATGCCCGGCTTCATCAACCAATTGGTATGTTATTAACTCTCTCTCACACAGTCTCTCTCTACACTGATCATCCCTTATCTAATTTCTTGTGGATAACAGCTTCTTCCTCGAAAATTTGTTGAGACTGTTCTTGTCGATGAGAAGAGGGGCGCCAAAATCGCGGCATTTGTAAACCCAACCCGCGAGGCCTGGCACGTGGATGTTTACAGATCAGCCCACGACGAAGTTGACGGGCAAGAGCGCGTGTACGTCGGAGGCCCCGGTTGGTGCAAGCTAGCTTACGCGCATGGGCTAGGGCTGGGATACTTACTGGTCATTTGCTACCAAGGCAACAAGGTGTTCAGCTTCAGGGCGTTCGATCTGAGCACCTGCGAGATAACGTATCCTCCCGTTGCCCAGCGGAGGGCTACGAAGCCCAGGCAAAATCCAAAGCCGGTTGTTGTCGGTATAAACCACGTACATATGGTCGTTTACAACTATGTCACTTTTCTTTAACAAAATTTTTTACCCGTGTGAATTTCACTTGGCAGTGTCCAAGAGTGAAAATATTGGCAGTGAAGTGCGGTTTGAGGTCAAAGTTACTGCTTGCAACTTGGTGAAAGCCGACGTGGTAGCTAGATTTGTTTATACGTAGCTTCAATTGATCATGTTTCTGCCCCTCTTCAACTGTAGTAATTAATTTAGTACGGCATGCAGCAAATTCCGACGCGAATCAAAGAATGCAGTGGGATGTGGAATCTGCGAGAGGTGACCCTGAAAGACCCGCGAGGCCGGTGCTGGACCGTTGGCCTGTACCGGAGAAGGTCGCAGGCGAGCAGGTGTTGGATGGGGAAGGGTTGGGTACAGTTCGCCCGCGCTAATGGTTTGCAAGCTGGAGATCGATGCGTCTGTGAGCTGGCTTCCCAAGGGAAACGCAGGAACAACGTGATATTAGTGAAGATAATCAGGAGCAGCTTATCAATAGGCCGTTGAATTCCCCAATGAAGTAGAGGGAGGGGTTTTGTTTAATTGACTTTAGACCGGTCTCCTCTTTATTTGGGTTTGCCCTCTTCATGGTTGTCGTTAAGGGTAGATGCTATTTGACATTAGATGTAATTAATGCAATGCTTGAATGAATGAAGATGATTCTTTTCCATGCACTGCAAATAATTTAGTATCTGATGGTATGCTGTTCCTTTTATAAAGGTCAAGCTTGCGAAGCCAATTCTTGACACTGGCAATGATGATGTGGATTTTTTTTTGTAGATAAGGTTTGAGGATGGATCTGCGTAGATAATGCAGAATGATTTATGCAAATTAAGTAGTTAAAAAATATACGGAGGATATAGCCTACGTGACTTGGGGTGGTTTGTTTTCAGTCGTGCAAGTAAAGCTTGTCCATTCTTTTCATATTAGCTCATCTTCTTTTCCTGTTAGCAAAAATTGTACACCATTATCGAACTAATAAAACACCGACAAGGGTGTTCACATTTGATCAACCCGTTCCGCAATTTTTGTGCTACTTGAAATACGCATAGGCCGTTGCTTTGATCGCTATGATCCTTAGGTTGCCTATCGCGGGGCCAGGGGCCACTCCTCCAGCAGGCGCTTCGGTTCATCGTAAGGTTGTTGGCCACTCTTCCAGTAGGCTGGCCAGAAAACTGGATATGTCGTAAGGCTGTGTGCTACTCCCCCAGCGGGCCGGCTCATCAGTTCGTCGTAAGGCTGGAGACTACTTCCACAGCAGGCCAACACGTTGGTTAACCGTAAGGCTGGGGGCTACTCCCCCAGCAGACCGACCAAAAACTTGGATAAGCCGTAAGGCTGGGGGCTACTCCCCGAGCGTGCTGACCAAAAACCCCGATCAGTCGTAGGCTAGGGGCCACTCCCCCATCGGACTGATTATAAACTTTGGTCTGTCGTAAGACTGTGGGTCACTCTCCCAGCGAGCCGACCCATCGGTTCCCCGTAAGGCTAGGTGCCACTCCCCCCATAACGATGACCAAAAACTTGGATCATCCGTAAGGGGACACTCCCTCAGCGGGCTAACAAAAAAACTGGATCACTCGTAGGGCTGGGGCCACTCCACAGCGGGCCGACCATCGATTCGTCGTAAGGTCGGGGTCACTCCCCCAGTGGGCAGACCAAAAAATTGGATCGGCATCAAAGCTGGGGGCTACTCCCCTAGCGTGTCAACCAAAAAAAGCGGTTCGTCGTAAGGCTGTGGCCACTCCCCCAGCAGGCGGACCAAAAACTTGGATCGGTTGTACGTCTGGGGTCACTCCTCCAGTGGGATGACTAGAAATTTAGGTTTGCCGTAAGGCTGGAAGCAACTTCCTCAGCGGGCCGACCCATCGGTTCGCCGTAAAGCTAGGGGCCATGCCCCCAGTGGGCCGGCCAAAATTATCACTTTGCCATAAGGCTGGGGCCACTCCCCCAACGGGTGGACCAAAAATATCGGCTTGCCGTAAGGCTTGGGAACACTCCCCTAACGGGCTGACCAAAAACTTGGATTATTCGTAAGGCTGTGGGCCACTACCCCAGCAGATTGACCAAAAACTTGGTTCAGTCATAAGGCTGCGGGCCACTACCCCAGCAGGCTGACCAAAAACGTGGGTCTGCCGTAAGTTTCAGGGCTACTCGCCCATTTGGCCAACACATCGGTTCGTCGTATGGCTGGAGACCATTCCCCTAACAGGCCTACCCATCGGTTAGCCGTAAGGCTGGGGGTTACTGCCCCAGCAGGCTGACTAAAAACTTGGATCAGTCGTAAAGATTTGGACCACTCCCCCAGCAGGCCGACAAGAAACCATCGGTTCGCCATAAGGCTGGGGACGACTCCCCCAGCAGGTCGACTCAGCTGTTCACTGTAAAGCCAGGGGCTACTCGCCTAACAACTGGGACCAAAAACTTGGATCGACCGTAAGACCGTGGGCCACTCCCCCAGTGGGCTGACCAAAAACATCGGTTCACCGTTGTTGGAAGCAACGATCTAGGATCTTGGTTTGATGATGACAAACGTGTTGTTATATCTGACATGTGTGCTTAGTGTGTTTCAGGATTGGTTAAACGATCCATCTTTCACTGCTTGGAGAATTTGCTATCCACAAAGCTAATGGACTTGGTCTTAGTGTCATTCACATAGCAAAGATGATTGGATCAAATCAATTGGTGATTGGTGCAAATCCAATATTGATTTTTGATTTGATTAAGTCATTTGCCATAGAGATCCAATTCAAAATTCGTATTTCATATTCGATTGAAATCTAACTTGATCTTCTATTAAAACACCAATTAAAGATTGCATCAAATCCCTACTTTCTAGATATCCTCCATAGCTGAATTTCTCTCATCCCCTTTCCTACTTGATTCCCCCCTAGTCTACCTTATCCATCCACATGAGATCATCCCTTAAGACCTAGGGCTCTCTTTATAAGTCACCTTCCAAGGGGGATCCAAAAACGGCGGTTGAAAAACCATAGTATCAACAAATAGTTCACGGCAACCAGCAACCTCATATTGGTGAGGGGGGCTACAAAACTTGCGGCTGCTACATCAAAATAATCGTCTCTTCCAAAGTGCTTCACGCAAACATCTGTCTTCACAAATCCCTCTACATCCCAAGCCCAAGTTTGTATCACTGAAGCAAACTAAATTTACAAAAACCATATACCTCTCGCATCCTCATCAAAAGCTCCTAGCTGCCGCTGTCTTTGTTTGTATTGGAGTTGCCGTGAGCCATCGTGCCATCATTGCCGCTGTATCAGGTTGACATCATTCCAAGGAGTTCGTCGCGATCGCCACCGCACGCGAAGAAGGTGTAGACGAAGGCGTCTTCGCCGCTGCACCGTGGAACACTCGCCGTCTGTTGAGCGAAGAAAAGAACACACCGTCATCCAAAGAAACGCCAGAGAACGAGATCAAAGAAGTTCGAAGTCTTGCCCACTGCTGTTGCCATCGTGCATGAGAAGAGAAGGCGAAGCTGAAGAGAAGCCGCCGCCGTTAGAATCCGTCGCCGCTGCATTCGAGAGAACGCCGTCGACCCATCGTAGGAGAAGTTCACGCTCCAGCCGCGGTCGAAGAGTTGCCGTTGTGAACCCGTGTGCAAGCGAAGCTGTTGACTACAGCTGCGATCTAGTCGCCGTCGAAGTCAAGAGATTGGAGAAACCCACCGCCATCATCGTTCCTCGAATACACATCACCATCGAAGGAGATCAACTGCTGCTCATTATCGAGGACGGATCGTTGCCTGGATGCCCTAAGGAGAGATTAACGGAGTTGCCCCGCTGTCAAAGAGGACCGCTGCTCGTCGCCATCTCGCTACAGAAGCTGTCAAGAAGGAGAGCCTTCGTCGAAGTCAAGCGCCGCTGTTGAAGTTCCCTCGCTGCACGCAGCCGTTCCCGTCGTCGGTCGCTCGGAGAAGTGAACGGCGAAGCGCTCTTGCTGCCCTAGCTAATTGAACGAGAGCCGCAGGATCACGTGAAAGAGAAAGGAGCAACAGCTGAGATCGACGTCATGCAAATGAGAACGTTTCGCTGCTGACGTGTGCATCCCCCGCAGCGAAAAACAAAGTGAATCAAAATCGGCTGACGTGGCCGGGGATTTAAGTGAATTGATGTGCATACCGACTGAGTTATATTGAGTTTTGAACTGAAACTTCTTTACGCATAGACCAGTGCACAACTTGACATCCAGGAGTCAGATTGAGACACCCATTGCGTCAGATTGGAGCTGACGACATGCTGATTGACAGAGACGCCTACACGGACAAGAACTGAGCATTTCTAAACCCTTAACTCTTTTATTCGTGTCTTAGTGTAACGTTTTCTGTAGGAAAAACTTTACCAATTATTTTGTGATTATTTTGGGACTTGTCTGGTTGGGGCTAGACAAGTGGGACCCAGCTAGTTTGGGACTAGCTGGTAGAAAGCTTTACTAGGATTGATAGTGAGAGAAAACACAGTGAGTGTGGGTATTGAGAGCCTGGCGAGTGTAGAGACGTATATGGTGCTCTGAGCGTGCTCTAACTTGTGGTTTTGTACCTATTGCGCTATTCAATACTAGTATCTGCTTTGGGGGCTGGAGCAGGTCAAATAGTCGACCGAACCAGGGTAAATCTGTTGTGTACTCTGTGTCTGCTTTTTATTTACCCTGTTGCTGCTATAACTGCGTGTGCTTATTCGTGGGTTGCACGAATTATTTTTATAAGCCTATTCACCCCCCACTAGGTTAGGATCCAGATCCAACAAGTGGTATCAAAGCAGGTTTTAGGATCTAGCCTAGGTTTGACCATGAATAACCATATGGATAGTGCTTTTACTGAGGTCAGTCTGTTTCCCATCCCCCCAGATTTAATGGAGGTGATTATGCATATTGAATAAATCGAATTAAAATTTACCTCATTTCTGTAGATTACAAGGCTTGGTAAATAATTATAAAAGGATATAAACTGCTTGTAATTAAAGTAGATAATGTTGAGATTGAAAAACCAAATGACAAATGGGATGATAATGATTGGAAATCTTATTCTTTAAATGATAAAGCTATGTGTCACGCCCCGCTTCCCAAAAATACGTGGAGGCAAGACGTGAGAAGGTCCGCTCAGACGTGGAGCTGTGAAGCTTCAGTCTGATAAGCGTATAAAATTCAATTGGCAGGTCCTTGCAACGCAATACGAAACAACGATAATAATAATGAAGTGAGACAATAAGCAATTTATTGAATCTCTGAATATCCATAAAGTAAATTACAATATCACAGAAAAGCCACCAGTCTCAAAAGGAAAAGCTAAGGCCCAAACATGGCCAACAAAGTACAACATACAAGCGAGGGTGCCACGCACCAACAACTAACAGCAAACCTAAACAAGGAAGAGAACACCAGCGACCTCTAAGACTGGTCACCAATGACCACAAACTCCTCCTCAGCAACCACTGGCTCAGCGCCAGCAAACACTACGTCCTCTGCAATGGCCTCTGGCTCAGGATCTAACATGTGTCACCCAAAAGAGTAAGGGGCACATGTCAGCAAGTCTAAAAAGACTTGGGCAAGGAAACTGAAAGTAAGGTAAACTAACAACCTAGCAGTTATAGTATGATGCATGACATGTCAAGTATAGTATGGAAGTGGCAAGTAAAGCATGGATAACAAGTTTTACAAGTAAAACACGGACAAGTACAAGTCAAGTAGTTCACGTCAAGTGAACACGTCAAGTAAACAAGTTGTGCACAGAGATTCCGCCTGTTGGCTAGAGTGGCTGATCGGGCCAACTCCTAAGCTCAAGTGACTGTTTATCTCTACCCCTCCACGTGTATCGAGCCAGGGCATTACCCCGAACACGGAATGCTCGCTTCTGGAACACGAGACAGGAAATGTGCTTAACACGTATATCGAGCCAGGGCATTACCCCGAACACGGAATGCTCGCTTCTGGAACACGAGCCAGGAAGTATATTTAACAAATATGGCGTAGGGTTATGCCTGCAACGCAGGTGCCTAGCCGGAAACAAGTAGATCGGGCGTTGGATATCAACCAACTCACATAGCCCGCTTCTGGAACACGAGCCAGGAAACACAAGTATTGTAGCGTGTGCTACGAATGCAACATTCAACATGGATAGCATGGATGACAATTATTTCACGTACCGTTAATTAAAATTAAACATGACATGGTAGTTATGCAACATGATAAATGACGGATCTAGCTTCGTTGTAAGCTAGTTCCTGAAATTGCGCCTAGCGAGTATCATTTCGTCGCCTAGTCTCTTTTACGCCTACAACAAGCAAATGGCCTAAGACATGGCCCAAAACCCTAAGTGACAAGTTTCACTTGCCTAGCACCGAGGATGACGATCAACGAGGCACGTCACACAAAAGCTAATCTACGGGAATGGAATCGCTGCCATGGCAAAACAACATCAGAACAATATCTCTAACATCCATTTTTATTAGGGTTTCAATAAAATCACAAAGAGGGTTATGAGAATATTAAAGGATCGAACACTACCGTATAGAAGTAGAAGATCGATGCCGAGCAAGCACGGCGACGGAAGAACGATCCGAAGAACCACGGCTCAGATCTGGAAATGGGGAGAAAATCTGGAGAAATGGGATTTGTGGGGTTTTTGGGGTTTACCGACGGCAAGGGGAGAGGTGGCCGGCCTAAATGGAGGGGGAGAGGGGCTCTGAGGAAGGAGGAAGGGCTAGAGGAAGGTTGGGGAAGATCAGAGGTCTTAGGGAAGGGAAATGGCCAATGGAAATGAAAGAGAGAAAGAGAAACGATCGGGCGTATTTATAGAGATGAACCGGCGGCTGCCCAGAAATTAGGGTTTCGACACTGATTAGTCGGTCAAAGAGCAACCACTGACCGACTAGTTTGGGAACTAGTCGGTCGGTTGACCAACGCAGACCGACTAAGTGTAAATAGTAACTCCTGACGAAAAATAGGATTTAGATTTAGTCGGTCAAAGAACAACTACTGACCGACTAGTTTCTCATCTAGTCGGTCGACAAACGTTCTTAGACCGACTAACGATAAACAGTAACTCGACTGTACAGAAGAACTCAGAATTAGTCGGTCTGAGTACAAAACTTAACCGACTAGTTTAACAACTAGTCGGTCGAAAGATGAACTTAGACCGACTAAACAGAAACAGTAATTTAGGTAAAATTAATCCAAGGAACTAGTCGGTTTGAGTAGAGTTGCCGACCGACTAGATCTCAATCTAGTCGGTTGGTTCCCCTTCTTGAACCAATTAATGTACACTGAAAGTGTCGAATTGAAGCGCGAAGCTTCGGGAAGATTCCTACGGCTTCTAAGATCAACATACCTCTTAGATATGAGCGATATGAAGCTCGTCATGAGTGACTTACTCCAAGCTCAACGATCTAAGGAAGAAGCTTGGAAATCACAACGAAACGAACGAAAGTGAAAGCTACGGAGACAGAAATCACACGTAAGGAGAAAATCCACCAAGACATATATATTATATCGAAAACACTAATATAGAAAAACCAGTCGTTACACTATGAATGCTCTCATTTGTGCACATGATAAATCTGAATATAATAGAATCTCACATTGTTTAACTGCGCAGGAAATATGGCATACTTTGGAGGTGACGCATGAGGGAACGTCACGGGTGAAGGAGTCTAGACTTGCACTTCTGAGCACAGAGTACGATGGATTTCGCATGCTACCATCAGAGACCATATCAGAGGTGTTTGCGAGGTTCGCCAACAATGTCTACAAGTCTAGCTCGCTCGGTAAGTCATATTCTAGCCTTGAGCAGGTGAGAAAGATATTAAGAGCACTGCCAAGCTCTTTCAGGCCTAAAGTTACTGCCATCCAAGAAGCGAAAGATCTGTCACAGATGAGGGTGGAGGACTTGATAGGTAATCTAATGTCCCACGAGCTTGAATTGCAAAACGTGGATGAAAGGGAGAAACCTGAGGAGAAGGACAAAGCTACAAAGTCACTTGCTCTGAAAGCTGGTGAAAGTGAGGATGATGATGAGGACATAGCACTAATGGTCAGAAATTTCAGAAAGTATGTCCAGACCAAGCAAGGAAGAACAGAAATGGCACCCAGGTTTAATCGCTCTAACTTTTTTCAGTCTTCTAAGCAAACTTATGATCAGAATGCTACTAATAGAATGACTTGTTTTAAATGCAAGAAAAGAGGACATCGAATGAGGGATTGTCCACATGAGACAGCTCAGGTCGCTGAAGAAAAAGAAAAATCCAAGGTGCTAACTTGGGATATGGACAGCGAAGCTGAGAGTGAGGAGGATGATCATGTTGCCATCTCATGCATGGCATTGATGGGAATACACGATGAGGTAATTTCTGGTAGTAAAACTGAACTCCTTACTCTTTGTAAAGAAATGCAAGATAAAATAGTAGATCTTGAGTCCACTATAGATGATTATCAAAATGAGAACTTTGAAATGCAACAATCTGAATATGATACGTCTAAGGAGATTGAAAAATTGAAAATTGAAATTGTTGCTCGTGACTCTACTATTGACATATTGAAAAAGGAAAACTCCAATTTTAATGATGAAGTACCTTGTCTCTCTTACCCTTCCTTGATGAATAATATTAGCATGCTTAAACTTGATTTGATTAAGCTCGAAACTGAAAAAGGCTATGTGATTAGAGAGCTTAATGATAAATTTTGCATGTTGGATAATGACTTTAAAAGAAAAATGATTGAATTTGAAAAGAAGGAAGAGGAAAACAAGAGAGCTTTTATAAGTAAATGCACATTGCTTGTGGAAGAAAATAAATTGTTAAAATCTAAAGTTTCTAATCTTGAATTGGCCATTAAGAAATTCTCTATGGGAAAACAATCGTTGGATACCATTTTAGAGAATCAATTATATGGCAATAAAAGAAGAGGACTTGGATTTGGTTTGAAAAACGTTGAAAAGCCAAAATTCAAGAAATTCCACAATGTACCCTCTATTGCAAAGAACTTATATGCAAAGTGCTTTACTTGTGATAGTGTGGGTCATACATCCTATTATTGTAAGTTTAGGAACACAAACATAAAGTTCAAACAGGTCTGGGTTCCTAAATCTTTAATGGCTAACACTAGTGGATCTTGTTGGATTCCAAGGTCACACTTAACACCTTTCTTGTAGGTGTGATGAAAGTTTGGCGAGGAGCAAATTTTTAAATTCTCATTCTATTTCTAGCTCCTTAGCCAAATAGCGACGCGAAGGTATATTTCTCTTCCCTCTCTGCATTACATTGCATACCTTCATAGATTGTGTTGTGTGCTTGATTTATTTTTTGTTTGTGTGCTTTTTTGCATGATTTTTAGTGTTTTTATTTCTGAAAAAAACAAAAATAATTTTTTTTGAAAAACAAAAAAAAATGAGCTGAAAAGAATACCCTTTATGATTTATCTTAAGTGGTATTGTATGAATGATCAAATCTATCCCTTGTAGAAGTTAATTCATTATTGATGTAGCTACATGAACATGTTGTTCTCTTTTTGAGAATCCATGAAAAGTCTCATAAATTTCAAATTTGACTTCTACACCTACATTTGCACTTTCACGATAATTGACTTTTTAGTTCTTTTGGAGACTCTTTTGAAGAATAATGGAAAGTGAATGTTGGAATGATTAATTTCTGAATTTTCTAAGGGATATGAAGTGTTTAACCATGAATTAAAATTGAACACAAAAGAACTGAAAAAAAATTATTACTATATTTGCTCCGTATGAAAAATGGATACACTTCATGGCTAATACACAACCCACGAGTATCCAACTTATGCTACATGGGTAATCATTAGTGTTGGTGTATATAACTCGTCAAGCAATGCCACCCCACATTTAAAAGTCCCATTAGGCCATGTTTTGGGGTTCGGTAACTTGAACTCATCTTTGATGAGGTGGGAAAAATCAATCCTAGTGATAATCATGAAAAATTGGAAAATGTGGATTGATTTGGTTGATTTTCTGAAATTGAATCTCCTCTTGTACTTTATTGTCTATATCACTACACTTACACTAAGGTGGAGAAGTCTTGTTATGACATCCTATGAGCTTGGATTGTCTATTTTGTGGAAAACTCATGCAAATTGCACGCTACATTTAATAATGGTTTATTTTTGCATGGAATACTTTTGTGACTTCATTAATCCACTTTTGGTGATTACAAAGGGGGAGAAAGAAGAAAGATTTGAAGGGGAGATTTGATGTCGGTATTATTTGTTGATTATTTGTTTGTTGAAGGGGGAGCTTGAGAGAAGGGGGAGCATGCTTTTATATTTGTTATAATGTTGTGCATGCTATGATGTAATACTTGAATATCTCATTCCATGATTCATATTGCATTATACCCTTCAACACACTTCACACACCCATACTTATTGCTCAAATCTTTTATGGGTTTGTCATCACCAAAAGGGGGAGATTGTTGTAAGCAACGATCTAGGATCTTGATTTGATGATGACAAACGTGTCGTTATATCTGACGTGTGTGCTTAGTGTGTTTCAAGATTGGCTAAACGATACATCTTTCACTACTTGGAGAATTTTCTATCCACATAGCTAATGGACTTGGTCTTAGTGCCATTCACATAGCAAAGATGATTGGATCAAATCAATTGGTGATTGGTGCACATCCAATATTGATTTTTGATTTGATTAAGTCATTTGCCATATAGATCCAATTCAAAATTCGTATTTCATATCCGATTGAAATCTTACTTGATCTTCTATTCAAACACCAATTAAAGATTGCATCAAATCCCTACTTTTAGAGATCTTCCACAGCCGAATTGCTCTCATCCCCTTTCCTACTTGATTCCCCCTAGTCTACCTTATCCATCCACATGGGATCATCCCTTAAGACCTAGGGCTCTCTTTATAAGTCACCTTCCAAGGGGGATCCAAAAACGGCGGCTGAAAACCATAGTATCAACAAATAGTTCACGGCAACCTCATATTGGTGAGGGGGGCTACAAAACTTGCGGCTGCTACATCAAAAAAAAATCCTCTCTTCCAAAGTGCTTCACGCAAACATCAGTCTTCACAAATCCCTCTACATCCGAAGCCCAAGTTTGTATCGCTGAAGCAAACTAAATTTACAAAAACCATATACCTCTCGCATCCTCATCAAAAGCTCCTAGCTGCCGTTGTCTTTGTTTGTGTTGGAGTTGCCGTGAGCCATCGGGCCATCATCGCCGCCGTATCAGGTTGACATCATTCCAAGGAGTTCGTCGAGATCGCCACCACACGCGAAGAAGGTGTAGACGAAGGTGTCTTTGCCGCTGCACCGTGGAACACTCGCCGTCTGTTGAGCGAAGCAAAGAACACACCGTCGCCCAAAGAAATGCCGGAGAACGAGATCGAAGAAGTTCGAAGTCTTGCCCGCTGCCGTTTCCATCGTGCACGAGAAGAGAAGGTGAAGCTGAAGAGAAGCCGCTGCCGTTAGAAGCCGTCGCCGCTGTAGTCGAGAGAACGCCGTCGACCCATCGTAGGAGAAGTTCACGCTCCCGCCGCCGTCGAAGAGTTGCCGTCGTGAACCCGTGTGCAAGAGAAGATGTTGACTGTCGCTGCGATCTAGTCGCCGTCGAAGTCAAGAGATTGGAGAAACCCGCCGCCGTCGTCGTTCCTCGAATACACGTCACCATCGGAGGAGATCAACTGCTGCTCATTGTCAAGGACGGATCGTCACCTGCATGCCCTAAGGAGAGATTAACGGAGTTGCCCCGCCGTCGAAGAGGACCGTTGCTCGTCGCCATCTCGCTGCAGAAGCTGTCAAGAAGGAGAGCCGTCGTCGAAGTCAAGCACTGCTGTCGAAGTTCCCCCGCTGCACGCAGCCGTTCCTGTCATCGGTCGCTCGGAGAAGTGAACGGTGAAGCGCTCCTGCTGCCCTAGCTAATTGAACGAGAGCCGCAGGATCACGTGAAAGAGAAAGGAGCAACGGCTGAGATCGAGGTCATGCAAATGAGAACGTTTCGCTGCTGACGTGTGCATCCCCCGCAGCGAAAAACAAAGTGAATCAAAATCGGCTGACGTTGCTGGGGATTTAAGTGAATTTCTGTGCATACCAACCGAGTTATACTGAGTTTTGAACTGAAACTTCTTTACGCACAGACCAGTGCACAACTTGACATCCAGGAGTCGGATTGAGACACCGCTTGCGTCAGATTGGAGCTGACGACGTGCTGATTGACAGAGACGCCTACACGGACACGAACTGAGCATTTCTAAACCCTTAACTCTTTTATTCGTGTCTTAGTGTAACGTTCTCTGTAGGGGAAACTTTACCATTTATTTTGTGATTATTTTGGGACTTGTCTGGTTGGGGCTAGACAAGTGGGACCCAACTAGTTTGGGACTAGCTGGTAGAAAGATTTACTAGGATTGATAGTGAGAGAAAATACAGTGAGTGGGGTACTGAGAGCCTGGCGAGTGTAGAGACGTAGATGGTGCTTTGAGCGTGCTCTAACTTGTGGTTTTGTACCTATTGCGCTATTCAATACTAGTATCTGCTTTGGGGGCTGGAGTAGGTCGAAGGGTCGACCGAACCAGGGTAAATCTGATGTGTACTCTGTGTCTGCTTTTTATTTACCCGGTTGCTGCTATAACTGCGTGTGCTTATTCGTGGGTTGCACGAATTATTTTTATAAGCCTATTCACCCCCCTCTAAGCTAGGATCCAGATCCAACAACCGTAAGGTTAGGGCCACTCCACCAGCGGGCTGACCATAAACTTGGATCGACCGTAAGGCTGGGGGCCTATCCCTTAACAGGCTAACCAGAAACTTGGGTCTGTTGTAAGGCTGGGGCCACACTCTCAATGGGCCGACCCATCAGTTCGCTGTAAGACTGGGGGCCACTCTCCTAACGGGCTGACAAAAAATATCGGTTTGCTGTAAGGCTGGAGGCCATCCCCCGGCTGGCTGACCAAAAACTTGGATCAGTCGTAAGGCTGGGGGCCACTCACCTAGTGGGCTGAGAAAAGACTTGGGTCTGCCGTGATGCTGAGAGCTGTTGGAAGCAACGATCTAGGAACTTGGTTTGATGATGACAAACGTGTCGGTATATCTAATGTGTGTGCTCAGTGTGTTTCAGGCTTGGCGAAACAATGTATTCTCAGTATTTGGCGATATTGCTATTCGTATAGCACATTAGGAGAGAGAGGGATTGTTGTGCTCAAAGAAAGTGGACTTGGTCCAATATGGAGCAAATTGGACTTAGTCCAATATTGAGAGATGAATCCAAATCTTTTTGGTTATTGGAATATATCCCATTAGTTTTGCTATCACTTTCACTTTCAAAATACGAATTCCTTAGCCATTAGTCCAATACGAATTCCTTAGCCAAAACAAATACTATCACTTTCAAAATCCCATTAGTTTTGCTACAAGATCAAATAGAATCCCAAGTTGGTTGATTCAACCCAATCCCTAGTCAAATACAAATTCCCTAGTTGGTCATCCATTGCCAAATATTATCTAACCCTAGCCCTATATAATCACACCCTCCCTAGGGCTGAAATTTGATGCGGGTGAAACAATTTTTGAGAGGGGCTACACAATTTTTTGAGAGCTGCTGATACAATAGATTACATATATTAAATATAAAAAAAATCAAGAGATCTACAAGCCAATACAAGGAGCCACAAATAATCATCTCAAAGCAAAGACCCTGTTACATAAAGAGCTTGCCATCGCCTTCATCAAGCAGCTCAGGCAGTCAAACCTTCACGAAGCGAAGTTCGCCGGAGCTTCTAGCTGCCATTGCCTCCGCAAAAGAAGATCACCGCTGGGAGAGATCTGACGACGAAGGAGCCGTTGCCATCAGACGAAAGCCCACCGACGCTAAAGACGTCATCACCGAAACGTCGCACGAGACCTCCGCCGTCGCTGGAGTTGGAATCGCCGTCGTCTGCTCTCGAAGCCACTGCTGTTATCATCGTCGAGGTTGCTGAAGCCACCAGAGGTCGCTGTCGTTGGAGAAGACGAAGCGCCGCCGCCGCTGCGAACCCTCGCCATCCTGAGGCCGCTGCCGTCGCGAAGGAGATCCCGTCGACGCTGTGCTCGTACTGCTATAACAAGAAGCCCGGCGCCGCTGCTGTACGCCATCGTCATCGCTGTTGTGAGGCCATCGTCCAAGACCTCCCCGCTGCTTGTTAGTTGCTGTTGCCGTTGACGAAGATCACCGCCGCCGTGAGACTTCGTTGCTGTCGCTCGGAGAACCACCGTTGAAGACTGCCGTCGACTTCCTCGCTGACCACGCCGGAGAGTAGCAGTCGTCGACGACCCATCCACGTTGCCACTGTCGTCGGAGAAGAACTCGTCGCCGACTGAGACGAAGAAGACGAAGTCTCTTCGTCGCTGCTGCATCGAAATAGGAGCGGGCGGCTGTGATCGCTCCTCAAAATTATTGAACGGCCGAGATTCTTCATGCAAGATCACGCGAAGCGAAATCAAAAGCGTGCACGAATCTCCACGTGCTGACGTGGCAATCGAATTGCCGTGAAATTGAATGCAGAAGTCGGGCTGAAGCGGCTGACGTGGCGAGGAATATTAAGGGGACTGCTTTGCGCACAGCCCGTGAATAAAAAGAGCTGAACTGAGTTTCTGTGCGCACCGACAGCTGATTTTAAAAGGAGTTGCTGAGCACACAGACCGCTGTTTATTAAAGGATTGTACTGAAATTGCTTTACGCACAGACCAGTGTGTATTTTGCAATCCAGGAGTCAGATTGAGACACCGTTTGTGTCAGAGTGGAGCTGATGACGTGCTGATTGACAGAGACGCCTACACAGACACAAACTGAGCATTTCTAAACCCTAAACTCCTTTATTTGTGTTTTAGTGTAACGTTCTCTGTAGGGGAAACTTTTACCTATTTTTGTGGACTATTTTGGGACTTGTCTAGTTGGGACTAGACAAGTGGGGCCCAGCTAGTTTGGGACTAGCTGGTAGAAAGCTTTGCTAGGATTTATAGTGAGAGGAAACACTGTGTGTGGGGTACTAAGAGTCTGGCGAGTGTAGGGACGTAGAGGGTGCTCTGAGCGTGCTCTAACTTGTGACTTTGTACCTATTGCACTATTCAATCTAGTATTAGCTTTGGGGGCTGGAGTAGGTCGTTGGGACGACCGAACCAGGGTAAATCTGCTGTGTACTCTGTGTTTGCTTTTTATTACTCTGGTTGTGCTTTTAACTGCGTGTGATTTCTCGTGGGTTGCACGAGAATTTGTATTAGCCTATTCACCCCCCCTCTAGGCTAGGATCAAGATCCAACAAGAGCCACTCCCCAGTGGGCCGACCTATTGGTTCACCGTATGGCTGGGGGTTACTCCTCCAGCAAGCCGACATATCAGTTCGCCAAAGGGCTGGAGGCTACCCATAGCATCCGGTCACAGACTTAACAAGGGCATCGACATGGTGAACAGAACTTCCTGCACCCCATGCCTTCTACCTTTCATGGCAAGCCCGGGCTACTGAGGGGGCCCATGATGGCACTGTTAGTGTACATGTACAAATCTAGATAGAGTATCCGCGTAGCCGACCCATTTATCGTCCGCAACCCAATATCTCCCGCTCATAGCGGGGTACAGTCGAGTCAGACGAATGGGTCGTCCGACCGTTGGGCTGGCGCTAACATTCAGGGAAAAGTTAATGGGGCCGAGTAAATGGGCAGCCGTTATCTCGAATCTCGGAGAAGATCGTGTCCGAATCAATAAGGGACGGTTACACACAATCAAGGAAGAATTACCTATAAATAGACCAAAGGACGAAGGTAAAGGGTTTCCATTCTTCCAAGGCACGAGGTCTGATACATAAAACTCAACGTTTCTTTGCTGATATATTTCCTATACATTCGAGCTTGCACCGCCAGTACTGAGACGAACCTCCGTGGGTCGATCTCAGCTGCACCACGCTCCCTCTCTCCCTTAAGTTTCATACTAACTTAAGCATTGGAGGTGATTTAGGTCGGAACCCAGATTCGACCCTCCTAACGACTCCCCGTGGTGCAGATCGACGGTCATCACCCAGCGTCGAGGGTCATCATCGAGTTTCCCAGCCTCGTGTGGTCGACGCATCTACTGCCCGAAGGTCGATCGAGCACTGCATCCTCATCAACTACCATCACCCAACCCAAGTTCTTTTAACCAGGGTCCCACTCCAACTGCTGACGAGGCTCCGACTCAGCATCTTGAGTCTACGTCAAATTGACAACAGTCTCGATCAATTTTGGCCGTAACAGTTTGGCACCGTCCTTGGAAAACCACTAGTCGACATTCTGATCGACAAATCACTCGAGTATGTCGACTCACCCATCAACATCCTCCAAGGATGCCGTGAGACCTCCTAGCGTCGGTCTCATCAGCAAGATAATGGGAGGTCCTATCGCACCCTGAGCTATCGACCTCTCTCCAAAGCTCCCACGCCAGGAGGTTTATGACAATATCTGTGGGGCAAAAGTGTCCCAGAGATTCTATGCCGCATATCTCCTTCTCGGATGAAGATCTAGAAGGTGTGGAACTGCCGCATGATGATGTCGTCGTCATCACGTCTACCATCAAGGAGATCGCCGTAAAAAGGTTGCTTGTTGACACCGGAAGCTCGTGCGACGTACTATTCTTCACCATGTTGGAAAGGATGAGGCTGTCATCCATGGAGTTGACACCTTGTTCGGGGCCCCTGGTGGGATTCACCAGGCATTTCGCCCCGATAGCGAGCATCATCACCTTATCGGTGATCCTCGACACGTAACCTCGACAAATCACTTGCCTAACCAGTTTCATGGTGGTGAAGATCAACTCTGCATATAACGTGATCGTCGGAAGACCACTACAGAACGCTTTATAAGCGGTGGTCTCAAATTTCCATCAGATGATCAAATTCCAGACCCCCGAGGGAGTCGGAAAGGCAAGAGGGAATCAGAAAGAGGCACGGTCGTGCTATACGCTGTCCACTGCTCTAAGGAGGATCGAACATGTGGATCCAGCCGACCCACGAGTTGAAGATCAACGGCCTGCAGCCGTCAAAGAAACATAGAACATCTGAATCTCCGAAGAAGAAGGGAAAACTGTCTCTATTGGGTCGCTGCCCCCTTCGACCTAAAGGAACAGTTAATCACCCTCCGAAGAGAGCATGACGACATCTTCGCCTGGACCCTGAAGGATATGCCTGGCATCGACCCCGGGGTAATATCCCACAAGCTGGAGGTCGACCCGACCTCCAGACCCATGACACAAAATAAGAGAAACATGTGAGGCGAAAAAATGAAGGCCGCGATCGAATAAGTGGATCGACTTCTAGAAGCAGGCTTCATTCGAAAAGTCAAATATCCTGAATGGCTCTCGAATGTCGTGATGGTCAAGAAGGCAAGCGGCAAATGGCGGATGTATGTCGACTTCATCGACCTCAACAAAAGCGTGCCGAAAGTATAGCTACCCCATGCCACGAATCGACCATCTGGTCGACATTGATTCGGGCAACGAGCTCCTCAGCTTCATGAACGCATTCTCAGGATACAACCAGATCTAGATGGCACCAGAGGATGAGGAGAAAACTTCTTTCATTCGGGGTATTTGACCTTTCGGATGAAGTGTGCCTCCAGAAGTCGTTCTACCTCTTCGTTAGTAGCCTTCATCTTTTCGCCTCCCATGTTCCTTTTCTTTTGCTTCATGGGTTTAGACGTCGGATCGACCTCCAATTTGTGGGACGCTACCTCGGGGTTGATGCCAGGCATGTCTTTTGGGGACCAGTCGAAGATGTCGGCGTGCTTTCTCAAGAGAGCGATTAGCCGCTCCTTTAGGTCGCAAGGGAGTAGCGAACCGACCGAGATGGTTCTTCCTTACTCGTTAGAGATCTTGATATTCTTTGTTTCTTCAACCGCAGTGGGTCGTTGATCTTCGACTCATGAGTCAACTGGGTTGGCTTGCTCGATCCTCCTCAGGGTGGTGGATAGTGAGTAGCACGATCACGCCTGCTCCTGATTTCCTTTTGCCCTTCCGACCCCCTCGGGGGTTTGGAATTTTATCATCTGGTGGAAGGTCGAGGCTACCGCTTCTATGGCGTTTAGCAACAGTCTTCTAATGATCCCGTTGTACGCCGACTTGATTTTTACCAACATAAAGTTGGTTAGGCGAGTGATGTGTCGAGGATACGTACCGAGGGTCACCGGTAAGGTGATGATGCCCGCTATCGGGGCGGAGTGTCTAGTGAACCCGACCAAGGGTCCTGTGCAATGTGTCAACTCTTCGGATGATATTTTCATCCTTTCCAGCGTAGTGAAGAAGAGTATGTCGCATGAGCTTTCGGTGTCAACGAGTAGCCTTTTCACGGTGATCTCTCTGATAGAGGCCGTAATGACTACAGCATCATCGTGAGGTAGCTCCACCCCTTCCAGATCCTCGTCTGAGAAGGAGATAGGTGGTGTAGAGTATCTGGGGTGCTTTCGCCCCATGGAAATTGTCATCAATCTCCCAGCGTAGGAACTTTGGAGAGAGGTTGATAGTTCCAGGTATGGAGACCTTCCGCTATAATGTGGGTGATCCCGACACTGGGGGATTGCGCATCAACCTCGAAGGATGTGGTTGGGTGACTCGGCATATTCGAGTGGTTTGTCAAGATGGATGTCGACTCGTGCTTTCCCAAAGACGGCGTCAACCTGTTGCAGCCAAAATTGACCGGCACAGTTGTCGAGCTGACGAGGACTCGAAGCGCTGAGCTGGATTCTAGTCAGCCTTTGGAGTGTGACCCTTGATTGGATGAACCAAGGTCGGTTGCTGATGGTAGACGATGGTACGATCGTAGATCGACCGTCAGTTGGGGTGTTCGAGGCTGAAGAGCTCGATATAGACCTTGGGCGTCGGATGGCGATCGTCGATCTACACCACAGGGAGTCGTTAGGGGAGTCGGATCTGGGTTTCGACCCAAATCCCTTCCGATACTTAAGTTAGTTGGAACTCAATGGAGAGAGGGAGCTTGGTGTAGTAGAGATCGACCCTCGGAGGTTTGTCTCTAGACTAACGGCACAAGCTCGTATGTTGAATGTGGAAGTAAGAAGATAGAGTTTTATGTATTAGCACACGTACCTTGAAGATGGAACCCCTTACCTTTGTCCGTCGATCTATTTATGGGAGGCTCCCTCTTGATGGTGTGTAGCCGTTCCTCTTTGATCGGCGCACGATCTTCTCCGGGATTCGAGCCAACGGCTGCCTATTTACTCGGTCACATTACCTCCGCCCCATCAATGTCGACAAGGGTCCAACGGTTGGGAAGAACTATTCCTTCGACCGGGTCTTACGCCGCCCATGTGTTGTCGGTGGGCCCTGGGCCACTGCTGTACGGTATTGGGCTGTGATTGGACCTTAATAACTCTACGCTGTTTCGTGGGCTGCACCCGTGTACTAACAGTACTAAAATTATTAAATTTGATTACGTTGTTTAAAAAATATTAAACATCTGAATAACCATGCTTAATTAAATAAGATGGCATTGTTGTAATTAAACAAACAAATTCTCAAATGAAGAGATAAACAGTGTCCCTTCATATTGAAGGAGGCATGGTTCACCTCCTTCAAAATTGGCTTAAAATTGAAGCACGATTGCAACATCACCTATCTTTATTTTGAAGAAATACATACCGGTTGAAATGCTATAAGCTGCAAAAAATATTCTAATTGCCTCCGGTCAAACTGAATGAACAAGATGGTGATTGACGACTCGGCCGCCAGGGAAGTAAATCGAGCGAAGAGATCTTGTTACCCGCTGCAGATGACAGTACCTTTGTGTCAGCCTTTCAGGCTGCAAAGAGCTATCTTTCTTCGATTTTTTTTATTGTGCAGGCACTTGGTTATGAATTTCTATACCACATTCCACCTTGCTCTTCCACCAGACAGACAGTAATGAAACTTGAGGGCAACTCTGCCGAGCATCGGGGATGCGCCGCCTCTCCCGTTTCAAGCTTCATCAGAGTCCTCTTGCCCGGCTTCATCAACCAATTGGTATGTTATTAACTCTCTCTCTCACAGTCTCTCTCTTCACTGATCATCCCTTATCTAATTTCTTGTTGATAACAGCTTCTTCCTCGAAAATTTGTTGAGAGTGTTCTTGTCGATGAGAAGAGGCTCGCCAAAATCGCGGCATTTGTAAACCCAAACCGCGAGGCGTGGCACGTGGATGTTTACAGATCAGCCCACGACGAAGTCGACGGTCAAGAGCGCGTGTACGTCGGAGGCCCCGGCTGGTCCGAGCTGGCTTACGCGCATGGCCTTGGGCTGGGATACTTTTTGGTCATTTGCCACCAAGGCAACATGGTGTTCAGCTTCAGGGCGTTCGATCTGAGCACCTGCGAGATAACGTATCCTCCCATTGCTCGGTGGGTTGCCGAGAAGCTGAGCCAGAATCCAAAGCCGGTTGTTGCCCGTGCAAAGCAAGAGGAGGAGACTCTTGCAACAGCGTCAACGGGTGAAAATGCTGGCGATGGGGTGCGGTTCGAGGGCAGGGTAACTGCCACCAACATGTTGAGAGGCTATGTGGTATGTATGTGATTGTTCATCTTCCTCCTCCTCTTCTCCTAGTAGACTTTCACTGTGACTGCATGCAGACAATACCGGCGCGATGCAAGGAGTCCAGTGGGCTGTGGAAGCGGCGGCGAGTCACCCTGAAAGATCCGAGAGGCCGGCGTTGGAGTGTTCGGCTGATCCGGCAGAGGACGAGGTATAAGACAGAACCTTGTCTCATGACCAAAGGGTGGCTCGACTTTGCCCGCGCTAACGGGCTGAAGGAAGGGGACAGGTGCGTGTACGAGCAGGTGCCGCATCGAGGGAAGGGCAGGCGAAGTGTGATGCAAGTGACGATAATCAAGAGTTGTTAGCTCGACGCCTGCGACTGCGTCCTGTTTAGACCGAAGCTGGTGTTTAATTAACTTAGTATGCGTAAGTTTTACCCGTGCTGCTTTCGTTATAAATGGACGTTTCTAATCCGCGATGTTTTCTTGTGTTCAAGACAAATTTGATTATAAATTTCGTAAAAACATTACCGAAATAGTAGGACACATACAAAATCTATCATTTAGCACTATGAAAGTTTCAAGGAAGTGGGGAGCCAGCGGAGTGAAATAAATTTTGACAACCTAACATTTTAATATAAAATTTTAATTTTAATTTTGAGAACCTAAATCTGTGAACAAAATTTTGGGGGAAATAAAATTTTAAGTGAACTAAAATTTAACTTTTTTGAGGAATTAAATATGGATGTAACAAAATTCTAGGAAGAACTAAAACTTTAAATTTTGGGGACCTAAATCTGAATGGAACTAAATTTTGGGGGAGTTAAAAGTTACGTGGGGAACTAAATTTTATGGTGCGGCTAAATTTTTGTGTGGATCTGATTAATTTTTTTTGTTGAGATAGAATATATTTGGAAGTTACATTCAAATCATTTTATTGTATATTGAATAAGGTTTAATTTTGGATAGGATATTTTGAATGATGTTGTAAATTTTTTTTTGAAGGAAGGATTTTGAATATATTGAAATTTTACAAAGAATATTTAGAAGGGAACTTTATTGCACACATACAATTTTACTCTGCACACGACCAGTCAAATTTTTCGAAAAAATAACGGAACTGCCATTTTCAAAAATCACAAAATATCCCTCCAAAAATGACTTATTGTGTGTGATGAGTGATTTTTCCTGTTGTGCGCGATGAGCAATTTTGGATTGAGCATTCAATTTTACTCACCGCATACAACATGCAAAATTTTTGCATGTTGGCGGTGAGCAGGGTTGGACTGAGCATCCATTTCTACCCACCGCGAATATTTTTTCCTGATGTGTGTGGGGAGTAAAAATGGAGGCTCATTCTAAAATTGCTCATCACGCACAATATGCGAAAATTTTGCCTGTTGCACACTAATAATTCCAACTTCTCGATAATAGGTTCTCCTTTCTATTTCAACACGGTTAGACTTAATTTTGATGGTTCGCCCCTTAATTTAGGCTGTGGTAAATCGAATCCAATGACAAGTACTGACGTTTTGGTTTGCCTAAGCTGATGGTGATGGTGGGATTAAAGGATCGAGTGGAACCGCTGTTCTTGAAATTTGAAAATTTCAAATTGAGATGTGGATAAACTTAACAGGTCAAATAATTTGAAAAAAAATTAATGGCACCTGGGAATAAGTTTAAAGATCGTAACAATGTCTGTTGTGAAGAAGTGAGTGAATTTCGGTCAAAGCATCCATTTTTACTCACAGCGTACTGTTTCAGAGTGTTTTCTCACTACAAAGCGTTGACCGTGGATAACCCGGTCAACGTGGTCAAGGGGCCCGCTTGGGTCCCTCGGGGGCTTCGAATCGGTGCAGATGGGGCGAGGGGGAGCCTCGGCCCTGGTTGAGACGCTCGGCCTCGGACGGATGAGCACGGACTCGGAGGTAGGATGACGAGGGGTAGCCTCAGTCGTCCAGCTAGATGCGTGGTCGGCGAAGGGCGAGGGGAAGCCTCGGCCCTGGTTGAGACGCTCGGCCTCGGTAGGACGTACTCGGCCTCGGTGGTCGGACGGTGAGGGGAAGCCTCACTCGTCCAGCTGGGTGTGTGGTCGGCGAGGGGCGAGGGGAAGCCTCGGCCCGTTGATCAGCTGTCCTCCTGCGTAGACGAGAACGCTCGTCAGGGGGCCGGACCTTGGTTCCGGCCAAATCCCCTCCGATGCCTAAGTCAGACAGAGATCTGAAAGAGGAGGCCCGGCGGAGACGGTTCGACTCGTGAGGAGATCGGAACGGCGTCTCACGGCGCGAGCGGGGGAGGAAGGAGATGAAATGGGGGAACTAGGTCGTTGATGGAGTACCTTAGGTTTTAGATACCTGAGATGCGGTCCCTTGCTTCGTCGTCTTCCTAGCCCTTTTATAGAGCTCCCAGCGTGATTGCCTCTGGCCCACTTCCCTCGCCCGCCCTCAATCGTGCCCCCTCAATCCGCCCCCCCCGTCGCCGCCCCCTGCGCCATGCCCGCACCTCCCCATTACCGCCATTTAGTGGTCGCGGAACCGGGGGAGCGGTTATCGCAGGAGTGGGCGAGTGACCAGCGGGTTACCGGGGCCGGGTCGGATCGATAGTCGGGGGGGTCCCTTATAGGGCCTTGTAGAACGGGCCTGTATACGCAGATGGGCTCTCGGCCAGCAGTCGGGCTCCTGGGCTCGTGTCTTTTGGGTCTCGGTCAAATAGGCGTAACAATTGCCCCCATCGGTCGGGTTGATCGGCTTCGGCCGGTTCGGCTCGGCCGATGTGACTTCTGCCGATTTTGACAAGCTCGCCAGTCGATGCCGACTCATTTATTAGTCGTCATCATGAGTGGGCCCGTTCGATATTTTTAAGGCGCGGGCTCCGAAGCGCCGTCGGTCCTCTGATGCCGCCACGTGTAGCTGCAAGCTTATCCCCACCGTTCGCGGGGTCGTCTTCAGTTGAGAAGCTGAGGGGTTCGAGTGCCGCCATCGGTGGGATCGATCGGCCTCGGCTAGCTCGGTACAACCGCTATGCCTCCTGGGGTTCCGAGTGGCGCTTCAGTCGAGGCGTGGTCATAAATGTAGGTCATGATGAGGCGGATCGATTGGACTTCCCTTGGCGCCGATTTCGAAACGCCGCCAGTTCTTCGAGGCCTGCCACGCGTTCTTGTCAGTCGCTTCGAATTCACCCCTGCGCCCGGTATATAAGATCTCCTGCCGCGTTGATCTCCACTTCTCTCTTGCTCTTCCCATTGTTCTGAGCTTTCCACAACTCGGAGTTTCCCGTCGCCTTCGCTTCCTTGTCTTCTCCAAACTAGTTAAAAGGTAATTCCTTCCTCGCTTTCGTCTTATGGCTGCTCTTAGGATAGGCGGTTCTGGCCAAGGGGCGAGGGATTCTCCGGAGTTCAGGCGGGGTGAGCCCCGGCTAGCGGGATCAGGTTCCTCCGCTGGGAGTCGTCCCCTCCGAGATAAGGGGAAGGAGAAGCTTTTCCCAGACTATGCCTGTGATGACGTGGCGCCGGCTTCCGTGCGGCTCAACGTGCCCCCGGTTGTCCTCCGAACGCCGTCGCGGACCCCTCCTTCAGTGGTTGCGGAGATCCGGGAAAGGTATCTCTGCTTCCCGTACGATGTCTGAGTTCCATTCGCCGATGAGCGGGTTTGCCTTCCGAGGAGCAATGAGGTCGGCGTCTACGTCGAGATGTTCCGCCTGGGCCTTCGTTTCCCGCTCAATCCCTTCTTCATCCAGGTCCTGGAATATCTCACGGTATCCCTTTGCCAGTTCACCCCTTGTTCGATCGCGGTACTGACGGGCTTCGTAACGCTCTGCTGTACCCGCGGTCTGGAGCCGTCTCTCCCCCTTCTCTTCCACTTTTACCAGGTCCAGACGGTCGGGTCGGGGTCATGGCTGCAACTCCGAGCTCGTTCGAGGAGGGAATGCCTGATCGGGCTACCCCGCTGGTCGGGGGATTGGAGCTCAGATTATGTCTTTGTGGTCTTCTTGGGTGATGCCCAGATTTTGACAAGTTGGGGCGCGTCTGTCCAGCCTCGCCCGCCGCTAGCCCTTTCTGACGTTGATCAGGCAGCCGCCGCGCTGCTGTCGGCTCTTCCTTTGGAATCGAAGTCCATCTGGTCTTTGTTGGACGACCTACTCCTGAAGGCCGTCTTGTGGTCTCCGGGTAGGTCGCTTTTTCATCCTCGAATCGCCCTGTGACTCATCCTGATTTCGGTTTCCTTTGCAGGGATGGCAGGCCGCGAGTTCGTCCGTGACGTCGATGAGCTGATCCGTCGTGGAGCCGCTCGGAGCCGAGGCAGTACCTCCGGAAGGGCGCCTCGACGGACCGTTGAGGAGGAGGTGCGCCGAGCCGAGCCCTCCGTGGGCAAGGTAGCGGCCGTGCCTCCTGCCTCTTCTTCTGGCGATCTCCTCCCCGGGGGCGTCGTAAGGGCCGGACCCGCCCCATCAGCCCGAGAGGCAGGGGGTAATGACGGGTCCGGTGCAGTCCCTCCTGCCCTTGGAGCGTCCCCTCCCGTCCTCGAGAGTGGAGATGGGGCAAGGCGGAAGCGCTCCCCTTCGTCGCTCGTGGAGCCTCACGGAGGGAAGAAGAGGAAGGAGGATGCGGAGCCCTCCAGCCCGGCCTGTTCTGTGCCTCCTGCAGCCACCACCGGGGATCTTCAGGTGGCTCTGACAACCACCCCCGTCGCAGCGTCCCCGCTTCCGTCTCCGGGAATCGGAGCTCTATTGGCGGGCCATATGGCTTCCCTCGATGTTGCCCCCGGGAGTTCGGTGTTCGTCGACCGAGCCCTGGCCCAGCAGGTGGCCGAGAGCTCCGTCTTCCCCCGGGACCGCAGCACCCTCGAGAAGATTCCCGCCGACAAGGTGTCGGACTCTTTGGTTTGGGCCCTTCAACAGGTTCGGCTATCTTGCAGTCCTTTCTTTTCCTTCACTCTCTTCTTAGCTCATGTCCCGTCTTCCAGGGTTCAACGCTCGCCGTGGAGTTGCAGCGGCGAGCCATCCACTTGAGGAAGCTGGAGGAGTCCTCCATGAGGGCCCAAGAGCGAGCCGGGGCGGCGGAGGTTGCGATGGTGGAGGCCCAGATGGAGTCCCGGCATCTCCAGCTCCGCGTGACCGAGCTGGAGGGACGAGTGGGTGATCTCCAGGGAAAGTTGGAGGACGCCCTGCAGTCGGCTGAGGAAGCGGCGGAGTCGTTCCGCCTGGAGAGGGAGGAGCTTCAGAGGGAGTTGTCTGATCGGCGCCAGGTGACGCGGCTCGCGGAGGAGGTGGAGAGGGGCGTCGTTGGGACCCTGGGGAAGAGAATCTTCGAGGTTCTCAGGGAGGCCTTCGGTACGTATGAAGACCTCATCGCCCCTCGGATCGTCGAGGTCGTCCAGTCTTCCTTCCGGGAATGTGCGGAGCGCGTTCGGCAAGCCCCTCCGCCAGTCGATCCTCCTCGCTCCGAGCAGGGCGAAGCGCCCGAGGATGTGTCCTCTCGAGCCCGGGCTCCCTAAGTCGTCCCCTCTGGCCTTATCCTCCAATTTTTTAGCATCCGCTTCGCTTTGGGCCAGTCTACTTGAAATGGGTCCCTGCCTCTGCCATCTCCTCCGGCTTCGCTATCGACTCCCCGCTTCAGAGCCAATAATTGCTGGTTGCATGGATGTTCGCTGAGGCCAGCAACTATGGGTCCTTAGCCAACAAATTTCGTTCTGTCGGTGTCGCCCTAGTTTCTGTTGGTGATGAGCTTTGTTGTCCGTCGAGGGTGGATTATTTGTCGAGAGGTTCCCTCAGTCTTTGATTCCCTGTAAATAAGACACAATTTTGTATCTTGGTTAACTATTATAAACGAAATTGACTTACTCGGATTTCTCGCATATTAAGCTTTGCTGTCTCGTCCTCGGTCTAGGACTGGGGGAATTGCCTTTAACTTCACGAGCGATGGAGCCGGTCGGCGAGGGAAAAGATCCTCGGCTTAGGACCGGTCGGCGTCCGTGCTGGCTGGGGGAATTGCCCCCAGACGAGCGCAAGAGTCGGTCGGCGAGGGCAAAAACTCCTCGACTTAGGACCGATCGGCGTCCGCACTGGCCGGGGGGATCGCCCCCAGACTTATGTGCGCAGGAATTGGTCGGCGAGGGCCAGGCTCCTCGGCTTAGGACCGGTCGGCGTCTGCACTGGCTGGGGGAGTTGCCCCCAAATGAGCGCAAGAGTCGGTCGGCGAGGGAAAAACTCCTCGACTTAGGACCGATCGGCGTCCGCACTGGCCGGGGGGATTGCCCCCAGACTTATGTGCGCAGGAATTGGTCGGCGAGGGTAAGGTTCCTCGGCTTAGGACCGGTCGGCGTCTGCGCCGGCTGGGGGAATTGCCCCCAGACTTATGAGCGCCTCCCTTCCAGTAAGGCAGCGGTCTTCATTCTTTCGCGCCCTTAGTGAGACGTTGATTCCATCGAGGATTTAAGAAAAGACAAAAGGGAATGCGATTGTACTCTTAAGTGTCCTGTCGGACTAGTACATTTGGAGGAAAAGGAAAAAAGGAAATGATGCTAGACAGAGGGATGTAAACCTAGATAACTCCCTCCTACTAGGCTGCAACCGGGGGGAGAGACCTCGCCCGCTCACTCTATGATGCGGAGGGGTCCTTGGACGGTGTTGATCTTCTTCCCCTTGTCTGGCTGCGTGGAGGTCCCTTCTCCGTGGGCCGGCTCGTCGGCTAGGCTCCTGGCGTGCCCCCGGCTCATCAGCTTCTCAATGTCCTTCTTCAAATGCCAGCAGTCTTCAGTGTCATGGCCATCGTCCTTGTGGTACTTGCAGTACTTCTCCCTGTTCTTCCACCTCTTTTTGCCTTCGGTGGGGGGCGATCAGCTCGCTCTTCCTTCTGTACTTGGGCGAGGACGGCGTCTGGGGTGGTGTCCCTCGCGCCTTCTCCCCGCTGTCTGTTTCTCGGCCTCTTCTCGGTCCGGTACCCTTCGGGGCTGCCTCGTCCGCCGTCGCCGCGCTTGCTCCCTCGAGTGGCCTTTCCTGCGTCAGTGGCCAAGGCCTCCTCGGTCAACATGAAGCGCTCGGCCCTCGCCATGATCCCAGGGAGGTCCTTCGGGGGATCGTTGTGCAGAGACTTCTTGAGGCCTCTATGGCGCAGGCCTTTCTTAAGGGCCGTTTGGACCACAAGGTCAGGAGGGCTGTTCACGTTCAGCCTCTCCGCGTTGAAGCGGCGCATGAACTGTCGGAGCGGCTCGGCTGGGCCCTGCACTATGTTGAACAGATGTTCAGCATCAGGCTTTATCTGCCTCCCCGCCATGAACTGCTTGCAGAACAGCTGGGTGAGTTCCTCGAAGCTGTCGATGGAGCGGCTGGGTAGGCTGCGGTACCAGGTCCTCGCCGCTCCTCTGAGAGTCGAATAGAAGCCCCGGCAAAGCAAGTCGTCATCGGCTCCTTGGAAGGACATGTCCCCCTCGTAGTCCATCACGTGGTTCCCCGGGTCTCCTATCCCGTCATACTTCCCCAGTGCCGGGATCCTGAATCGAGAGGGGACCCGCGCGTCGGTTATTCTCCGCGATAGGGGGCACCGGTCTCCGTGGATGCCCCCGGGAATTCGACAGTCGCCTGCCGCCGGTTCGCTCGGTGGTGGAGGGAGCACAGGCGCCGGTGGGGCTGGCTCTGCGACCCTCGCCACACTGGGGGCCGGGCTGATCCGGCGCTCCCGGCTCCTCCGGCGGGAGCTCCCGCTCCGCCGTGATCGGTCTCTCAAGTGGCGTCGATCGCTTCTCCTGCGGTGGGATGACCGTGGCCGACGAGACGACGCGGTCACCGATTCATCCTCCGTGTCTTCGGTTTCTCTTCGGCTCCTTTCACGATAGGGGGAGGAGGCACGTGATCTCGCCTGACGGGAGCCGGACAGCGTGAACCGACGATCCGCGTTCGGTTTTTGGGTCCCGTGGTCGTCGACCACAGCGGACCGGAAAAGCGGGGGACCCCCCGCCCAGCGATGGCCATCGCCCGACGCTCCCCCGTTGGATGGCGCAGGGCCGACGAGCTGCTGTACCGTCACGACCAACGTCTGGAGGCTCGCGTTAGTCTCCTGGGCCAGGGCTCGGAGCTGTCCCTGTGTGGCCAGTTCCGACCCGTCGGTCTCTTCGGTTGAGGGGTCGGGGCGATCGTTGTCGGGTGTATCTTCGGGGTGGCCGTTGGGTGCGCCATTCCCCTCCTCCGGGATGGGGGGCATGCGCTTCCTACCATTGCTGGCTCGTGTCATCACTGGTGTGGTTTGCTTCTTCGTGGGACCGTTCGTTCCCACAGACGGCGCCAGATGTTTCAGAGTGTTTTCTCACTACAAAGCGTTGACCGTGGATAACCCGGTCAACGTGGTCAAGGGGCCCGCTTGGGTCCCTCGGGGGCTTCGAATCGGTGCAGATGGGGCGAGGGGGAGCCTCGGTCCTGGTTGAGACGCTCGGCCTCGGACGGATGAGCACGGACTCGGAGGTAGGACGACGAGGGGTAGCCTCAGTCGTCCAGCTAGATGCGTGGTCGGCGAAGGGCGAGGGGAAGCCTCGGCCCTGGTTGAGACGCTCGGCCTCGGTAGGATGTGCTCGGCCTCGGCGGTAGGACGATGAGGGGAAGCCTCACTCGTCCAGCTGGGTGTGTGGTCGGTGAGGGGCGAGGGGAAGCCTCGGCCCGTTGATCAGCTGTCCTCCTGCGTAGACGAGAACGCTCGTCAGGGGGTCGGACCTTGGTTCCGGCCAAATCCCCTCCGATGCCTAAGTCAGACAGAGATCTGAAAGAGGAGGCCCGGCGGAGACGGTTCGACTCGTGAGGAGATCGGAACGGCGTCTCACGGCGCGAGCGGGGGAGGAAGGAGATGAAATGGGGGAACTAGGTCGTTGAAGGAGTACCTTAGGTCTTAGATACCCGAGATGCGGTCCCTTGCTTCGTCGTCTTCCTAGCCCTTTTATAGAGCTCCCAGCGTGATTGCCTCTGGCCCACTTCCCTCGCCCGCCCTCAATCGTGCCCCCTCAATCCGCCCCCCCCCCCGTCGCCGCCCCCTGCGCCATGCCCGCACCTCCCCATTACCGCCATTTAGTGGTCGCGGAACCGGGGGAGCGGTTATCGCAGGAGTGGGCGAGTGACCAGCGGGTTACCGGGGCCGGGTCGGATCGATAGTACGGGGGGTCCCTTATAGGGCCTTGTAGAACGGGCCTGTATACGCAGATGGGCTCTCGGCCAGCAGTCGGGCTCCTGGGCTCGTGTCTTTTGGGTCTCGGTCAAATAGGCGTAACACGTACAATATGCAAAAAATTTGAAAATTAAATTGAAATTTTCAAATTGGGATGTGGATAAACTTGACAAGTCAAATAATTTGAAAAAAAATTAATGGCACATGGGAATAAGTTTAAAGATCGTAACAATGTCTATTGTGAAGAAGTCAGTGAATTTCGGTCTGAGCATCCATTTTTACTCACAACGTACAATATGCAAAAATTTGAAAATTAAATTTCAAATTTCAAATTGGGATGTGGATAAACTTGACAGGTCAAATAATTTGAAAAAAAATTAATGGCACCTGGAAATAAGTTTAAAGATCGTAACAATGTCTGTTGTGAAGAAGTCAGTGAATTTCGGTCTGAGCATCCATTTTTACTCACAGCGTACAATATGCAAAAATTTGAAAATTAAATTGAAAATTTCAAATTGGGATGTGGATAAACTTGACAGGTCAAATAATTTGAAAAAAAATTACTGGCACCTTGGGTATAAGTTTAAAGATCTTAACAATGTCTGTTGTGAAGAAGTCAGTGAATTTCGGTCTGAGCATCCATTTTTACTCACATCGTACAATATGCAAAAGATTTGAAAATTAAATTGAAATTTTCAAAAGGTTAAATAATTTGAAAAAAACTTAATGGCACATGGGAATAAGTTTAAAGATCGTAACAATGTCTGTTGTGAAGAAGTCAGTGAATTTCGATCTGAGCATCCATTTTTACTCACAACGTACAATATGCAAAAATTTCGACTGTTGTGCGCGCCGAGTAAACTGGATGCACAGAACAATTTCTCAACACGCACTACATGCAAAAATTTTGCATGTTGTGAGCGCTGAGTAAAAATGGCTCTGTGGAACAAAATTGCTCACTACGCACAACATGCAAAATGTTGTGCATGTCCTGTGCGATGAGTACTTTTGCAAGATCTGAATATTTTCTGTAATTAGTTTTTTAATTATGTAATTAATCCCACGTCAATTTATCACGTAATGTTTGTCGACAAAATTTTTCTAGATTAGATTTTGTCGATTTTTTTAATCATGTAATGTTTTTCTGTACTTAAACCCGTACGAAAATATAATTTAGGTCACAACATGCAATGATTGGGAGAAAATGTTTTAAAACATGATTAATTCATGAAGGATTAGTTACATGATTCGTGTGTTCGTCGATCAGATTTTGTCGATTAATCACGAAACTATTTTAATCATGTAATTAAACAAATCTAGTAAAAAAAATGTTACGTGATTAATTGATGAGGGATTCATGTAATTAAACATTTTCTTCCAAAATCATTTAATGTTTTTATACATTTATGTACTAGATTAGATTTTGTCGATTATTTTTAATCATGTAATTAATCACTCATCAATTAATTACGAAAATATTATTGACAAAAACATCCCTTAAACTTCTTTGAAAGAACTTTAATAGTACAGTTAAAGCCAAAATTGGATCAACAGTGATTTGGGCTGATGTGGTCTCCTTTGTTGAGATGATGCCTAGTCAGCTGCTTGAAATGGGACCCGTGGTTGGTAGAACAGATTCAGCTAAGCGCGTTGGGGAAGCTCGATCGATCTTGCGGTCGAACTTGACGATCGTCCGTTCTTTCTATGGGGTCGAGCCTTGAACAACGATCGTTTGGGACGATCGTTCAACCGATTTACTAGGTCGAGCCTCGACCTTCCTGGACCACAAATGAATGTCAGGGGGTCGGATCTGGGTTCCGACCCATAACCCCCAGATACTTAAGTTAGAATTGACTTAAGATGAAGACTCGTGGTTGTCGAGATCGATCCAAGGGGATTCATCCTGAGTCAGTCACCACAAGCTTTTGGAGGAAGAAATATTCGAGTGGAAAGAGATGAGTTATCAGAGTACCTCGGGTTTCGTACTCTGGAATCTGTCCTTTCTTCTGTTTGTCTTTTCTGTATTTATAGATCAGGATGTCTCTTCAGTGACGTTAGGGAAATAATGAACACCAATTATAGTGGCACGATCTTTCCTCATCAATAGGGGTAAACGTTGTCCACACCTCCCGCCATTTATGAGCCCATTATCAGCCGACTCCTTAAGCAATCGAAGCTTAACGGGCAAATGACATGCTGGCGTTGACGGGGTAAACCTTTTCCTTCTGGTCTCGTGGGCTTAATGGGCTCTGATTCTACCTTAATAGGATTTTCGATGATAACATGCACCTCTCTTCGTGTGCCAACCCAAGGATTTGACAAATACGATTTGGATCATCTTTCAGTCGATACGTATTTGGAAGATTTTAGTGTGTTTTGGCATATGGTTATTTTCAGTATTCCTAGTTGTACGCGTAGTAAAAACGTAAATTATAATATTTAATTTGTATATACACAGAGTAAAACCTTGACCTGTTGTGTGCAGTGTAAAACGACAGGTGCGGAGAGAAGTTCCCTAATTTGAATGCCTAATGAGTTAGGACTAATCTTCTATCTTACATAAGATGGAGTTTCCCCATGCAGTGGCGGAGCCACTCTTTGGCTTACACGGTTGTAGCCCGGGTAAGTACTTGGTTTTAAGTTTTTTATATGTACAAGACTTTAAGTCAAAAACCCAAGGCTCAGGCCAAAGCCTAGTGTAATAAATCCAAATACCCAAATTGAAACTGAGAGGAAGGGCAGCAATTCTGTGCACATTTGAGCACTCAACAAATTGTCAACAAAAAAAATCTTAGCTTTTGCCTTTCACTACTATGCATTTATCTATGGGTAGCCCAAGTTATCGGTAGCCTAAGATTGCGCCCACGGCCATGTCCTATGTGGCAATGTCCACTCGGCCGTGGGATCCCCACTAATAAATAATAAAAAAATCTCCAACCCCTCCAATTTACATTTTATTGCGAAAAAAACTACTCCTTCACATTTTGCATTATGGTTCTTTTCACATCCGTTTTTGCGTGCCTACATATTTTTTACCAACGATACTGTCAAACATGTACACCCACGCTTTTCGTCCATTTCGATTTAGTGCGTACTGCCGTGTTTCTTTGGGTTGTCTTTGCCACTGGCCATTTCTAGTACAACAATAAATGAAAATCGTGACAAAGAAGCCTGCTAAGCTTCTGGAAGAAAAATTATCGAGTGAAACTTGGCCGCCAAGCCCTCTACGGGGATAGAGACTGGGGAGTGGGTATCCATCCAACTGTCACGTCACTATCTCTCGCCACGTTTGCATGACATCATCGCTGGCGTCACGCTAATGCTCTTTTCCTGCTGACGATTTTGCCACCAACTTATAGCTAAAGTTACACCTCCGGGGCCCTCATTAATTCTCGATCACAGCCGTCTATTTAAATTTTCCATCAATATTCATTTTCCCTTAAATTTGGAGACGTAAATGGGCAATCAACGCGAATTAATTAAGACGATGCGTTTGCTGAAAAAGACCAGAGGAAGATGACGCGGAATCACGCGTGGACCCCACCTACGACCTGCTGTGTCAACGTCTACGTATTCATAATTTTTGTTTAACGCTTTACCAAGGCCATTATTACAGATTAGGTAAAGAATTCTATATTACAATTGTCAACTGTTTTTGAATCGTACGACTGACTAAGTGAAGCTGATTAGGTCAAATAGGTTGAGATGAGATTGTGATTTAATCTTGAGGAATGAAGGGTTGTGATTAGAAACACGGCTTGGATTTAATCTTGAGGAATAAAAAGTTGAGATGAGATTGTGTGGAAAGTTTTGGAGGAAAAAACATTTCTTGGGAAATGAAAGTTTATGGGGAAATGATAATTTTTGGGGAATGAAAGTTTCTAGGTAATAGCAGGGTGCAATTAATGCATTTGGGGAAAAAACTTTAATTAATACTGCAGATTGAATGATCTCTCCCTCAACGCGAGACTCACTGTCTCTTCGACGTATGAGAATAATTGCCCGCGCCAAAGGCGCCTGCGCCGCTAAATATTTTTACGCTAATTTGTTATTCCGCGTAATTTTGGATGTGAAAATAATTTTTTTGGGAAAAAAATTTCGCGGGGGAAAATCTTAAATGAACCGTGCCTGCGGGCACGTGTTATGACTAGTCCTTATTACAATTGAGAGTTGTTTTTGAATTTGTCCCATGTGGCAATGTCACATCGCCACATGTGACAACCTTCTTAAACCTAAAACCCAAAAAACCCAAACCCCGCCCAACCCCAAAAAACACACCCAAACCCAAACCCAAACACCTAAAATCACACCCCTAATAAAAAAACCAAAAACCCTAAGACACCCCAATCAAAAAAACCAAAACCCCAAGACACTACACACTCAAACCCACTATTCTCATTTTCACTCGTTTTTGCACTCATCGAAACACCCGTACGGGTCTCGCGTCCTTACTGTGTATGTTGTTTTTGGGTGTCCGTGCACTTTGTACACGGGTTATTTCTAGTGCTTATTACAATTGAGGGCTGTTTTTGAATTTGTCCCATGTGGCAATGTCACATCGCCACATGGGACAACCTCCTTAAACCCAAAACCCAAAAAACCCAAAACCACACCCAACCCCTCAAACCACACTCAAACCCAAAACGTCCAAAATCACACCCCAATCAAAAAACCCAAAAACAAAAAACAAAAAACCCAAAGACAATACACACACTCACACTCTTCTCATTTTCACCCGTTTTTGCACTCATCGAAACACTCGTTGGGTTCCACGTCTTGATTGTGTGGGTTGTGTTGGATCTGGATCCTAGCCTAGGGGGGGGGGGGTGAATAGGCTTATAAAAATAATTCGTGCAACCCACGAATAAGCACACGCACTTATAGCAGCAACAGGGTAAATAAAAAGCAGACACAGAGTACACAACAGATTTACCCTGGTTCGGTCGTCCCAACGACCTACTCCAGCCCCCAAAGCTAATACTAGATTGAATAGTGCAATAGGTACAAGTCACAAGTTAGAGCACGCTCAGAGCACCCTCTACGTCTCTACACTCGCCGGACTCTCAGTACCCCACACACATTGTTTCCTCTCACTATCAATCCTAGCAAAGCTTTCTACCAGCTAGTCCCAAACTAGCTGGGTCCCACTTGTCTAGTCCCAACTAGACAAGTCCCAAAATAGTCCACAAAAATAGGTAAAAGTTTCCCCTACAGAGAACGTTACACTAAGACACAAATAAAGGAGTTTAAGGGTTTAGAAATGCTCAGTTTGTGTCCGTGTAGGCGTCTCTGTCAATTAGCACGTTGTCAGCTCCAATCTGACGCAAACGGTGTCTCAATCCGACTCCTGGATGTCAAGTTATGCACTGGTCTGTGCATAAAGCAATTTCAGTTCAATCCTCAATAAAACAGCAGGCTGTGCGCTCAGCAACTCCCTTAAATAATACGGTCGGTGTGCAAAGCAGATCCAATTCAATCCTTTTAAGCTTCGGTCGGTGCGTAAAGCAGTTTCAATTTAATTCCCTTCGTTCTGATCCCACGGCTCTTCGGCTGCCACGTCAGCTAGACGAACGAAATGATTTCGTTTCGATCTCTTAAATGCATGGAGTTAATCTCAGTCGTCCAATTGGTTTTGAGGAGCGATCGCACCCGTCAGTTCCTTTTTCAAATCATGCAGCGTCGTCGTCTCTCCGTCTTCTCCGGTAACAAGCGGCTACGTTCTCTCCACGGGCGACGATAGCGACTTCGACTTCTTCATCAGCGTCGATCTTCGCAGCGGCGATGTCCTCTTGACGGTGTGGTCTTCTTCGACGTCTCCTTCGACAGCAGCAGCGGTGATCTCCAACAGGGCACGGTGACGGCAACTTCTTGCAGCGGCGATGGCGGTGGCTTGAAGAGATCTTCTTCGTGCAGCGGCCTTCGTCTCCGGCAGACTTCTTCTTGGGATGATGCAGCGATGACGGCAGGCTTCGACGCAGGCGGCTTTTTCGCGGCTGCAGCGGCTTCGAGCTCACGACGACGAGCTCTTGATGTTCTCCTCTCCGGTGGTGAGCAGCGGGCAGGGGCGAGATCTCATCCAGCAGCGGTCTCTACGGCGAGTTCGACAGCGACTTCGTGATTTCTTCGTCGTGCAGCGGTGGCGAGCTGCTTTGGACGACGTCTTTCCTCTGACGAGGGCAATACGGGCTTCTCTGAGATCTCCACGGCGGTCAGCAGCTGAAGATGGCTACAGCAACGATCGACTCGATGTTGATGGCAACGACGCCTTCGTCTCCGACGGTGGCAACCTTGATACGGTAATGGCGATGATAGCTCCGTGAAATGAACTCCTCCGTGGATCAGTGATGATGAGGTTGCGACGGACTTCTTGATCTCCTCCGGCGTTGTGTTGGCTCCCTTGCTTGAAGATGCCCTCGTGAAGATTTTTCTATTAAGCTTGATTAAGGGCGAGGCTCCGACTTGGGTGACGACGATGATGAAGAGGGTGCGGCTTGAAACAGAACAGGGCTAGGGGAATTTTTTTGGCCGTACTCCAAAAAATTATATATATGGCCTCCTTCACTTTTGTAGCCCCTCCTACGTATTTAATTGTATTGCCGTGACCTAGGCAATTGATAGGGTGTGTGCTTATATAGGATGGCCTAGGGTTTTTGGAGAGAATCCCTAATAGATAGGGATTATGAATTTTGATTGGGAATAGAAGTTTGAATAGGGTATGGGTAGCAACAAATCCATCTAATTGATTTGATCAAATATCAAATTGATTTGAATCAACCCAATCTCTTAAGTAAGTTTGACTTGGTCCACTTTGCTCTCCATTGACCAAGTCAAGCTACTTTGCACACACACACTCCATCTCTCCCAATGTGCTATACGAATAGCAATTCCGTCAAATAGTGAAGATATATTGCTTTGCCAAGCCTGAAACACACTGAACACACACATTAGATATACCGACATGTTTGTCATCATCAAACCAAGATCCTAGATCGTTGCTTCCAACAATCTCCCCCTTTTGGTGATGACAAACTCATAAAAGATTTGATCAATAAGTTTGGGTGTGTGAAGTGTGTTGAAGGGGTGTAATGCAATATGAATCATGAGATGAATACTCAATACTCAAGCACTACATCATGTCATGCACAAACAAGTAACAAATACAATATCATGCTCCCCCTTCTCTCAAGCTCCCCCTTCACCAAGTATTCAAGTATATTTCAAGCTCCCCCTTCAACAAATATCAAAATCTTTTCTTTCTCCCCCCTTTGTAATCACCAAAAGTGGATTAATGAAGTCACAAAAATATCACATGCAAAAATAAATCATTATTAGAAGTAGCGTGCAATTTGCATGAGTAGTCTAAATAATAGGCAGTTCAAGTTCATATAATTTCATACCCGGACTTCTCCACCTTTGTGAAAGTGTAGTGATATAGACAATTAAGTACAAGAGGAGATTCAATGTCAGAAATTCAACCAAATCAATCCACATTTTCCAATTTTCATGAATATCACTAGGATTGATTTTTCCCACCTCATCAAAGATGAGTTCAAGATACCGAATCCTAAAACATGGCCTAAAAGGACTTTTAAATGTGGGATGGCATTGCTTGACGAGTTATATACACAAACGCTAATGATTACCCATGTAGCACAAGTTGGATACTCGTGAGTTGTGTATTAGCCATGAAGTGTATCCATTTTTCATACGGAGCAAATATCGTTTTTTTTTCAATTCTTTTGTGCTCAATTTTAATTCATGGCTAAACATTTCATATCCCTTAGAAAATTTCAGAAATTAATCATTCCTACATTCACTTTCCATTATTCTTCAAAAGAATCTCTAAAAGTACTAAAAAGTCAAATATCGTGAAAGTGCAAATTTAGGTGTGGGAGTCAAGTTTAAAACTTATGAAACATGTCATGGCTACTAAAAAGAATAACATCATGTTCATGTAGCTACAACAATAATGAATTGACTTCTACAAGGAATAGATTGATCATTCATACAATACCACTTAAGAGATTCATAAGCGGATTCAATAAACACAATTTTTTTTATTTTTGATTTTTCAATTTTTTTTTTCAGAAATAAAAACATTAAAAAACATCCATGCAAGCACACAAAACAAAATAAATCAAGCACACACGCAAATCTATGAAGGTATGCAATGAAATGCAAAGAGGGATAGAAAATTATACCTTCTCGTCGCTTTTTGACGAAGGAGCTAAAAGAATGAAACATTGAATTTAACTCTCCTCGCCAAAACTCCATCACACCTACATGAAAGGTGTTAAGTGTGACCTTGGAATCCAACAAGGTCCACTAGTGTTAGCCAATATTGTTTTAGGAACCCACACTTGTTTAAACTTGATTTTAGTGTTCCTAAATTTACAATAGTATGAAGTATGGCCTACACTATCACAAGTAAAGCACTTTGCATATAAGTTCTTCGCAATAGAAGGTGCATTGTGGAATTTCTTGAATTTTTGCTTTTCAACGTTTTTCAGACCAAAACCAAGTCCTCTTCTATTATTGCCATATAATTGATTCTCTAAAATAGTGTCCAACGATTGTTTTCCCGTAGAGAATTTCTTAATGGCCAATTCAAGATTAGAGACTTTGGTTTTCAACAATTTATTTTCTTCCACAAGCAATGTGCATTTACTTATAAAAGCTCTCTTGTTTTCCTCTTCCTTCTTTTCAAATTCAACCATTTTTCTTTTAAAATCATTATCCAACATGCAGAATTTATCATTAAGCTCTCTAATAACATAGTCTTTTTCAGTTTCGAGCTTAATCAAATCAAGTTTAAGCATGCTAATATTATTCATCAAGGAAGGGCAAGAGAGACAAGGTGCTTCATCATTAAAATTGGATTTTTCCTTCTTCAGAATATCAATAGTAGAGTCACGTGCAACAATATCAATTTTGAGTTTTTCAATCTCTTTAGACATTTCATATTCAGATTGTTGCATTTCATAGTTCTCATTTTGATAATCATCTACAGTGGATTCAAGCTCTACTATTTTATCTTGCATTTCTTTACAAAGAGTAAGGAGTTCAGTTTTACTACCAGAAATTACCTCATCGTATATTCCCATCAATGCCATGCATGAATGGGCTTCGTGTTCCTCCTCCTCGCACTCAGCTTCGTTATCCATGTCCCAAGTAAGCACCTTGGATTTTCCCTTTTCTTTAGCTACCTGAGCTGTCTCATGTGGGCAATCCCTCATTCGATGTCCTCTTTTCTTGCATTTAAAACAAGTCATTCTATTAGTAGTATTCTGATCATAATTTTGCTTAGAAGACTGAAAAAAGTTAGAGCGATTAAACCTGGGTGCCATTTCTGCTCTTCCTTGCTTGGTCTGGACAAACTTTCTGAAATTTCTGACCATTAGCGCTATGTCATCATCATCATCTTCACTTTCGTCAGCTTTCAGAGCAAGTGGCTTGGTAGCTTTCTCCTTTTCCTCAGGTTTCTCCATTTCATCAATATTTTGCAATTCAAGCTCGTGGGACATTAAATTACCTATTAAGTCCTCCACCCTCATCTGTGAAAAATCCTTCGCTTCTTGGATGGCAGTGACTTTAGGCCTGAAAGAGCTTGGCAGAGCTCTTAATATCTTCCTCACCTGCTCAAGGCTAGAATATGGCTTACCGAGCGAACTAGACTTGTAGACAATGTTGGTGAACCTCGCAAACATTTCTGATATCGTCTCTGATGGTAGCATGCGAAATCCCTCGTATTCCGTGCTCAGAAGTGCAAGTCTAGACTCCTTCACCTGTGACGTTCCCTCGTGCGTCACCTCCAAAGTATGCCATATTTCCTGCGCAGTTAGACAATGTGAGATACGATTGAATTCAGATTTATCTAATGCACAAATAAGAGCATTCATAGCTTTAGCATTAAGAGAATAAAGCTTCCAATCACTATCATCCCACTTATCATCAGGTTTAGGCATTTCAGAATTTTCAATTTTAATAACAGGTGATTTATAGACTTTTTCAACAATTTGCCAAGCTTTATAATCAATAGAAATCAAGTAGATTCTCATACGATTTTTCCAATAAGCATAGTCTACTCCATTAAATCTAGGTGGTTGGGAAATAGACTGACCCTCAGCAAAAGCACTATCAATGTGGTCCATGGTCAAACTAGGCTAGATCTACTAAACTGGCTCTGATACCACTTGTTGGATCTGGATCCTAGCCTAATGGGGGGTGAATAGGCTTATAAAAATAATTCGTGCAACCCACGAATAAGCACACGCACTTATAGCAGCAACATGGTAAATAAAAAGCAGACACAGAGTACACAGCAGATTTACCCTGGTTCGGTCGTCCCAACGACCTACTCCAGCCCCCAAAGCTAATACTAGATTGAATAGTGCAATAGGTACAAAGTCACAAGTTAGAGCACGCTCAGAGCACCCTCTACGTCTCTACACTCGCCGGACTCTCAGTACCCCACACACATTGTTTCCTCTCACTATCAATCCTAGCAAAGCTTTCTACCAGCTAGTCCCAAACTAGCTGGGTCCCACTTGTCTAGTCCCAACTAGACAAGTCCCAAAATAGTCCACAAAAATAGGTAAAAGTTTCCCCTACAGAGAACGTTACACTAAGACACAAATAAAGGAGTTTAAGGGTTTAGAAATGCTCAGTTTGTGTCCGTGTAGGCGTCTCTGTCAATTAGCACGTTGTCAGCTCCAATCTGACGCAAACGGTGTCTCAATCCGACTCCTGGATGTCAAGTTATGCACTGGTCTGTGCACAAAGCAATTTCAGTTCAATCCTCAATAAAACAGCAGGCTGTGCGCTCAGCAACTCCCTTAAATAATACGGTCGGTGTGCAAAGCAGATCCAATTCAATCCTTTTAAGCTTCGGTCGGTGCGTAAAGCAGTTTCAATTTAATTCCCTTCGTTCCGATCCCACGGCTCTTCGGCTGCCACGTCAGCTAGACGAACGAAATGATTTCGTTTCGATCTCTTAAATGCATGGAGTTAATCTCAGTCGTCCAATTGGTTTTGAGGAGCGATCGCACCCGTCAGTTCCTTTTTCAAATCATGCAGCGTCGTCGTCTCTCCGTCTTCTCCGGCAACAAGCGGCTACGTTCTCTCCACGGGCGACGATAGCGACTTCGACTTCTTCATCAGCGTCGATCTTCGCAGCGGCGATGTCCTCTTGACGGTGTGCAGAGGCGGTGTGGTCTTCTTCGACGTCTCCTTCGACAGCAGCAGCGGTGATCTCCAACAGGGCACGGTGACGGCAACTTCTTGCAGCGGCGATGGCGGTGGCTTGAAGAGATCTTCTTCGTGCAGCGGCCTTCGTCTCCGGCAGACTTCTTCTTGGGATGATGCAGCGATGACGACAGGCTTCGACGCAGGCGGCTTTTTCGCGGCTGCAGCGGCTTCGAGCTCACGACGACGAGCTCTTGATGTTCTCCTCTCCGGTGGTGAGCAGCGGGCAGGGGCGAGATCTCATCCAGCAGCGGTCTCTACGGCGAGTTCGACAGCGACTTCGTGATTTCTTCGTCGTGCAGCGGTGGCGAGCTGCTTTGGACGACGTCTTTCCTCTGACGAGGGCAATACGGGCTTCTCTGAGATCTCCACGGCGGTCAGCAGCTGAAGATGGCTACAGCAACGATCGACTCGATGTTGATGGCAACGACGCCTTCGTCTCCGACGGCAGCAACCTTGATACGGTAATGGCGATGATAGCTCCGTGAAATGAACTCCTCCGTGGATCAGTGATGATGAGGTTGCGACGGACTTCTTGATCTCCTCCGGCGTTGTGTTGGCTCCCTTGCTTGAAGATGCCCTCGTGAATATTTTTCTATTAAGCTTGATTAAGGGCGAGGCTCCGACTTGGGTGACGGCGATGATGAAGAGGGTGCGGCTTGAAACAGAACAGGGCTAGGGGAATTTTTGTGGCCGTACTCCAAAAAATTATATATATGGCCTCCTTCACTTTTGTAGCCCCTCCTACGTATTTAATTGTATTGCCGTGACCTAGGCAATTGATAGGGTGTGTGCTTATATAGGATGGCCTAGGGTTTTTGGAGAGAATCCCTAATAGATAGGGATTATGAATTTTGATTGGGAATAGAAGTTTGAATAGGGTATGTGTAGCAACAAATCCATCTAATTGATTTGATCAAATATCAAATTGATTTAAATCAACCCAATCTCTTAAGTAAGTTTGACTTGGTCCACTTTGCTCTCCATTGACCAAGTCAAGCTACTTTGCACACACACACACACACACTCCATCTCTCCCAATGTGCTATACGAATAGCAATTCCGTCAAATAGTGAAGATATATTGCTTTGCCAAGCCTGAAACACACTGAACACACACATTAGATATACCGACACGTTTGTCATCATCAAACCAAGATCCTAGATCGTTGCTTCCAACAGGTTGGTTTTTTTGGGGTGTTCGTGCACTTAGTGCACGGGTTATGACTAGTCTATATACAAAAGAGGGATATTAATTGGGTTTGTCCTAGTCATAAGCTGATTGGGACAAACCCAGCGGACAAACCCAGCCTAGTCACAAGCTGACTGGGACAAACTCAGTCCAATCAACGGCCCAGTCAGCAGCCCTTTTTGAGGTTTTGGGCTTTGTTTTGGGGTCTTTTTACAACGCCACGTTATCGACACATGCACCCTCAGTTCTCACACCTTTTCAGTTATGCGCGTGCACCAAATCCTGTTCATGGCTTTTTTCCTACGGGTTATTTCTAGTACATATACATATGCTCTGATCATCATCAAAAATAGAATATAAACAGTGCCCAGTGTATATCTTGTGCATGCCAGGATCTATATAAATTATAATTGCAAAGCTAAAGTTTTTTTCTTCTACTTGAGCCCACATGGTAATAAGGGATCCTTAAAACTAGTATTTTGTATTCTTTTCTAAACAAATTCATATATTCAGCTTAACTCATATTTCAAAAGCATTTTCAGATAATTATCTTACAAATCTTCATTACTTAAAAATTTACTTTATAATTTGAAATTTTCCACTCAAATCGCAGTATGTAAGGCGTAAATGCCCCCTTCCATAAATTTCTGTTAAACTTCTAACTACAGGGATATTCCATTATTCTGTAATACTTCGCGAAGAATAGAATATTCTGTTTGTTGTGAAGGGAAAAGTAGGGAAATAGGTGTATGGGGTTAAGAGCCACTCTACCCTCTTATTTATAGCTTTCAATGGTGGGTCGGATACCCAATGTGCCTCATGGGCCTATTCATAACACTTCCCCTTATCCAGCCAACATTGAATAAGAGGTGGATTCTTCAGGATCCGAGTTAGGATAACTGCCAGAAACTCTCCTTGCTTGCTTCATGGATCGCCAGCAGTTCTAAGTGAGTGGATGAGAATGTTGTCATGGTCTGCTTTACAGATCTCCAGGATATGGCAGTGTCGCCATATGTGAACATGTATCCGGTCTGAGACTTCTCTGAATGAGGATCTGACCTGTAACCTGCGTTAGCATAACCAACTAAACCAGTTGATGCCCCTTTCCTGTAAAATAGACCTAAGTTTATGGACCCTTGGAGGTAGCGCAGAAGATGCTTAACTCCGGCCCAGTGCCGCTGTGTAGGTGCAGCACTATATCTGGCTAGTAAGTTGACTGCAAATGCAATGTCAGGGCGAGTGCAGTTAGCCAGGTAAAGGAGTGCACCGATAACACTTAGATATGGCACTTCTGGGCCTAGTACTTTCTCTACCTCTTCCAGCGGCCGGAAGGGGTCTTTATGTACATCCAATGATCTGACGACCATTGGGATGCTGAGGAGGTGACACTTATCCATCTGAAACTTTTTCAGTAAGTTCGATGTGTAAGTTGACTGATGTAATAGGATCCCATCGTTAAGATGTTCTATTTGAAGACCTAAACAGAATTTTGACTTTCCGAGGTCTTTCATCTCGAATGTTTCTGTCAGGCTTCTAGAAATCTCGGCGATCTCTTCAGGAGATCCGATGAGGTTCAAGTCGTCTACATCGACGGCTATAATGACAAATCCTGTTGTCTTTGCTCTTATGAAGATGCAAGGACAGACTGGGTCATTTGTAAATCCTTGTTTAGCAAGAAAGTCGCTCAGTCTGTTATACCACATCCTTCCAGATTGTTTTAGACCATACAATGATCTTTGCAGTTTCACTGAGTAGATGTCACGTTGTCTCTCTTTTAGTGCTGCTGGCAAAGAATAACCGTCAGGCAATCTCATATAGATGTCTCGGTCTAAGTTGCCATATAGGTATGCAGTCACGACGTCCATAAGCTGCATATCTAAACCCTCTTGGGCTGTTAAGCCAATGAGGAATCGGAAGGTGATCGCGTCCATGACCGAGGAGTATGTGGCTTCAAAATCCACCCCTTGACGTTGGGTAAAACCCTGCGCTACAAGCCTTGCTTTGTAGCGAACGATCTCGTTTTGTTCATTTCGTTTTCTAACAAATACCCATTTGTAACTCACAGGTTTTACACCTTTTGGTGTCTGGACTATAGGTCCGAAGACCTTGCGTTTGGTGAGTGAATCCAACTCCACTCCTATTGCCGCTTTCCACTTTGGCCAATCATCTCTGCTTTGACATTTTGTCAGAGAGCGTGGTTCAATAACATCGTCACAGTACGCGACGTTGATGGCAATATTACACGCAAATGTGTCATCTATGGTTGTGCTCTTTCTGTCCCAATACTCCCCAGTTCGTACATAGTGTATCGAAACTTCATTTTCTCCCGGTTTTTCCTCTGTTTGAGAGTGTGGGAGAGATGTGGTAGCAGGGCTTATAGTAGCATCCTGTGGTGGTATTTGTTTACCATTGCCAAGGGTCCTACTCTTTCGAGGGACTTGGTCCTTGGATCCCGGTGGTCGTCCTCTCTTTTTGAGAGGTCCAACCATTTCTGCTGCAGGCGGATTGCATCCATTTTGCGGTATGTCAATCCTAGCTGGGGTGTTAGCAGCAGGGACGTGTGATCTGACAATCTTCTGGTTGTCAGTAAATTTGTCCGGCAAGAGATGGACAGTGTTTTGGATGTGGAGAATCTTCAGGACCTCCTCCTCACACTGGCTTGTAGGCGGATCAAAGTGACATAATGTCTTTGTATCCCAAGTGATATAGTCTGAAGCTTCGGGCTTCTTTGTCTGTGAGAGTCTTGGAAATGATATTTCATCAAATTCACAGTCTTCTAGACGTGCCTTGAAAACGTCTCCTGTAAGGGGTTCTAGGAATCTAATTATGGATGGGGTGTCAAACCCAACATAAATGCCTAGGCGACGTTGTGGACCCATCTTTGTCCTTTGTGGTGGTGCTATGGGGACGTATACTGCACAACCAAATATTCTCAAGTGTGAGACAATTGGTGGGGCTCCAAGTGCTAGTTGCATTGGAGAAGATGACTGACCTCCAGAAGGTCTTAATTTTATTAAAGATGTAGCATGCAAAATTGCATGACCCCATGCATTCACTGGCAGCTTGTATTGAAGTAATAATGGACGAGCAATCCATTGCAGTCTCTTAATTCGATATTCTGCTAACCCGTTTTGGGTGTGAAAATGCGCTACAGGATGTTCGACTTCAATTCCATATGCTTGGCAATAGTCTAGAAAGACTTGTGACGTAAACTCCCCCCGTATTGTCCAGACGAAGTTTCTTTATCTGGTAGACGGGGAAGTGGGCCCGTAACCTGATTATCTGAGCTAAAAGCTTAGACAGTGCTAGGTAACGGGTGGACAGTAGACACACATGTGACCACTTAGTAGGTGCGTCAATCAGGACCATAAAATACCTGAACGGACCACTTGATGGGTGTATAGGCCCACAAATGTCTCTGTGGATTCTTTCCAGAAAACTTGGAGATTCCAGGTCCACTTTCAGTAGAGAGGGTCTCGTAATCAGTTTATCCTTGTAACAGGGTGGACATGTGAATTTGCCTTTTTGAAGAATCTTCATGTTCTTCAAGTCTATACCCCTTGAGTTCTTTATGACGCGGTACAATATAACAGATCCGGGGTGTCCCAGTCTACTGTGCCAGCGTTGGAATTCTGGTGTTTGGGGGCACTGCAGGTGCTCTGCCATTGATGTTTCTGTAGTTTGTATACTTGTTTTGTAGAGTCCCGAGGGGAGTCCCTTGAAACGTTCCACAATGGTTTTTCAACCATTTGTAAGAGCCGTTACAAGCAAGTATTCCCTTTTATCTTCCTCGACCGTCTCTAAGTGATATCCGTTTAAACGGATATTTTTAAAGCTTAGGAGGTTTCGAATGGATTTAGGGGAGTATAACGCATTCCTACGTGTGATTTGTGTGTTAAAGGGGAGCAATATGATTGCTTCCCCTGATCCTTCGATTATATTAGCTGGTCCTGAGATTGTTCTCAGTGGACCAGAGTAGCTACTTATGCTCGTAAAGTAGTCTATGTTTTGAAGGATCGAGTGCGTCGATGCACTGTCTACTAGGCAAATTAATTCCTTATCTATATAAAGAAAGACATTTAAGCAGTAAATAATATGAAAAGAAAAGATCTACTTTCATTTAAAAATGCTCAAAATATTGTTGACATGGAATAAAAACTAGATACAATGCATGAAAAGAAGACACATTGCTAGTAGATAAAAGTGGTCCATAACTAGAGAGTGTCATCTCCCATGAAGTCTTCAGGAGTTCATGAGGTCTCTGGCAACGCTGCGCTCTCAATCAGGTTTGTCTCAGCTCGAGGCTTGAGGCTTGCCAGTTAGAGGTCCTGGAGGTGTTTCTGGGTGCGGCAGATTCTGGACCAGTGGCCCGTCATTCCGCATTTGGAGCACTTATCCTCCCAGTCTTTCTTGGGAGTACCACCTTTTGACGTCCACTTCTGCTTCTTTTCCACGAACTTCTGGTTCTGAGGGGGAGCTTGGGGAGTGGCCTTCTTCCGCTTCTTCTGTTCTTTCCATTTCTGGAATTTTGCCTTCTTGTCCATCTTCTTCTTCTGGGAAGACTGGAAGTGTGCCTCTGCAGGAGGTGGCAGTGGAGTGGAGCCAGGAGGGCGCAGGTTGTGAGTAGCAACCAACAAATCTCTGTTCTGTTTAGCCATTAGCAGGCATGAAAGCAGATCAGAGTACTTCGAGAACTTCCTCTCACGGTATTGTTGCATAAGGATCATGCCCTTCTCGTGGAAAGACGTGAACGTCTTTTCCAGCAACATTTTCTCTGTCACCGTTTCACCACACAACTTCAGGCGTGGGGTGATATGGAAGAGTGCTGAGTTGTACTCCGCTACGGATTTGTAATCCTGTATGCGGAGGTGAGTCCACTCGTACTTTGCACATGGGAGTATGACATCTCTCTGATGGCTGTACCTCTCCTCAAGTGCGTCCCACAGCTCGTAAGGATCCTCTACAGTGAGATACTCGTCCTTCAGGGTCGAGTCTAAATGTTTCCTGATATAGATAATGGCTTTCGCCTTTAGTATATCGGAAACTTCCTCTGTTAGAGGTGCTTCTTTAGAAGCATCCTTGTCGGCTGGGGCAGTACTTGTTGTTGCCTTCTCAGTTGGTGTGAAACTGAACCCATGAGATCGCAGATGGAACTTCAGGTCCAACTGCCAACTCAAGTAGTTCGACCCATCTGCCTTCAGGACCGAAAAGTCGACATTCGCAAGTCTGGCCATAGAATAATCTAGCAATATAAAAACATCATGGATTATTAAACTGTAAAAACAATTAGACATCCATGCATGTATTTTTACCATTTTCAAAAAGAAGATTAACATTCATGCATGCTTTTTAACATTTTCATATCGTGAATTAATAAGGAAAAACTTAACATCCACGCATGCTTTTTAACAGTTTCATAACGTGAATAATTAAAAGAGATTAACATCCACGCATGCTTTTTAACAGTTTCATTGTAACATTAACATAGCATGAAAATAGTTAGCATCCACGCATTTAATGTATAAGCAATGAAAATAAGTTAGGACTATGGGGATCAGCCAGCCGACACCGAAATGAAAAATACAGTCCGAAGTTACATCAAAAAATTGCATGAAAGAATAAATACAACTCGGGAACTTCAGAGAGAAGCCCCTTTCTTCTTTGTGCATACACCTTCAGCTCCTTTTTGGTGTCCTCCGGTCTTCTTTTTACATATATTTCCTCACTTACAAATTTCTCTCAAAAAAGAAAAATTGCAGAAAAGAAAAGATGTCGGAAACTTGGCTGATCCCTAAAAACATAGCCTAATCGCACATCCACGCAGATAATATATGGAAAATATACAACCACGCAGATAATCATTTCACAGGCATGTAAATATTAATTAAATAATCTAAATAGTGTGTGACGTGCTAAAAATTATTTTTGAAAAAATTTTAACCTTTGATTCATATTTTTAATGTTTTGTTTTCCGCTTTAACCCATATTTATAAAATTTAAGATTTCTTTAATTATTTTGGGCTTTTGGGGCCAAAAATAAAAAAGGAAAAATTATTTGTGTAAATGTGCTAATTTTCAGGCTTTTGGGACCATGAAAACAGCCCATTATGGCTAATTGGGCCTCCCCCGAAAAATTGGCCCGTTTAGGGCTAGGGTTTCTGAAAAACCTTAGGGGGCCCGCGACGCCCCGCCGCGACGGCTGGCCGCGCAAGGCGCGGCCGTCGTGGCGGCGGCGGGCCGCTGCCTGAGGCCGCGGCACATGGCCGCGGCTGCAGTCCGCGGCCGCAGCCCTGAGGTCGCGGCTGCTGGCCGCGGCCTGAAGCCGCGGCGTTTTGGCTGGCGGCGGCGCTTGTGAAGCACCGCCGTTTCGCCCTTCGGGCGTGCGATGTATGGATCAAGGTAGGGGGTAAAAAACAGTTTTTTCAAGCATTTAGATCTCTAAAAAACTGTTTTTATTGTTTTTAGACATGCGGATCTAAATAAAAATGTGATTTTTACCGTGTTTTTAAAATTTTTGATCCTAAAACATGCAGATCTAACATGAAACGCAAGTTTAGATCTAAAAAGTTTTGATATTTACCTCTAGATTCGACGAGGGAATCTATACGACGGTTGGTGAAGGATGCCCTTTTCGCTCCCCGTTGAGAAGATTACGATCTTCTTAGACTGAACGGTTGATGGATCTCCTTCCTCGCGCGTCGCCGCCTATTTCAACGAGCGTGATCGTGCTGATAACGTGTTGTGAAGAGAAAATTAGGGAAATAGGTGTAGGGGGTTAAGAGCCCCTCTACACTCTTATTTATAGCTTTCAATGGTGGGCCGGATGCCCAATGGGCCTCATGGGCCTATTCATAACACTGTTATAATTAACTTTAGGGGATTCCATTATAATGCCAAATCATAGAATATTTTGCAATAATTAAAAATAGACGCATTCCCCAACTAACTCAATTTGATGTGTAGCTAAACTTTTCATTAATAACAAAAAAAGATGTACAGTTAAACTTTTTAATTATTAATGAATCATGCAATTTTATTATTTCATAAGAATCATTAGCATAAAAAAGAAACACTGATATGTGACACACAAAGCTCTGGTCCTTTGACTCAATGCACGGCCGATGACAACCCACAGGGCCCCAAACCACCCCCCTTCCCACAAAAAAAACCGGAAACGTTAAACTTGTTAAACTTGTCATGGATAGGGCCCATTGAGCCTAATGGGTATCCACCGATTACGTTACTTTTCTTTACGTTACATTACGTTCATAACACGTTATCAGCACGCTCGTCAGCTGAGCCGAACATTATGTTATCAGCACGCTCGTCAGCTGAGCTGAGCCTCTGTCAACGGACGAATCGCGAGGACACGGATTAGGATTTATTGTCTGAACTTCGCTAGATCCGGTGGGTAGGATCTAGAGGTAATCATTTTTGTTCTCTAGATATAATATTTCAAGCGCATGATGATGAATCTGTGTTATTTTTTATTCGATCTACAAGAAATCTATTTTGCCGCCTCCCTGCACGCGCGCCGCCGCCTGTGGCCTGCAGCCGCTCCCCGCGCGCGCCCGCGCGTCCCACCTGCGGCCTGTCGCCACAAAACCCTAATTAGGGTTTTTCCGAAATTTTTTTCTTTTAACGAAGGACTATTACGGAAATTAATCAGGGGCTTACAGTAAATTCTTGATCCATTTTTCAAATTAATTTTGGTCCATGTGTATTTCATCATCTTGGCATTTTTCATATTGGATTAGAGATATATATATGTATATCATGTTTAATAATTATGAGGATACTGAGACCGCTCTGTCATTAGTCAACTAACCTAACGAGTAATGACGTTTCCATGTGGTCTAATTAATTATTAAACATAAATATTTTATTCCATTAAAATGCCTGTGATGTTGCATATTTTCATTGCTCGTAGCATGAATTTATTTTGATTAATGATACTACATGCCTGCGATGTTGCATATTTTCATTGCCCGTAGCATGAATTTATATGCGATTAACAATACTACATGCCTGTGATGAATAAACAAATGCATGTGATGCACATATTTAATGTGATGCATGCCGCATATTTAATGTTCTGTAATGCACATTATATTTAGCATGCCAAAATCTCTATGATATATGTTTAATACCTGTAGCATAACTACATGTTTGCGATGAAATTAGCTAAATGCCTGCAGCATATAAATAACATGTGTCTACATCATATATGTTTAAATCATGTTAACGGAGCATACATTTTTAACTCACATGTTTGATATTGTTTGCATGGATAATTTAGTTTCTTTCAACTATTTTATTGAGCATACCTTTTTAGCTTATAAGCTTTATATCTTGTGCATGATAAATCATTAAATGTTACATATTGCAAACTTATATGCTCATCCCATGCTTATGCTCATGCTCATGATATGACATTGTTTTATGATAACAAACCAATAATAATTTCAAAAAGTTTAATATCATATCCACTTTGACAAATTGAACCTGAAGTTCAAATCAAATCAAAAGTCAACACCCTTTTACTCAAAATAAAATAAAAAATACCAAATACGATGAATTATGCGAAAACCATTTATACGATCTTTTTAGAGATACACATTTTGCGGTAAATAGATCTCTCGGATCTATGGTCTTTATAAACCAATATTGACACCAACAGTTGTCATAACACCGCTAAACTCTTTTAGAATAATTTCACTTTACAAGGTATGATTCTTGAATATAGCCTTAATTTTAAGCATACGCTCGAAGTCGTAGCTTAATAGATAAGTGAGAAATTATAAATTTCATAGCCACGCATTTGTTTCCCCTTGAGCATGCTTCTCTATCCACATAATACTTGAATGACTCAATAAAAATGGTCTGGAGACCATACTTGAGCATTCAAATAGACTTTTTCAAAGTCTACCATAAATTAGAAAAGTGGAAATATAGAAACTAACTCATTTCCCTTGTATATGTCTACTTAGTAAGACTAATATTCATTCTTCCTTATAAATGACAATAAGGAAGACTGAAAACATAGGAAGTCCTGAATAAAATGAGAAAGGAAAGATATGATATACCTTGACATAAAGTAAGCAATGTCAAACCAATATCAGACCAGAAGTTCAGATATGACCCATAATGGTTTTACAACATGAATGTGCATTAACTTATGCCATATAAAAACATATACATAACTAGTCTAAACGACAAAAGTCACTTGACCTTATGTATATTTAGCTACTCCCCGAGGACAAATAAACTTTGAAAACAAATTTAATATATTGTCATAACATAATTCTTAATGAGTATAGTTGCAGACGTATGCTTTCAAAAACATTTAACCCTAATAATAGTCCAATTGAAAACCTCTTTCTGGACGTCTACTTGAGATTCAGGCTTTCAAACCTGAATACTCTATATAAGGATGCCCAATACTCTCAAAAATTAATAAAAGAAACTTACCAAGTTTCGATGGATATTCGTCAAAACGAAATCCCTAATTAATGGCTCAAGAAATCAATGAAGCTTGAAGCTTTGTCCCACTATGATCCGCATAATAGTCAATATGAAGATGTAATCCTTCACATTTATAACACAGTTTACCTATTACCGGACAAAATTAAATTGAGCATTTTAATGGACTTTCAAAAGTCCCACATACATTTGAAAAGTGGAATTAATTAGCATCGACCAACTTTTGAACGATGTCACCCTGGACTGATGATGCAAGACATCATTAACTAATCCTATAAATCTGACGAACCCGAAGATTCTTCAAAAAGGGTGAAACTTTCATTGTCCCATTCAAAAGGGGAAAATGATTACAAGATCATCTCCATTCACATGGACATTGACTATCTTCACTTCCTCAAAAGAATTTAAGATGATATATTTACTATCATCATCATAATAGTAAGACCTTTAGGTCTCTTGAGAGTATTTGAATGATAAAAGTGGACTTATCCACTCCTTACATAAGGCTGATGATGTACTTAAGAGTACTCATCTATACATCTTCTAAAAATGGTCATTATCAAAACTACTATCCAACTGCAGTCCTTCTTTTAATAGCATATATGACACATTAATAAATGTCGGGCGCATTGGATAACACTGAGAAATCAAATAATATTTACAATCGGAATAATGTCGAACACCCTGAAGTTTTTGATCACATCTAAAAATGGGTTATATAAATAAATCATTAAAATGATTTTTATCCATTAAAAATCCAGTTGTATATGACTACACGGGAACATGCAATTACAATGCAAACCATCAAAACACCTCCTTAGAACCTATTTATATGAGCCCGATCACCTCATATAAACAGTTTCCGAGAACCCCTAACGGTGGAAGTGTTTATAGCACATCTTACCGATTATGCCATGATGTGTACAAATCCCATATCACCACTAAAAACCATCAACACGCACTCCAAACAGGGGAAGCAATTAAATTCACTTCTCCTAAGATGTGCATTGATGGACCATTCTTTAAAGATTCGATGAGATCCTGAAGATCTTTCACATTCAGAAATCTTTACTTTCCCAGTATAAGGTTCAACAAAAATATTATAATCATCAATAGGCCTGAAGCTCAATTTGATCATTTCAAACATTAATACTTATGATCTGATTATCATGAATTGTGATGAGATCCTGAAGATCCCCACTTATGAAACTGTTAAACAGTTATCAGACATTGTTACTGCCAATATAAATATTGTCAAATTCACACATCCCTGCTGCTAAAAATCCATGCAGGATTGACATACCAAATATAATGGATGCAATCCACCAGTAGCAGAAGTGGATGTCCTCAATGGATGAGAGAACATACCACGAGGCTCCAAAGCGAGAAATAACTCCTGGAGACCCTAAAGCAATACCACCACAAGAAAGTGAGCTCATCTCCATGTCATGTTCCTTTCCAGAACCTCTAGAAGAGATGAAGCTGGAATAAATTGAAATATTATTGAATAATGTACGTACAAGGGGAGGTATTTGGATAAAAATCACACTTGTCGACAATTACTCACATTTCATTTTGCCATTTAAATGATAAATATCGTTCCATACTTCGTTTCCTGAAGCAAACATAGAGATTGGCCAATAATGTGGAATAGATGCAATAATAAGTTGAGCTGTACTCACTCATGAAATGTGAAGTGTTTGGACCTGAAGTCTTGATATCAAAAGATATCAAACCTGTGGGCTAACCGAGTATTGTATAAACATAAACATAAATAAATAAAATCATATGTTATAAGTAATACGCTATAGCTTAGAGGCTTATTTCGCTGAAACCATGAAGTAATCAAGTAAGATGAGTTTGACTCACTTACAAAATTATATAAACTGATGCATCAGGCTCCTTGAGCATAGTTGTAAAAACCATGCGATTGGCAAATGAAATTTTTGGCAATGTTGTTATGAATGATATGACAACATACCCTTACGGATTTCCTTATAATTTGCCTGGATAGATTTTTGGGACATCTATCCTATGTAATTATCATCCAAAAGATAAAATTATCATCCTGAAGATGACACAATCATCGAGAAAATTATCATCCTGAAGATGAAACACTCATCCAAAAGATGAAATTATCCTCCTGAAGATGACACAATCATCCAGAAGATGAATTATCATTCAGAAGATGAAATTATCATCTTGAAGATGAATAATCATCTAGAAGATAAAAACATCATCCTAAAGATTAATAATCATCCAGAAGATGAAATTATCATCCCGAAGATGAATAAAAAGTGACATTAAACTTCATACACCCGAAGTTGATGAAGAACCATGGAAAATTGCAATCCACTAATACACCTACTGTGTCACGCCCTGATCCTCAGAATACCCGGAATTTTTAAATTTTTTCACAGGAATCTTAAAGAGGCAGAGGTAATGAAGGAAAAATGCAAGAGAGAGAAAGAAAACAAAGGCAGGCCACTGCGTCCATGCTGGGATAGTACCTGTAATGTACCATATATAATAACAAGGAGATCACATTCCACTTATACATCATCACAAAAGAGCAACCCAACAACTGATATAGATGTACACCAATAAATTTCCACTCAAGTCAAACCTCACAAGGACAATATTCAACTCCTTGACCCCCAAGTACAATTCAACATTCTAAACAATCCCACACCCCAGCTCCATGCCAACAAGTCTCCCATGCTCTCCAATTATCTGCTACCTGAAAAATGGGGAGGAGCACGTCAATGCGTGCCACAGTAGGAAAACAACTTGGATTTGGAACACTGTTTTAGGTTATCAACCAATAGGCAATGCATGAGAAATAAGGCATGTAAATTAAATGATATGGCGGAAGATAAACGGCCAAGTAAGGGATCATACATACGGTTCGATGCCGAGCTACTGCAAGAAAAGGATTAGCACGAATAATAATACAAGTGTTCACACAAATATAATATAAAAGAAATTACAAGTGCCAGAAGTACAACACAGTGTCTGTCACAAGCATAGCAGATAAAGGAAAGAGGGAGGTGCTGCAAGCAGAGGAAGTAACATGCAAAACTTATATTTAATAATTTAAATAGTTGGAAACTTGTTTAAACTGTGTGATACTGGACCTGTACCTCACCCCAAGGATTTAGGGGTGGAAACTGCACACGACGAAGTGGACACGAGCACTGTACGCCGGGCCTCTCACCCTACCCCGTCTAGGGACCTGCCTCACGGGCACTCACCCCAAAGATTTGGGGTAAGTATGGCACACGGTGCATTGGACACGTGCACTGTACACCGGGCATCTCCGCCTCCTCCATGTACGGTAGCAAAAGTGAGGCACTCCACCATATACCTCTCCACACCCAAACCACATCATCACAACGTCAATGCCCCTCCATTCCCTGTAAAGGCGAGTGGAATAATCATCACATATCACATCATCACCTACACACATTCGTAGTCCAGGCCTCATACTCGCAATTTACTCAAATTTCCTCCAAACCCCAGTTTTAATAGCTCACCCCCTTTTGGAGGGGATTGAAACATTCTCAAACACCAATTAAGCGTTATAAGTTCCATTATAGGAATCATGGTGGTATGGTACATGTTCAGTAACTTCCTTTCATCAACACGGGTCATGCACCTAAGTGCCATGCCCTCAGCCATCACCACATCACATAGCAATCTGGGTCATGCACTCACGTGAATGCCATCCATCACATCACATACACATTCACGTATAATAATGTAGCCATGCCATCCATGTCTCTAACGTCATCAATTTATAACAGGGTTCTTGATACAAGAGCATATATGATCATTTCTCATGTTTCTTAAACTTCACATTCATTGGGGCATTTCGACAAACATGTGGCAGGCGCCATGGAAACGAATATGGTCACCTCATCAAATTTAGTAACAAAAGCATAACTAAGCATTCCTTCACGTAGCACAACATCCTTGCATAATGGAATGGAAAATTAACATCACCACACGATTCAATATTCAACCAAACACTCCAGCTTGCTGGAATTGCCAGGACAACCATAAAGATCAACATATTCCATTCATTTCTCCTGTAAATTTTACAAAACTATCTAAATTAAAGTTGAAGATATGGTAGTCTTGGATTCACCTATAAAATTTCATGCAAAGATGTGATCTAGATGATTTATGGTGAATTATTTGGTGCAACCTGTTCAGACTATTTTTCAGACAGATTTCAGGATCTGTATTGATAGCTAATTTTGGGCATGTTTTAGTCAGAATTTCGAAAATTATTCATTGAGATGAAGGTGTAGAAAAACTTGTTAACTTTACAATGAGACCAAGAATACAAAATTCAATTGAGTGTGCAGAGACTGAAGTCAATTTTACTAAACTGTGTCCCGACTGAAGATCAAACAGACATGTTATAAAGATGGAATTTTCACTCTTAATTTCTGAATTGAACCTATGTCAAATTTTATATGATTTTGGGGTAGAACTTCAATAAATACAAGTATATAATTTTTTCGAAACTTAATTCAAGCCACAGAAATCAGAATTCAAGTAATAACACACTACAGAATTTCAGCTTTTTCAAGAGAGTGATTTTGCTTGGAATTTCAAGGGGATAATCATGAAATTGAATCATGGCACATCAATTTGGCTACTCCTAATCCATATTGAGTAAATATGACATAAAAAATGATAGAAATAAACCCGAAATAGATTTCCAAAACCAAGTTAGATTCATACCTCAAAGCTTGGTTTTCTTCTCTCCTTCTATTTCTTTCTTCTCTAGCTTCTTCCCACTTGCAACCCATCTTGTGATTTCTTGACATGGGGAGAGAATTAGGGGTTTGGATTGAAGAAGAAGGAGAAAAGAGAGAGGGTATGGCCGGCCTAACTTGGGAGGAAGAGTGGAGAGAAAATTAGAAGAGAAAAGAAAGGGAAATGTGGTGAAAAGGGGAGAATGTTCTCATGAAAATATCCTCCTTTAACCTTGTCCATAAGATAAGCATGCATCACTTAGAATGACTAAAATACCCCTCCATCTTCTAGGTATTTACAAGCTTGCAATTACTTTATGCACACACCTTTTTACTTCACACACACACACCCTCATTTGACCAAATGACAATTTTGCCCCTCACTTTTCTAAAAATTTACGAGGATGCCATTAACCCCTAACCCCTTTCACACTAGCTTGGCTCTCCCTACAGACACCCATGCACACCCATGCACGCATACATGCATCACACACACATGTCCAATACATTCTTGCTGTTTTACACCCACGACGTCATTCATACTTCTTCCGCACTCATTCTCGCTTTCTCGTCTCTTAGCCACATATTACGGCCCAATACCCCTTGCACTACGTTACATACTTCGATATCCACGTTTATTTCATGCATACGCATGCATCGTAGGTAGAAATACCGCGTGTATATAGTAGAATACACGTATATCTCAAAACAGAGCATGATATACTGGTTGTATGGATGCACATTTAGTCCCCTTCCGTTCCTTGGAAGAGGGGAAATATATCCTATGTCCTGAAGTGCCTTACTTGAGTGTGTTTGGTACACACTTTTATCTGGCCAACTACACGCGACTCTAGAGAGCATTGGCAGTAAATCTGTTAGCCAAATACAGTGCAGCGCTTGCAGCGCACCACTCGACCAAAGATAAGTAGCTTCTGCGCTACCTCTAAGGGTCAAGGATCATCCTATATGTTAAATGTATTTGCAGATACAGGTTACAGATCATCCTGATGACTACAACAAAGGAACGACCAACTCCTGTAGACCAGAATAGCATGCTTCCAAGGCAACATCAATCCCACCATCCTGAGAGGCTCATCATCCAAGAGCAAATCATTAGTATGCACAGCCAGATCCTGCAGTACCTCGCAGACACAATGACGACTGGGTCAGAGACGTGGAGCTACCTACCGAGTCTGCAGACCACTACTCTTCAGAAGAGCTCTCTCAGATTCAGTAGCTGCCATATATGAGCGATACATGTATAGATGAGCGATACTTGTATAGATGAGCAATGTCTTGTACTTTATAATTATTCCCGAAATATTGTAAGAGATTAATGTATAGTTGCCTAGTATATTTGCAAGCCTGTAGCTTGTACAGATCAGGAGAGTCAAATGAGTGGTGTACTCTTTTTCCTTGCATATTGGTTTTTCCTACTGGGTTTTTCATAGCTAAATGTTTAAACGAGGCAACCTTATTGACTCTGGATTCAGAAGTATCCACCCCTACATACTTCCACTAATCAGGGGAAGTTATGGAAAACTGTACTATTTTTCCTCGGCTATTGGTTTTTCCCACTAGGGTTTTCATAACTAAAGGTTTTAACGAGGTAGTTATCCCTAACTTAGGATCTAGTAATATCCACCACTTATGATACTCATAAGCACTATGGATCCTGCAGTATATATATGTTGAGTATTCAACGATGGTTGAATAGGGGAAAGTGTTATGAATAGGGCTCATTGGGCCTATTGGGTATACATCCATTACGTTACTTTTCTATAAATATAGGGCTACGGGTTCAGTAGCCGTCACCTTCATAACAAAACTATATATAAATCCAAATTCTTATTATTTCCTAACGTACAAGGCAATTAAAAAATTTATTATTTTTTAAAAAATTGAACATTTTCGGTCCCAAGGCGTAAACAAACAAGCAAACACCCGATTTTAATATCCAAATTTTACAATGTAAAATCTATTATACATTTGACAACCTTTTTTTGAATTCTAGAGCTGACTAGGACAAGATAAAGAATGACTGAGATTTGATCTTGGTAAATCAATGATTGAGATTGGATTTTGTGAAAATTTTAGTGGAAAAACTTAAATTTTGGTGGAAAAGTATTTTGGGACCAAAACTTTGAAATTAAAAGTGTATTGGGAAAGATTGTGGAGATTAAATTTTGGGGGAAAAGTGTCTTGATAACTAAAACTATGAAATTAAAAGTGTCTTGGGGAAGATTGTGGAGAAACAAGATCCATTAAATTAAACAAAGTAAAAAATTAGGGTAAAAAAATTTAGCGGAACAACTAGCGTAAAAATTAAGTTAATACCGTCACCGAAAAATACCATGAGGTTTGTTGTTCCACGCCGGAGGTGCCTGCTAAATTTTTTTACGCTAATTTGTTGTTCCGCGCCAAAGGCACCCGCGCCGAATTTGTTGTTTTGCGCCGAATGCACTCGCGCGTTGTTTCGCGCCAACAAACGGCGCCCGCGCAATTTTTTTACGCTAATTTGTTGTTCTGCGCCAAAGGCGCTCGCGTCGAATTTGTTGTTTTGCACCAAATGCGCTCGCGCGTTGTTCCGTGCCAACAAACGGCACCAGTGCAATTTTTTTACGCTAATTTGTTGTTCCGCGCCAAAGGCGCCTGATCAGTGCCGAATCCGCTCACGCGTTGTTTCGCACCAAATTTATTGTTCCGCGCCGAAGGCGCCATCGCCGAATTTGTTGTTCCACATCGAAGGCACCCGCGCCGAATTTGTTGTTCCGCACCGAAGGCGCTCACGCGTTGTTCTGCATCGAATTTGTTGTTTCGCGTCGAAGGCGCCTGCACCGAATTTGTTTTTCCACGCCGAAGGGGCCCGTGCCGAATTTGTTATTCCGCGCTGAAAACACCCATGCTGAAGGTACCCGTGCCGCTAAATATTTTTACGCTAATTTGTTGTTCTTTTAAATTTTGGCTGTAGAAATAATTTTTTGGGAACAAAGATTTCGCTGGGGAAAATCTTAAATAAACCGCGCCCGCAGGCACGGGTTATGACTAGTACATACATACATATGAAGGGATGATAAGACTTTACTTTTTTTGTAATTTTTTTATTGCCAGAAGATCTCATTAAACAAAATTAAGAATAAAAGATCTCATCAAACGTAGGGAAAATTTCCCTAAAATAACCCAACATTTATCATAATTTCACATAAATACATAACCTTTTAGCGCTTTCATGTTGCTTCCCGAACTTGTAAGTTGACTAATGCGCTCAATAGACGCAAATACTGTCGCATTAAATTACCAAGGAGTTAGTTGTGTAAAAATCTTTACTTGGCTAAAAAATTTTACGAGAGTAAAAAAGCACATTATAATGGTTAGTTGTGGAGATTATGTTTTTGTCCGATAACTAGTTCATTAGTCGACTAGAGTATAAGGATTATTCAACTAATGGAAGCTAGTCGATTAATCTGTGGAAGTTGGCTCGATTCGGTGCAGAAGAAGCATTGGTCATACAGACGAGTAATCTTGTGCAGAGATAACTCGGCTGTGCTCGGATTCGACCTATCTAACTCTGAACAAGTCTGATACGAGGATGCTGAGCATTTGGTCTTCTACATCGCAGTCGGTCGATCGGTCTTCAGTTCGAATCTGATGGTCGATCGCTCGGTATTGGGTTGTTCGGTTGTAACTCAGTTCGAGTCCGTGTTCGGTAGAACGGTCGTATAGTGGCTCGGTGGTTGAAGGCTCATACGTCTGACTCGGTACTTCATTTGTTCGACACAGAAGAAGATCGCTCGGTTGAAAGGAGCCCATTGGGATGCGGTCCACTAGGATGCGGCGGACGCCCACTAGGGTGCGGCACATTAATTGCGTAGAGCGGTGATTGGATTGGATGCTGTAATTTTCGTGATTTGTATCATTAGAAATTCCTAGCCAATGATGACACCTATTGTAATCTAGGGTTATAAATAGGGGGTCTTATGTTAGGGTTTCGTTGGGGGATCAGTGTGGAACGTCTGAGGAACAATTGAGAGAGCTGCCACTTTGTGAGAGCTAACTTTGAGAGATATTGTTGTGAGCTTTTTGGAGAGATCTTGTGTGCTTCTTCTTCGTTGGATGAAGAGAAGATTTGTATCGTTCTTTCCTTTCGCATAAAAGTTCATCGGTGTTCCCCTTGGCCGGCCTACGGCTAAAGCTGTTATCTCTCTTAGCGCTTCTCGTTTGTTTATTGTGTTGCTGATCTTTATCCTCGGTCTCTGACGATCCTAAGTATTCCGCTATGTTAGTACTTCCTCCTCCATCTAGTCGGTGGGTGTGGTTTCGCACAACGTAATCAATACACTCTAGTCGATTAGGACAAACCGGTCAGAGTGCATCAGTTTTCAGCCATGATTAGTTGACTGCAGTTCAATTACTAATCGACTAAAGGACTGGCTAGTCGACTAGGAAGTCTTCACTGATCGACTAGTGCTAAGGTGACTAGTCCACTAATGAATCACCTAACCAGCTAAAATTTGGTTTAATTCCAGTATCTTACTAGTTGGCTAGGGGATCAGAGTGGTCGATTAATACACATAGGAATGCATTGTTTGGCTATGAAACCTAGGTTTTTATGCATGAATTAAATTTCTATTAATTCTATCTATTTACCTAAGTTTTTATGTGTGTGTGCGCGCACTCGGCACATCTTCAAGGCCTTAATAATATTCTAAGACACGAAATGAAATATTACCTCAAATATATAAATGTCTTCAATATCTTTGTTGATATAGACTTTGATTCCATCTTCTTATCGTAGATAGTGTTCCCTTCATTTGACCTTTGCTTTGTCACACCACTATTGTCAAGCTTGGATTGTGACCTTGCTTTGTTGTCTTCCATGCTTGAGCTATGAATGCTTGGTCTTATTTGTCATATCACACTTAGCTAATTTCATTAGACCAAAACATAATGTTTGCTCATCATCAAAATATGTATTGGAGAATCCAATACCCAACAATCTCTCATTTTTTGATGATGACAAGCATATAAATCAAAATAAAAAATTAATTAAATTTAAACATATTTAAATCCTTACTCACCCTGCCTATATGCATCCCCCCCCCGAGTTGATGCATCTTCTTTGATTTTGATGATACCTTTTGAATTCTTCTTCCCCTTTGGCATCAGCAAAAAGATGGAAGTGCAAATGATAATGGCATCTCTCATTTTAAACCTGGAAGTTGCATCAAAACATGTATGTTCCACCTATTAAAAGAGATACATGAAAATAAGGCATTCAAGAGACTAGTTACCCTTTTAACTTTGGGTCCTTGGGGTTTATCAATATACTTCAAATTTAATATACTCTTATCAAAGACTATCAAATTATATTTTAATCTAAATTTTATTACACTTGGGTAACCAAAAGATATACATTATGCATAGATTCCCTAAAATTATTGGGTTCATAGATAATCAACCAAGAGGAAACCAAATCCATATAGGATCGGATTTCCTAGAATGCTCATACAAATATTTATTTCAAAAATATACATTTTTCATGAAATGATTGACATATGTATTTTTATCTACAATACACACATTCTTTGGAACCCATATATAAATCATATGATGATGCACTCTATGTTCTTTTCTATGTGATTCAACATGGTACTTATCATGCATTTTAATATGTAATTCGGAATTAACATTCTTTTTGTGTAACGACCCGCTCTCGGGGGCATGTTACTTATTTGGTTTATTCGCAGATTCCGCAGTTTACCAGTGAAATCAGCATAGCCAAAACTCAGAGATGCATCACAATACTCAAAACCAGCGTACAGACGTTATTACAGTCCAAATTAAAGTACACCAACCAGCACACTCTCTGAAAAGAAGTGCGGAAAAGTAAATACACAGTACAACCCACACACCAACAGTAAAGTAAATAAAACTCTGCAGCTTCAGGATCAATCGTAGGCTCCACGAACTCTGGGGCAATGTCCTCGATCAGGTCTTCGTCTGCCGGTGCCATAAATGGAACCGAAGGTAAGTCACAACAATTCTAGCAATAGAAAAAGAGGAGTGCACAAATATGGAGCAGGCTATGGTAAACAAGTGCTGAAAGTAAAGCAAGGATAAAGTAAGGACAGACAAGCATGCAAGTGCGATAAGTAAAGTACATCAAGTCAAGCATGCAAGGGTGACAAGTAAAGTAAAGGTGACCGAGCGAGTACGACTAGTGACGTACAAGAATAACTAAGACGATAGCAATGACTATAGCAATAATGAGTGTACTTGTGCCTATTCTAGTTCGTGACTTATAACGGGAAGTACAGTGAGCAACCAAGAGGCCAACTCTTGCCGCGGGTGCTACCGGGGCGAACCAATTCTCTGAGTACTGTGCAATAATCTGTGATCTGTGATCTGTGATCTGTGATGGTTGTCACCGGCACTGTTATGGGTTGCTAGAACCCGCACGGTGACAACAAAGTCTGGACTAGTCGCTCCCGCACTTCCGCAATTATAAGTTACCCCAAAACCCCAAGTGGCTGTGCAGGTTACCGTTCTTTGCAGTTTTACGAGTCATTTACTGTTCTCATATTTCCAGTTACAATCTTTCTGTCAAGCATGTCAATCTGTTCAGGTCAATAACTGTTCCGAGACTAGATGTTAAGTCCTATGTGTTAACGATACTCCAAAGACCTTTGCTTGTTGAAAAGTCAAGGCAGAAACCTCAAGAGAGAATGTCAGTCCTGAGCAATGTTTGAAGTCCAACAACTAAGGTACCGATCCACGCTTTGAGCATGCGGTGTTTCCATTAAGTACACTATCTAGATTTCTAAAGTTAGAATTTACTGTGACTTACGCTATTAGGATCGTCGTAGCAAGACGAGGATTGAGTTAGAGCGCAAGGGTTGGCACCTGCAAACACAAGAAGATATCAGTTAATGGCCACACTAAATATTATCTAATTTAATTAGTCGTTTTGATTTTTAAAACTATTGAAACGGTGTCGGAAAGCGTTCTAAATTTTTATATAGGATATATATGATAAAAATAGTTTTACCGCAAGAAGGAATATTTTTCTGAAGTCCATAGTAATTTTTATAATTTTTAGAAACTCAAAATAGTTTAAAAACCCAGATTATTTAAGTTACGCGTATCTTCCGTAATTTCTTACGGGAGCAATACAAGTCGGAATGACTTGAGTGAACAGTCAAAATGACCGTCTCGAAGTCTATTATCACATATAATTTTATCAAATATTAGTGTACGTAAAATCAGCGAGTTACGATTTTTAGAACGATTTATACCTATTTAATTTCTAAGTTCAAAAATTTATTCTGGGAAAAGTAGGCGTCTGATCGCTGTGAGACTAGCGCCATTGGATCCGAAATATCGTTTCTGATTTTCTGGGGCTATCCACACATTTTTCTGGCCCATGTATAATTAGTTATGGATTTATAACCATAAAACCCAATTATTAATTAATTAAAAATCGAAAATTACGAAAGTTCGCCATATTTACAAGTTTGCCATTCGAGTCTTACGCACGCTGTCGACTCCTTCGATCGGCAGCTCCGGGGGGCGGGGGCTCGTGCTCCGACGGCGGAGGGTGGCGTGGCGATCGGAGGGGCGGAGACGACGGTGGGGGGCAGCGGCGGGGCGGCGACGGCAGGCGGCGGAGGGCGCTGTTGCGTCGGAGAGTGGCTGGCGGCGTCGGGAGCTCGCGGCGGAGTGCTTGGGAGGCTGGGGGGCTTCGTCGGCGTGTCTGGGCGGCAGCGGTCGAGGCGGTCGAGGCGGTCGGCGGCAGAGCGTGGGTCGCTGACCTTCGTGGCCGTCGGAGGGGGCTTCGGGGGTGGTTGTGCTGCGGAGCGGGGGCTCGGCGCTACGGGGAGCTCGGCCAGTGGGGGCGTGCGGGCGTGTGGGCGGAGACGGCGGCGTCGTACGGCGGAGAAACGGCGGAGGGAGCACGGTGGCGGCGGCGACGGCACCCCACGGCGGAGAGAGAGCGTGAGTGAGAGAGAGATAACGGTGGGAAGAGAGATTTGAGAGAGGGAGATCTGTGTTGTGTTTTTGAAAAGGAGAGAGGGGGTTTAAATACTAAACTTAATTAATAAAAAATTATGTAGTAGTTAAATACTTAGTCAACAACAATTAATGATGTTAGGTGGCAATTAGATATTAGGTATTGACTAATTGCCTTGGCATGAATCACATGGTTACAACGGGTTAAGATAAAGTTTTAAGATTAATGTAATTAGTTATGAGTAAAACCCCATAATTGAAAGTAATTAGTAAAATACAAAAAACAAAATTACGATTTTGCCCCGGGAGTCAAACGACTCCGAAAAATTACGAAAACATACCCATGGGATCGTATCGTTGCGAGGATGGCGAATACGAAGTCTGTTTCAGGATTTGGGCTACGGGGATACTAGTTTTTGGTCAAAACGTTTAGAAAGCGGGTTTGCGGGTTTTTTATTGAAATGATATCAGAAACTTACGAGATTAATGTGGGGATCTCTAAATGATCATAGGATGCTACTGCAGAAGTTTGAAAACTTTTTGAATACGTTTGTATAGAAAATAAATACGTCGAATTAAAACGGTGATTTTGGGAGATGAATTTTAACAGAAATGTTTTGGGCTTTTGAGGAAATCTGAAATTGCTGAAATACTTTATATTAAGTCTAGTGTCTTAAAATATTTTTATAAGAATTTTTGCAATTAGTTTAAACTCCTCATCAACCATTACAAAACACAATTAAAAATGAAATTACTTCAAATTTTTGGCTTAAATGTTTTGTAAAAATTTAGGTCGTTACATTTTGCGTGCAAACTTTTAATATATAAAAGCAAAGTTTTTCTTTTTAGCATACAAATCATGCTTACATGATAAATTTGTGCATAAAACATTGCTCATATTAAAAATACCAAACTTAAGAACAAATTCTTCATGCTTCAACTTACGTACTAAAATGTCATCATCAAGTTTTTTTGATCTAATATTAATTTCATGACATTTATTTTTAAGTAATGAATTTCTTCTTTTAGTTTAATATATTTCACAACTAAATTTTTATTTTCAAAACTTAATTTCTCAATACTGAAAAATTTTAAATTCGAGATAGAAATATTATGCTCAATTTTCAAACATTCATGATCATGCATCAACGCATTATGTTTATTTTTTTAATGAGTCATGATAATTTTCAAAAGATTTAAGCTTTATTTTTAAATATTTATACATGATACTTAAATTTTCATGCTTTACTAATAACTTATTGAAAGCATCATTATCGGAGTTAGGGTGTGGCTTATCATCCATTTGTGCCATGTAGCATATATTTGTGGTTTCTTTCTTCTCTTCTTTGGGAGATGAAACCTTGGATGTGAACTCCTCGTACTCCTTTATCATATGCCACAGTTTGTTTGTTTGTTGTTGCTACTGCCACATGATTTAAAATTCTATCATTCAAAGATAAAAATAGAATTTCCATTACCTTTTCCTCAAACATTGCCATTTGTTTTTCTTCGTTTATCCACTTTGAGGCGTGTGTTCTAGGTTTGCGATATGAAATCTCAATATGACTCCATAAATATATGTCGATAGATTAGATGTAGTACATCATTCAGCCACTCCAAAATTGGTAGTTGGAGCCATCAAACCTTGGAGGATGCTTGTAGAGTGTCATTCGGTGAATGTGAAACTTGTTGACTCCATCCGTTAACCCGCTCAAATACTAATTGTTAGATTGATATCACCGGAGAAGTTTAACACCCGTGATCTGATTCCAACTGTTAGGAATGATGCATGTGGATGTGATACTTAAACACTAAACAATTACAGTTAGTGTACGTTTTACAACAAATAATGATTCTCTAAAACAAAAATACACAACAGCATAATCAACTTATGAGAATCATAATCATATTCACAATATAAAAATAAACAACGAAGTACAAGTATAAAAATCTTAGCCGACTATCAACCAAAATAGCCAGCTATCTAGTCAAAAGACAGCTTGTTAAGGAAAACATAATTTTCGTTTTCTAGCTGTTACTAGCCGTTAGAAATGAGATTTTTAGCACGATTTGAATTGTTTTTATGCTCTATAAATGCTAGACTTCAGATCTTTTTTCCTGTAAATTATTAAGTATTTTATATTATTTTTCAAGTAAAATTCTCAAAGTTTTCTTTTTTCAAAATATCTCAATTTTTTTGCCATTGTTTCTAAAATTCTTGTGCTTATTTTCTCAAATCTTCTGAGCAATTTTATTCTCCTTAATACTTGTTTTAATCTCTATTTTGAAGTTATATCTTTAAGAGATTTAAATCAGGTCTGATTTTTGATCTCCAAATGTTTTTAAGTTCTACATTTTTGAGATCACATCCACTCCTATAGCAATGACATACACAAGGGCTTCATCAAGTGGCTATAGGTATTTGTAAAAAATTCAAAGGTTGTAAGTATCTCTTACTTAGGTATTAGTAAGAGGGATTTTCTCATTGTAGGTGAGAGTTTGTAAATCCTAGTTGGAGGCTAGGTAGTGAGTGAACTCTTATTGTGTAGGCAATGTATTTGTAAAAGACCTCGGTTTGTGAGGCAAGGAAAAATCCTCATTAGACGTGATGTGGTTTGTACTATTTACCAAAAATAGTGGATTGAAGCCCGAGAGAGTTCGGTGACTGGACGTAGCCCTGGAGGGGTGAACCAGGATAAAATTACTGTGTTTGCGAATTGTGCTATATTTCTCTTACTTAAATTTATTTCCGCTACATATCTTTATCATTGCAAGTATTATTTTTTGATTAAGATAAAATTAGGTAACACTAATTTTGATCTTAGGGAGAAAATTCTAGAGGAGTTATAATTTTTCGAAAAATACTATTCACCCCATATAGTGTTCTCTTTGCCATCGCAGGTTACAACACGGTTAGCTGTTTTGGTGCTTCTCTGCATTCGGTTTTACTGTTGAACATCTGTCCATGTCTTCAATAATTATGACTTGCAGGCAACCATCTTCTGATCTGCCAAAAGCAAAAGTTACAATTATATTTCGAAAATGTGTCCTCAAAACCTGTTGTGCAAACCGGGCATGTCGTCCTACCTTTTGTCAACCAACCAGATAGATTAGCATACGCGGAGAACTCATTAATGGTCCATAAAACAATAACACGCATGCAAAATTTTTGTTTTGTAAAGGCATCAAAAGTGCACACACCTTGTTTCCATAAAAGCTTCATATCATCAATTAACGACCACATGAAAACATCAATATCATTTCCAAGTGAGTATTTCTCAGGTATCAAGAGTGACAGTATCATGTATGGTTGCTTCATGCCCGTATGAGGTGGCAGGTTATACGGGGTCTACAACACTGGTCAAGTGGACCAATCAGAGCCCATAACCCCAAACGGATTAAAACCATCATTTGTGAGACCACGCCTAAGATTCATCGACTCTTTTGCAAAGTCGGGATAAAATACGATCGATATGATTTCATGCTTTCCCATCAGCAGGATGCCTCAATTTCCCCTCATCTATGCAGTCTGTTGCGTGCCATCGCATTTTTTCTGCCAATTCAGCAGACATGAAAAACCTCTGCAGCCTTGGAATAATTGGAAAATAACAAAGAATCTTTGTCAAAGTCTTCTTATTATTTTGGATTGTAGGACCATTCTTGTTTGACCATGTTTTTTGTTCTACTGACCACTGTGGTACATGACACATTGGACATTTGTTTATGTCTTTGTTGTCTTTGTATTATACAATGCAATCATTAGGACATGAGTCAATTTTCTTGCAACCGAGCCATAACATATTAATGATTTTGCTCGCTTCATAATGAGTCGCTGGAATGCTTTCCTTACCACCAGGAAATGTCCTTCTCAACAAATCTAATAACATATCAAAATATGTAATCGCCATTCTGCTACGTGTTTGGAAATGCAGAAGTCTAATCATGAATGATAGCCTCGTGAACTCTGTGCATCCTTCGTATAAATCCAACTCAGTATCCTCCACTAATTTCATCAAGCGATCAAATTCAATGAAGTGAAGATCATCATCTGAACAGTTTTTGCCCAGAGCACCAATATCTTCCAACATGGTATCTATGTCATCTGCATGTTGATCTCCATGCACACTATGCTCTTCTGCCCGAAGTATCTCCACGGTTACGGCACCTTCACCATGGTAACTCCAAAATTTATAGTTGGGGTCGCACCCTTGAGAAACCAAATGGACATGAATAATTGACTTATAAAGGATCTTAGTGTTTTGGCACCTCTTGCAAAGGCATCAGATTTGCCACTTGACAAGTGTATATGGTTGTCATCAGAGTATGTTAAGAACCCATTTATCCCCTCTATGTATCGTTAGCATCCAGTTATAGTTGTCACCGATAGTTCTAAAAATGAATTGTCAGGAACCACTTGCATATGTAATTGACGATGAAATTTATATGTTTATTTACTATCACACATTTATGTACTGTGATTTTGTGTGCACTTTCTTTTCATTACCGACTGTAAAGGGGAAGACTTCTATCCCATAAGATATGTAATGCATCACATAATCTTATATCCTATTTTATGTGTTTATGTGTTCTTTTCGTGAGAATTCCGACAGCACATATCCACTGTAGCGGGAAGAAAACATATTTGCAACTTCTTCCCGCATTTGTACTCGAAGAATATTGGATAGGTGCTGTCAAAATTCTCACAAAATGGAAGAAAACACAAATGCATAAAATAGGATACAAGATTAATACACGTTGCATTTGCATTTCTAAACCGTCCATACTGGACAATCAAATAAATATTTATATGTAAATTTCTAATCACATGCGTCCACGAACCAGTTGTCCGATCCGAACACGAAGGTTTCGATATCATCAACCGATCAGTGCACGCATGTGATTCATGAATACTATATATAGCATTTATGGGACGTGGAAAACTACGGCTCGACTTAATCTACGTGTGCGCATGCATGTTTATATAGTTTTTATGGGTAGGATGAGGGGGTTGCGCGTCCTCCTCTACGTGAATTCATAATAACATAATTTCAGTTTAAATTAATATTAGGGAGGGGTAGGGAAGGGGGTGTGATGCGATGGGTGGGGGTGTGTGTGTGCGCGCGTGTGTGAAGGGAGATGAGGGTGGGGGTAGGCGGGAGGGGGAAAATTGATGTCATATTACCACATGCCAGTTATGAGTGGGAAAACCTCAGACTTCAGGACTATAAATCCGTTGCTGAGTATAAATCTGCACTTCATAATATCACCTCACGCCTGAAGTTGTGCGGTGAAAAAGTGACTGCGCATCGCATGTTGGAAAAGACATTTACCTCGTTTCACGAGAAAGATGCAATCCCCATGCAACAGTATCGTGAACGCAACTTCACGAATTTCTCTAATTTGATCTCTTGCCTTCTTAGGGCAGAGCAGAATAGAGAAACTTCACATGGAAGCGTAAGAACACTGATCCAGTGTCTATTCCTAAGAAGAACTGGGAGGATAAATGCCATAAATGTGGCATGACTGGACATTGGTCCAGAAGCTACCGCACTCCTCGGCATCTCCAGGATCTGTATCAGGCAAGCCAGAAGTCTCAGCCTGAAACAAACTTGGCGACTGTTCAACCGCTCACCAAGTTCACTGCAAAAGATTTCGGAAATGACGACCTGCTCGATTGAGCCCCACCATATATCTATGCATTTAAATTTCTGTAGCTTCATCTGTAGTTTGATTTGAAAGCACTTTTATTTGAATGTCAGTTTTTCATTTACTTAAATAAACTTTCATTTTTGCTTATATATAGAAGAAGTATGAGTGCCTAGTGGACAGTGCCTCAACGCACACTATCCTTCGTGATCCATGGCTCCATGCTATTTTTATAGCTAAAACAAATATGACGGTCCCGTTATTACGATTTCAGGATTGTCCAACATAATCGAAGGATCTGGGGAAGCAATCATATTGCTCCTAAATAACACAAGACTTAAAATACAAAATGCATTATTCTCTCCAAAATCCAATAGGAATCTCTTAAGTTTCAAAGATATTCGTTTTAACGGATATCACTTAGAAACTAGAGATGAAGAAAACATTGAATATGTGTACGTGACTCGTCAAGAAGATGGCTAGAAGTCCATCTACGAACGATTTAATGGACTCCCGTCGGGTCTCTACCACACGTATATTCAACCAATAAAAGCCAATATGACTGAGCACCAGAAGTGCCTTTCGTTGCCAGAGTTTCAACTCTGGCACAATAGACTTGGTCACTCTGGATCAGCTATGATGCGTTGCATTATCTCTGAATCCCGCGGATATAATTTGAAGAACCTGAGGATTCTTCAAAAGGGTGAATTTCCTTGTCCCCCTTGTTTTAAGGGAAAACTAGGGCTGTTTACGAACAGAACGTTCGACGAACTACTCGTGAACAAGCTCGGTACATGTTCGTTTACGTTCGTTTAGGAAGCTTAATGAACAAGCTTGAACCGATTTTTAGAGCTCGGCTAGTAAACGAACAGAGCTTGAACATAACCGTGTTCGTTCATTTATGTTCATGAACAAGCTCGTTAAGTGTTCGTGAACAAGCTCGTTAAGTAGTGTTCGTGAACAAGCTCGTTAAGTGTTCGTGAACGAACATGTACTCAAAATAGTAAATTTAGACAAATACTATATTTTTTATTATGCTTGTAATGGATGCTTGTAATGGGATATATTGAGCTATTATGCTGGATTTATTTGTTTTTGTCCTGCAAATATTTAATCCTTTTTTTAATTGATTTAGTCATTAACAATAATGTTTAAATATTATTATTCCTGATTAAAAATTAACGTTCGTTCGTTTGTTTGAAAATCTGTTCATGAACAAGATTGATTTGTGTTCACGAACAAGCTCGATAAGACTTGTTAACGAACAGAACGTTCGATTAACTACTCGTGAACAAGCTCGGTAAATGTTCGTTTACGTTCGTTCGGTAAGCTTAACGAACAAGCTTGAACATGTTTTTAGAGCTCGGTTAGTAAACGAACAGAGCTTGAACAATGATTTTGTTCATGAACAAAACCAAGCTCAATGTTCAAGCTCGTTCAAGCTCGTTCGTCAACAGCCCTAGGGAAAACTAATAACGAGACCATCCCTCCGAAAAGTGGGATTAGAGTCTGCTGGCTTCCTAGAGAGAATTCATGACGACATTTGCATGCCTATTCACCCCGCAAGTGGCCCATTTCGGTATTTCATGGTACAGATTGATGCATCCACAAAATGGTCTTATGTGTGCCTATTGTCCACTCGCAACCTAGCTTTCCCAAAGCTGTTGACACAAATAATTAGGTTACGGGCTCATTTCCTCGATAATCATATCAAGAAATTACGTCTTGATAATGCGGGCGAATTTACTTCGCAAGTCTTTGAAGACTATTGCCGGGCAACGGGTATTGAAGTTGAACATCCTGTAGCACATGTTCACACCCAGAATGGATTAGCAGAGTCTCTTATAAAGAGACTCCAATGGATTGCACGTCCATTGCTCATGCAATCCCAGTTGCCTCTGGATGCTTGGGGCATGCTATATTGCATGCTGCATCGCTGATTAGGATAAGGCCCTCAGGTGGCCATATATTATCCCGATGCAGCTAGCATATGGTGCACCCCTAGATATCTCTCATTTGAGAGTGTTTGGTTGTTCGGTTTATGTCCCTATAGCACCACCTTAGAGGACCAAAATGGGTCCTCAGCATCGCCTTGGTATCTATATTGGGTTTGATTCGCCCTCTATTATTAGATACTTGGAACCTCGTACGGGGGACACATTTAAGGCATGTCTTGATGACTGTGAATTCGATGAGAAAGCCTTTCCATAACTGGGCACAGAGTTTAAGAAGCCTGATGCTTCCGAGACCATTTCTTGGGACAATAAGTCTTTGTCTCTTTATGATCCGCGTACTAATCTGTGTGAAGATGAGATCATGAAGATCCTTCACATTCAGAACACAGTACACCTTCTACCGGATAAATTTACGGACAACCAGAAGATTGTTCGTTCACACGTCCATGCTGCCAACACGCCAGCTAGGCTTGACATCCCCAACGATGGATGCAATCCACCTACAGCAGAATTGGCTGTACCTCAATTGAAAAGAGGACGCCTGCAGGTTCAAAAGATAAAGTTCCTCGAAAGAGAAAGATTCCTGGTGATAATAAGATGATCCCTCCACAGAATGCTGAGCTCAGACCAGCAACCTCTCCTCTCCTTATTTCTCCTGCAGAGGAAACACTAGGAGAAACATCATTAAATTACGTACGTACTAGAGAGGTACTGGACAGAAATAGCACAGTCGTCGACGACGATTTTGCGTTCTCTATTGCCGTTCACGTCGCTGAATACGACGATGACGTCGAACCACGATCTCTAGCGGAATGTAAACGCAGAGATGATTGGCCAAAGTGGGACGAGGCAATAAGAGTAGAGCTGGACTCACTCTTGAAACACAAAGTCTTTGGACCAGTAGTCCAAACACCTGTGGGATACAAGTGGGTCTTCATCAAAAAAAGAAATGAAGAAAATGTTGTCACGCCCCGCTTACCAAAACTACGGAGGCGAAGCGTGACAAAGGCCCGCTTGGGCCGGAGCTGTGAAGCTCGGACCCAATAAGCGTCTGTAGGGGTACCATTTTAAAAGATTCCAGGTTCTTGCATTTATAAAATTCGTAACAACAGAAAGTACTGAAAGGAAAAGCATTCATTTTATTCCATCAAGATATCCAGAAGTACAAGAGTCTAATAAAGGAAGTAATGCCCAGCATGGCAACAACGAGAAAGTAAACTACTGGTGCAAGCACCCAATCTAGGCAGAAAAGTAAACGGTGCTATGCACCCGAACTAGAAAGCATGAAAAACTCTGAACTGCAACGGTGAGGGACCTCTAAGATTGGGCCTCGTCAGGTACGTACTCTGGGTCGACGTCCTCTGACTCCACGTACTCATGAATGTCCGGCTCGTCCACGTGCTCTGGCTCAACACCTAACGTACAACACCCAAGAGAAAATGAACTGTACGTCAGGTAAAGTCTACAAGAAAGGGTTAGACTCTACTGCAAGTGTAATATAATTTAGAGCAACATTTTACTGGTTGATTAATATGCTGGGGTAATGACATGGTAGAAAGTAAAACGGTGCTGGAAAGTAAACGAGACAGACAGTAGCCGTAGCGTCTGCTACCAGCTACGTGACTAAACTAGACGGGACAGAACAAGACAAGAAGTACCATGTGTGTCACGAAGGTTCACGCCTTTTGGTCTGTACCGAGGGAATGCTCAACCTAGTGCACGGGACAAGACAAGACAAGACAAGAAGTGTGTCACTAAGGTTCACGCCTTTCGGTTAGCGGTCAGCACCTTCTCAACCGAGGGAATGCTCAACCTAGTGCACGGGACAAGACAAGACTAAGGAGTGTGTCACTGAGGTTCACGCCTTTCGGTTAGAAGGCGGCCATCACCTTCTCAACCGAGGGAACGCTCAACCTAGTGCACGGGACAAGACAAGACAAGAAGTGTGTCACTGAGGTTCACGTCTTTCGGTCTGTACCGAGGGAACGCTCAACCTAGTGCACAACTCGAGACAAGACAAGACTGAGGGTGACAAGAGAGATTCACGCCTTTCGGTTTGTGGGTGGCCAAACCCGCCAAGCCGAGGAAACGCTCAACCTTCCTCCACCCAAAGTGCTCAAGACGAGACAACCAGAGATCACCCTCGCATGGAGGGCACCTGAAACGCCCATAGGCTTTCGTGACATGACATGACGGAGTTGAGGGAAGGTTCATTCTAGGGTGTCCACACGCACGCACACAAATAAAAACCCTAAGGTGTCAGTTGTTGTTGTTATGCTTAGACTTCGTCGTCAAGTCTAAGCTGTCAAGGGGGACCCGGACGCAATCATTTCACGTCCGGTTCTCTTTGTTTACGTTTTAATAGTTCTAAGAGTCTATGGCCTAAACACGGCCTAAAGTACAAGTGAGTATACTTGCCTGTGGTGGCGAGTGCGTCGTCTGTCCGGAGCGTCCCGTCGAAGCATCACGTCGGCGATGATCCGTCTGAAACAGGATAACGGCGATGTCAGATCGTGATTTTCCGTCAGTCCTATTACGGTTTGTTTTTAAATTTGGCGGGACTACCCTAACAGTCAAAAAGTCACATCTTTTTGATGATTCGTTCAGTCTAGATCGACGTCTACCCTATGTGCACAGAAATTCAGCTCGTTCGTCGATTTCTACGCTGGACAACATTTTAAAGATGCAGAAATTAAATTTAGTTTACGTTGACAAATTTTAGATTAGGTTTTATGTTTTGCTACGTGTGGGTTCTTACTACACATTAGAGAACTAACCTTTTGACGTCATTCAAAAGCGGATGTCGGGTCTGAATGGCGAAGCGTCGGTGTCGTCTACAACACCTCAGCCGCGGGTAGCGCAGCGAGGTACCTCTGGACAGCGAGGTGGTGGCACAAAATCAGCGAGCAAACAACGATCCTCCTGCCGTTGCGGGTAGCACAAACGGATCTTCACGACAATGGCAACGTCGGCTAAAAACACGTGTGTACGGCGACGCACGTGAACTCAGAGGGTCCAAGGGGGATGTCGATAGATGAAGTAGGATCAGTGGAAGATGCTCGGCCCGGTGGGTGGCCGACGGCGTGAGCGTACGGCGGTGGGTGGCCGTGAGAAGCCGGATAGGGCAGATTCGCGAAACGTTCGTTGCCGCGCGTCTCAGCGAAAATCCAGCGATGAACAGCGACAACGGAAAGTTGCAGAAGCTAAATGACTTCAAGATGAAGCCAACGGTGGTGGAGTTGTCGCCGGAGGTGGTCGGAGGTGGTCGTGCGCCAGCGTTGAAGAACAGTGCACAGATCTGTCAAAAACAGCGCTAGGTCTTGGTTTCAACGGGTTTTCCAGGAGCTAGAGATGTGGGATGAGGAAAAGGAAAATTGCAGATGATAGGGGGGTTCGATAGGAGTCCAACGGTGGTAGGGTGGTCGTCGTAGGTGGCCGGATGACCGGTGGGTGAGAGTTTAAAGCAGCGGCACGCAAACGGTCAAAACAGCAGCTAGATCTGAGTTTCACGGGGTTTTCGAGGAGATCAAGGCGTGGGAAAAGGGTAAGGGGAGTTGGAGATGATCGGACGGTCAGAGAGGAGTTGATCGGGGTGGTGGTCGGCGGCGGCGGCGACGGCGGCGGGCCGGCCGTGGGCTGTTTCTCCGGCGGCTTGGCTGTGTATCCTTGTGGCTTGAAGGCGATCTTTAGATATGGAAAATGGAGGAGAGAGCGGATGGGATGGATGTGGAAGGGTGGTCGACGGCCAGGGGAGGTTGGGGACGGCCTTGGGTGGCCGGAGAAGAAGCAAGGGAGGGGCGGCTAGGGTTTTGCGTGAGTGTTTTCAGTTTCGGCCTGATGGGTTAAAAGATGGAACTTATAGCTAAACGGCTTTGGGATTTTGGTTAATTAGGAGAGAGAGATAGGGATAGAAGGAGTGGAGTTTGAGATAAAGGAGGGTGACAATAGAGGCTGTATCATTCCCCATGATATGTAGGAGATATTTGAGGGATATGATTTGGGTCCTAATTAAATCTGAATTTGAAAAAGTCAAACGCTAATTAAGGGATGAAATTTGATTAGGGGATAAGTCCCATTACGGGCATCGGAAAAATAATCCGAAAATACCGGGAAGATCGCAGAGACGAGAAGTGCGGGGCTACGGGGGCTAGCCGCGTGCTAATCCTACAGAAAATTATTATAAAATCAAGAACTGAGCGTTGAAGCCAAAAGACCAAAACGCACTTCCCTTCAAAGCTGTTTTGCGAGAAAACGAGCGGTGAAATGACGATCCCAAAAATTACTATAAAATACTACACTTCCATACGGTCACAACGGCATATCACATCGTATATACCGAAACTAAGAAAGTGCCAAATAAAATACGCACACGAAAAGAGTCGTACGCGCAGAAAATACGAACGGTCGGAAAGCGGCCGTTACATTTTGTCCACCTTAGAAATGATTCCGTCCTCGGAATCACTTATACTAATAGTAATAATATCTATATACACTTATGCCCACAACTCTCATATCTACACATAATGATCGCTAATCCCTTAACTTCAAACATCGTTCCTCAGATAATTCGTCACAACTCGTCCTCCACTGGGTAACGCTACAACTAGAACCACATCTTGGCACCTGACTATAGATCCACATTACTGTCTACAAACTAACAATCATTTCATCCTCAATATCTATTCTCCATCATATCGGCTCATAAACCTATTCTCCTTAATCAATGAACCATCGAACCACAGCTATCCTTACCCCTATTATCAAATCTCCTAATCTTATTAAAATCCATCTTCCTAACATCCCATCTGTCTCAACATGTCGCATCATTTTTATTGTCTTCTCACGTCAACTCAATAATCAAGTCTTGATGCTTTAAATGTTCTACTCATTCTCACGACCACTCTAAATCATACTATACTTCGTAGCTACTCATATCTACCACTCGTCCAAGTTTCAAGTCTGATAAGTTCTCATCTCTCCGCATATAATTTCATCCTACCAGAATTCTCCATTGAGTCCGTCACACATCGGTATTATAAATAAGTCTTGGACACCTCATTCTTTTCATCTAAAGAAGTCTAATCTAATATCCTTGTGTTCCAAAATCAATTAATCATCGCCACGACATATCTCACCTCACTCTAAGCCTACACGCAAACATAATCATATAGCAATAATAACCAGTTCTAATACTATAACAACAATGAAAATAACACTTCAAAGAGGGAAAAAGAGGAAAGAAATTTTAAGGCCAAAGACATATTTTAAAAAAAATAACATGTGGGAAAACGTGTGGAGTTGTGCTAATGGATGAGGGAAGATAGGTGGGTTGTGATCTCGTGGACTAGTTTCAAAACTTTAAAGATTTGATTTGAAAGGAAACAAAAAGTTTTGAAACATACATAAGCAGCCAAAAATAAGCTAAACTATAGTATGAAAGACTAAAACTATGGAGTTACCTGCAATGACGACATCCACTGCTGTCATGACATATGCTCCAAGGACAATAGCTCCTCTCTGGGTAGGGGCAGGCGCTCTACTCCGCAGTGGGGCTGGTGCTCCGCCCTCCACATGGCGATACCTCGGGCAATCCCTGGTGACGTGTGTGGCGGCCCCACATGCCAGACACAATCCCAGCCTCTTCCTGCAATCGTTCTGACGATGTCCCAGCTTGCCACAGAAAAGACATTGCTCTCTGGTCTGGCTCTGAGCAGGTGCTCCTGGCCTCTTGAAAGGCACTGACTGAACTGGTCCCACTATAGACCTAACAGAAGGCCTATGCTGCTCCATCGGTCGCTTTCCTCCATCATCAGAAGGATCAGGTAGACGTGCCACGATCTCATGATTCCTGGCGGCATTCAGCACAGCTCCCATGGTCGAAAAATCTGCCGAGGACATGGAAGCTTGAATCTTCGGACGTAGTCCCTGACGAAATCGATCAGCTCGGTTCTCTTCCTTCTTCACCATATGAGGGGCAAAACGACTGAGCATCTCGAACTCTGCTTCGTACTCGTCAACCGTCATGTTCCCTTGCTTCAGATCCACAAATCGGCTCATGAGCTCCCTCTTAGCAGCCTTAGGGAAATACTTCTCTCGGAACTTGGACTTGAAGGTCTTCCACTCCACTGGCTTCTGCAGACGGCTCTCCTCAATGCGCCACCAGTTCCTAGCATTCTCAGCCAGCTACATCTTCGCTATCTCAACTCTGGTATCCTCAGGAATCTTTGCAGCTACCAGCTTCTCTTCTGTGCTCTGGATCCACTCATCAGCACCTAAAGGTCCTTCCTTCCCAGAAAAAGTCATCGGCTGAAGCTCATTGAAATGCTTCACTCCTACAGCAGCTCTCGGGGCAGGTGACGGCGGTGGAGCCTGGACGGCTCGGGCAGCCTGATGGGACTGCTAAACCAATTGATGTTGAACGTCCAACATCTCCCTCATGAGGCCCAGAAACTGACGGAATTCACTGCCCTGGTCTCCCGGAACTACATCCGTTGAGCTCCCGGCTCGGGTATTGCGTCTTCCTGCCATCCTATTGACAAGGAAGACCCAAATTAGACTCGTACACGATAACTGGATAATAAAAATGAATGCGAGTAATACTATTGCTATGAACTTTTATAATTACAAGACCTGCATGGGTCACCACTAAAACATGTCACGCACCGCTTCCCAAAACTACGGAGGCGAAGCATGACAAAGGCCCGCTTGGGCCAGAGCTGTGAAGCTCGGACCCAATAAGCGTCTGTAGGGGTACCATTTTAAAAGATTCCAGGTTATTGCATTTATAAAATTCGTAACAGAAAGTACTGAAAGGAAAAGCATTCATTTTATTCCATCAAGATATCCAGAAGTACAAGAATCTATAAAGGAAGTAATGCCCAGCATGGCAATAACGAGAAAGTAAACTACTGGTGCAAGCGCCCAACCTAGGCAGAAAAGTAAACGGTGCTATGCACCCGAACTAGAAAGCAGGAAAAACTCAGAACTGCAACGGTGAGGGACCTCTAAGACTGGGCCTCATCAGGTACGTACTCGGGGTCGACGTCCTCAGACTCCACGTACTCAGGAATATCCGGCTCGTCCACGTGCTCTGGCTCAACACCTGACGTACAGCACCCAAGAGAAAAGGAACTGTACGTCAGGTAAAGTCTACAAGAAAGGGTTAGACTCAACTACAAGTGTAATATAATTTAGAGCAACATTTTACTGGTTGATTAACATGCTGGGGTTATGACATGGTAGAAAGTAAAACGGTGCTGGAAAGTAAACGAGACAGACAGTAGCCGTAGCGTCTGCTACCAGCTACGGGACTAAACTAGACGGGACAGAACAATACAAGAAGTACCATGTGTGTCACGAAGGTTCACGCCTTTCGGTCTGTACCGAGAGAACGCTCAACCTAGTGCACGGAACAAGACAAGACAAGAAGTGTGTCACTGAGGTTCACGCCTTTCGGTTAGAAGGCGGCCAGCACCTTCTCAACCGAGGGAACGCTCAACCTAGTGCACGGGACACGACAAGACTAAGGAGTGTGTCACTGAGGTTCACGCCTTTCGGTTAGAAGGCGGCCAGCACCTTCTCAACCGAGGGAACGCTCAACCTAGTGCACGTGACAAGACAAGACAAGAAGTGTGTCACTGAGGTTCACGCCTTTCGGTCTGTACCGAGGAAACGCTCAACCTAGTGCACAACTCGAAACAAGACAAGACTGAGGGTGACAAGAGAGATTCACGCCTTTCGGTTTGTGGGTGGCCAAACCCGCCAAGCCGAGGAAACGCTCAACCTTCCTCCACCCAAAGTGCTCAAGACGAGACAACCAGAGATCACCCTCGCATGGAGGGCACCTGAAACACCCGTAGGCTTTCGTGACATGACATGACGGAGTTGAGGGAAGTTTCATTCTAGGGTGTCCACACGCACGCACACACAGAAAAACCCTAAAGTGTCAGTTGTTGTTGTTGTGCTTAGACTTCGGCGTCAAGTCTAAGCTGTCAAGGGGGTCCCGGACGCTATCATTTCACGTCCGGTTCTCTTTGTTTACGTTTTAACAGTTCTAAGAGTCTATGGCCTAAACATGGCCGAAAGTACAAGTGAGTACACTTGCCTGCGGTGGCGAGTGCGTCGTCTGTCCGGAGCGTCCCGTCGAATCGTCACGTCGGCGATGGTCCGTCTGAAATAGGATAACGGCGATGTCAGATCGCCTTTCCGTCAGTCCTATTACTGTTTGTTTCTAAATTTGGCGGGACTACCATAACAGTCTAAAAGTCATGTCTTTTTGATGATTCATTCAGTCTAAATCGACGTCTACCCTATGTGCACAGAAATTCAGTTCGTTCGTCGATTTTCTACGGTGGACAACGTTTTAAAGATGCAGAAATTAAATTTAGTTTACGTTGATAAATTTTAGATTAGATTTTACGTTTTGCTACGTGTGGGTTCTTACTACACGTTAGAGAACTAACCTTTTGACGTCGTTCAAAAGCGGATGTCAGGTCTGAACGGCGAAGCGTCAGCGTCATCTGCAACTCCTCGGCCGTGGGTAGCGCAGTGAGGCACCTCTGGACAGCGAGGTGGTGTCGTAAAATCAGCGAGCAAACAGCGATCCTCCTCCCGTTGCGGGTAGCGCAACGGATCTTCACGACAACGGCGACGTCGGCTAAAAGCACGTGTGTACGGCGACGCACGTGAACTCCGAGGGTCCAAGATGGCTGTCGGTAGATGAAGTAGGATCAATGGAAGATGCTCGGCCCGGTAGGTGGCCGATGGCGTGAGCGTACGGTGGTGGGTGGCCGTGAGAAGCTGGATAGGACAGATTCGCGCAACGTTCGTTGTCACGTGTCTCAGCGGAAATCCAGCGATGAATAGCGACAACGGAAAGTTGCAGAAGCTAAAGGACTTCAAGATGAAGCCAACGGTGGTGGAGTTGTCGCCGGAGGTGGTCGGAGGTGGTCGTGCGCCGGCGTTGAAGAACAGTGCACAGATCTGTCAAAAACAACGCTAGGGCTTGGTTTCAACGGGTTTTCCAGGAGCTAGAGATGTGGGATGAGGAAAAGGAAAATTGCAGATGATAGGGGGTTCGATAGGAGTCCAACGTTGGTTGGGTGATCGTCTTAGGTGGCCGGATGACCGGTGGGAGCAAGTTTAAAGCAGCGGCACGCAAACTGTCAAAAACAGCGGCTAGATCTGAGTTCCACGGGGTTTTCGAGGAGATCAAGACGTGGAAAAAGGGTATGTGGAGTTGGAGATGATCGGGGGGTCAGAGAGGAGTTGATCGGTGGTGGTGGTCGCCGGCGGCGGCGGCGGCGACGGCGGCGGCGGGCCGGCCGTGGGCTGTTTCTCTGGCGGCTGGGTTGTGTATCCTTGTGGCTTGAGGGCTCTTTAGAGAGGGAAATGGAGGAGAGAGAGGATGGGATGGATGTGGAAGGGTGGCCGATGGCCAGGGGAGGTCGGGGATGGCCTTGGGTGGCCGGAGAAGAAGCAATGGAGGGGCGGCTAGGGTTTTGCGTGAGTGTTTTCAGTTTCGGCCTGATGGGTTAAAAGATGGAACTTATAGCTAAATGGCTTTGAGATTTTGGTTAATTGGGAGAGAGAGCTAGGGATAGAAGGAGTGGAGTTTGAGATAAAGGAGGGTGACAATAGAGGCTATATCATTCCCCATGATACATAGGAGATATTTGAGGGATATGATTTGGGTCCTAATTAAATCTGAATTTGAAAAAATCAAAGACTAATTAAGGGATGGAATTTGATTAGGGATAAGTCCCACTGCGGGCATCGAAAAAATAATCCGAAAATACCGGGACGATCGCAGAGACGAGAAGTACGGGGCTACGGGGGCTGGTCGCGTGCTAATCCTACCGAAAATTATTATAAAATCAAGAACTGAGCGTTGAAGCCAAAAGACCAAAACGCCCTTCTCTTCAAAACTGTTTTGCGAGAAAACGAGCCGTGAAATGACGTTCCCAAAAATTACTATAAAATACTACACTTCCATACGGTCACAATGGCATATCACATCGTATATACCGAAACCAAGAAAGTGCCAAATAAAATACGCACACGAAAAGAGTCGTTTGCGCAGAAAATACGAACAGTCGGAAAGCGGCCGTTACAAATGTGATCGTACGCTACAAGGCACGCCTTGTAGTACAGGTATTTTCCCAAAGACCGGGGATTGATTATGAAGATACATATTCCCCGGTCATGGATGCGATCACTTTCCGATTCTTGCTTAGCCTATCATCTCTGGAAAGCCTAGAAATGCAGCTCATGGATGTTGTGACTGCATATCTATATGTCGATATAGATAAAGAAATCTATATGAGACTTCCAGCTGGGTTTAATTTACCCCTAGAGATGAAAGAGAGACCTCGGGACGTCTTCTTGGTACGGTTTCAAAGATCATTATATGGTCTAAAGCAATCGGGAAAGATGTGGTATAACAGGCTAAACATTTTCCTTACACAGCAAGGATTCACAAACAAAGAAGTCTGCCAGTGTATCTTTATCAAAAGAACGAGAACAGGATTTGTGATCGTCGCGGTATATGTTGATGATTTAAATCTCATAGGATCTCCAGCAGATATCAATGAGATATCTGAAAGCCTAAAACATACCTTCGAAATGAAAGACCTAGGCAAAATGAGGTATTGTCTTGGCTTACAGATTGAACACCTACGAGGTGGAATCCTGTTACACCAATCAAATTATACAAGGAAACTTTTAAACAAGTTTAGAATGGAACAATGTTATCCTTTAAGTACTCCTATGGTAGTGAGATCACTGGATATTCATAAAGACCTCTTCCGGCCGCTGAAAGAGGGGGAGGAGTTACTGTGTCCTGAAGTACCCTACCTCAGTGCCATTGGAGTACTTCTATATCTGGCCAACTACACGCATCCCGATATAGCGTTCGCAGTTAATCTACTTGCTAGACATAGTGTTGCGCCTACAAAGCACCACTGGAACGGAGCAAATCATCTTCTACGCTACCTCCAGGGTTCTATAGATCTGGGACTATACTACCAGAGAGGTTCCTCCTCCCAGCTGCTTGGTTATGCTGATGCAGGTTACCAATCTGATCCTTACACAGCAAAATTACAAACGGTTTTGTGTTTACCTATGGAGGGACTGCTATCTCATGGAGATCGGTAAAGCAAACCACCACAGCAACATCATGCAACCACGCTGAACTCATTGCGATCCATGAAGCAAGCAAATCGTGTTTTTGGCTTCGCTCCGTTGTCGAACATATCCTAGATGCCACTGGCCTGAAGATTGGTGATCTTGAGCCCATTGTCTTGTTTGAAGACAACATTGCATGCATAGCACAACTCAAAAAGGGCTACATCAAAGGCGACAGAATGAAACACATTTCTCCCAAATTCTTCTGGACGCACGATTTACAGAAGAACGAGGAGATCAAGATTCAACAGATCCAGTCCTGCAATAACTTAGCTGATCTTTTTACTAAATCTTTACCGAGATGTATATGTGTAAAACTTGTAAAAGGAATCGGTATGAGACAGCTGAACGACCTACAAGCCTGAAGCTTGTACGGATAAGGGGGAGTAACTTGTGTGTCGCACTCTTTTTCCTTAAGCTGTTGGTTTTTCCCACTGGGTTTTCTACAGCTAAGGGTTTAACGAGGCAAACACGATTACTCAGGATCCAGAAGTATTCACCCCCTTAGCTTTACACGCTAAAGACCAAAGTAATGAATGGATAAGGGGGAGTGTTATGAGTGAGTGAGGCCTTTGACATCCCCACCACTTTATTCCTCCATTACTCCCTACTTATTGAAGTAATTGGGACCTTTGATGTTCATACTCTTTCATATTCTATATGAAATGATTAAATATAGAACCATGGTGTGAATATACGGTTACTCTTTTTCTCCGAGTTATAACACGGTTTAAATTCACCGACAAAAACAAAAAAATAGTAAACAGTTGCATCATATGAAACCTACTGGTTCTCTTTCAATGAACCACTCATGCTTAATTTACTTATTATTAAATATAAAAAAAGGTTGGCTTCTGCCGCAAGTTTCTATCAGATTAATACGGACAAATAGGGCCCCCGTGAGCTAGGATAACGAGGCCCACGTGGCCCACACCAACACCGCAACGCGGCTTCCTTCTCCTTAAATAAACCCTCTCCGCTCCTCCGCTCTCCCCCCCACTTTCCAGCGTTAGCTTCCTCAACACAATACGATACAGTGGTGATCTCTCTCTCTCGCGTTCTTTGTATTTGATCAGATGGCGGCGATCAACTGCTCGAGCGCGTCGGAACCGTGGGCCATGTGGCTCGCCGACGACGCCCTCTCCTTCGAGGCCCAAGCCCTAACCAGAGCCCTCCAAATGCCCCTCTCCGGCGACGATTCCTCCTCCGTCACCGAGCCCCTCGCCGCCGCGTCGGATCCTGGCCGGCCCGCGAGACCGATCCCGGGCCCGAGGTCCGGAAAGATTGGGAAGCGGAAGTCACGTGCGAAGAAGCGGACGACGACGACGTACATCAACGCGGACCCGGAGAACTTCAGGGCAATGGTTCAGCAGATGACGGGGGCGAGGTTTGCGGATTTTGTTGATGGGCCGGTTATTAAACCGAAGCCCAAGAGGCAGAGCTTTCTTCTGCCCGCCACCGGGTCGCTTGATAGCTCTGATTTTTTATTGGACCGGGCTGGGCTCGGTTCGGTAGGCCTCGGCCTTGGGCCGGCGGAGGAGGCGGAGGAGGAGGAATTGGGGTTTGATGTGGCGTCGTTTATGAGCTTCCCCACGCTGGAATCATGGGGTATGGCGTGAACGGGAGGAAGCAGCACCTTTTTTTTTTTTTGTTTATTGGGGATTAAAGTAAAAATATTGCAGGGTTTTAGTTTAAATTATGTTTTTTGTTAAGTAGCAGGCGTCCGATGTGTATCGGATGGATGTGGGGGTTGATGTACAGTGGCTGTAGTGGTACGGAGGCTACATTTTAATGTAATTATTATTATTATTATTCTTTTTTACTTTCCCTTTTTATATGACGTAATAGCTGACGCTTTTTCCGCCTCTTATAATCTCGCGTATTTTATTTTATTTTTCTAATATAAGACGATCCTTCTCTTCTCTCCAGACTACGGTACAATTCGAACCCGACATCCTTAACCGGTATGGGTAGGGGCCAATCCGCGTCAAGTAGGATCCGAATTGATCAGTCCTGATCCGGATAAAATCCATCCAGGTCGGATATCGGTTTAGCATGTCAACCCGAATGATCCGAATTCGACCCGGTTTACTTTCTTTATATGTATAAAAATTTATATAATAACTTCAATACACAGTTGCAAGGGGGAGTTGTGCTTACACCATTTGAATTGTTGTCCTCTCCTTTAAGAGGTCTTGCATTTAATTCAATTTACATACAACTTTTTAATTAATTTTATTACTTCTGTTAATAAAATAGTAACATTAATTATACTTCCTTGCTGTCATCAGTGCGGTTTAAGCAACGAGCTGCTGGAAATTATGCAACACTTAATTAATTGCTGGTGGCTTTTAATAAATGGCTAGATATCGAAAAAGGAGCAGTTGTGTATAAGTCAAATCTTAACCCGACGGGTTAACCCGAACCTGACTCGGAAATTTTCCGGATCACTCGAACCCGACCTGGATTCAATCCGACCCCAATCCTGGTCGGGTTAAATCTGACCCGACCCGTTTGCCACCCGCTACCCTAACATCAGAAGAGTGCTTTATATATCCTCTCTTTCTGGAAAGCCTATCTTAAAAGCAAAATATCAAAAAGAAGTGATCTATTCTATAAAATACATCTTTGTCACCTATGGCAATGTCATATTCATATTAGATGTCAAAGCATATGTTGATGGGAAAATCAACCGACTAATGAATTTGTAGTATTGGAAAGCGAGGCTACAATGTTCGACTGATGATGATGGGAAGGAATTGTGTAACGGCCTGTTTTTCTAGTCGTATTTTGGCATTTGTGTGCGTGTATTTTTACTTCGTTGATCCAGTTATTTTCGTCCGAGTGACTTTCATCCGTACGTTGACGCGAGCACGTCTTTATTTTAGTTTTGTCGTGGTGTAACTATCGGTCGAGTAACCATAACTAATTAATTTTGATTAAGAGTTAATTACTAATTAGATAATTACTACTAACTATCACAAAAAAATTACTTTTTAACTAAAGGTCAATTTCAAATTAATTTATTATTATTATTACTTTTACTAAATTACATTTCTACTAAATTACTTTTAACATCTATTTTACCCTAAACCTAACCTACCCAATTGAATCCCACCGAAAGGATAGGTGAGATCCGACATATGTTTTCAAAGCCTCCCTACCATCAACTACCCCCTTCAAAGAGCTGTCTCCTCCATCCCTCATTCTTAAACCAACCTACAGAAACAAACAAACAACATCGACAGCAGCATCGTCTCAACTCTCCACCTTCAGCCACCATCCCTCCACACACTTCTGTAACACTCACGCATCAGGGAAGGAGAAAAGATAAACCGTTTCAATCTCTTCTCTCTTCAACCTCTTCCTCGTCCATCCAATTTTTCTCCATCTCCCAACAGCACCAACATAATCACCATCATCTTCATTCCTACAACCCCACCAAAAATCAAATGGAAGAAGGGTAAAATTGATATCAAATCTTCAAATCAAATCAAACCCATCAACCCCCAGCGTCGCCCGCGCCCATACACCCACGCCGAGCTCGGAGCCGCCGCCGTCCGCCCTCGAGAGCCGCCGGCCGCCCCGACCGCCCTCTTCGTCGCCTGGAAGTCACCGATGCCGCCCCGAGCTCGGATCTGAGCCGCCATGCCTCGGAACCCGCCCCCGCCTTGATCCCGACACCGATCCGCCCTCCGCGCCGCAAATCCCGCTCGCCGCCGCTCCTGGACGTCGCCGGACCACCCCTTAGCCGCCGTCGACCCCGTGCACAGCCTCGCGCCGCCCCAGGCCGGACCCCCGTGCTACGCCATCTCCGATCCGCCGTGCGCCCCCGCCGAGCCCCAGCCCGTGCACCCTTTGGCCTGCTGCAACGAAGAACCAAAAAAAAAAGAGGAAAAAAAACGGAGAACGAGAAGAGAAGACAGAGAGAGGGGGTAAGATGTTTTAATATATAAGTTTATAAGTTTATATAAGTTAACATGTTAAGTTATTATAAGTTATTATTATTATTCTTATTAAGTTTTATTATTATTAATATTATTAGTAAATTAATTAATATAAGTTAATGTCAAGTTTTTATAAGTTATAAAGTAAAGATATCTCTTATATTAACTAAGTTATGTTTTATCATCCTAAGTTAAGTTATAGTATAAGTTTATAAGCTTAAGTTATTTTTATTAAATTTTAAAGATTAGTTACTTAATTAGCCTAAGTTTTAATAAAAGTTCTATTAGAAAGTTAAGTTTTAATAACATGTTGTTAATAATTAGTTATAAGTTAACTTGCATCTTAGCCTATTTCGTGTAGCTAACTCGTTCGTAACTGTGAACCAGGTACACCGACCGCTTTTCAAAACACGCCTTTCACGACAAGGCGATTTTTGGTAACTCATCGTACCCTTGGCATGGGTCTTAAAAACAAAAACAAATGCATGCCAAACTAGTTTTACTTCATTATTATAGTGTTTCCATTTTTGAGCTGTTAGCTAAAATTGCACGGTATCGTATCGTAAATTGCACAGTATCGTAAAGGAAGAATTGGGCTACTTGACATGATTGACAGAAAATTGTGACTGGAAATGTAAAATTGCACTGACACTGGGTTTTGGGGTAACTTATAATGGCGAGGGTACGGGAGCGACTAGTCCAGACTTTGTTGTCACCGTGCGGGTTCTAGCAACCCATAACAGTGCCGGTGACAACCATCACAGATCACAGATCACAGATTATTGCACAGTACTCAGAGAATTGGTTCGCCCGGGTAGCACCCGCGGCAAGAGTTGGCCTCTTGGTTGCTTACTGTACCCCGCATTATAAGTCACAGTCTAGGTAAAGACACAAATAGACTCTCGCATCATAGTTACTTTTATCATTGCACTTTTAACTGCTAGAAATTGTTGATAGCTGTAAAACTGCGAAGTTTACTTTTTCTGCTCATTTTCTCTTACTATTATTGTTCGTACTTTACCTCTTTTCTTTTAAAATGCCATGCTTGTATATTTGTTTCAAAATCCATGTATAGAGATACTTTGAGTTACGTCTGATCCTGGCGACCCTTCTCTTTGTGGTGGACTCGCCAGATATCTCACAGGTCGAGGAGTTTGCACCAGAGGCCGCAGACGCTGAGTTTGTGGTTGAGTACGACCAGCAGGACCAGCAAGACCCTGTGTATTGAGAGTGAGTGTGAGAGAATTGCTTTGTTGTTTTCAGAGTGGTTTGATGTATCATTTGTACTTTCGTTTGTAATTTTCTTTTCCTGTTAGCTGCTGGATTGTAATAAGGTAGTGTACCACTTTCATTATCAGTATTTTGGCGTATTTCTGCAACGTAGCCTGTGTTGACTTCATTGGTGCCTAGCAGGACTTGTGCATGTTCCAAGCAGTAACGGGCCCCGTAAGTGGGTCGTTACAAGTTTGGTGGCCCATGCAGGTCCGCGCTAAAAGCCACATGAACAATACAGGAAGTTCAGAATATGTCGTATAAAATACGTGATGGAACTGATCAAACCTTATGAAATGCAGATAAGCCATGGAAAGGAACACTTCGGGAAGCGAAGACGGTGCCTTTGGATCCGGGATCAACCACCCGAATGAGGGTCCCAACCAGAATGATGCTGGCAATGGAGCCAACAACGGTTCGGGCGCAACAGCATTCCCGACTGCACCGTTGTCTGCAGAAGATTGCATGCGGGGCATGTATGCCCTTCATCAGTAGCTTGGACAGGCCTTGGAACAGGCTTTGCACAGAGAGCAACGAGCTGACCCAAGTGCTTATCACTTTCGAGGGATGAGCCCGAAGACCTTCGCAGGGACTGAGAGCCATCTTCAGGCGGAAGAATGGCTCAAGCGCATCACTGATGATCTGAGAGCATCTCAGATTCGAGAAGAAGCCTGGGTGGCGGTCGTCAAGAGGCAACTGACGGATGGTGCTAGAGACTGGTGGCAGGCGGTTGAAGACCGCTTGGGATTGCCGATTTCGTGGGATGTATTTACAAGTACCTTCAACGCCCAGTACTTTCCCCCACACGCAACGATCAAGATGAGGAAGAAGTTCATCAACCTGAAGCAGGGTTCGATGACGGTGGATCAATATGACGCTGAGTTCTCCAGGCTCAGCAGGTTTGCTCCAGAGATGGTTACAAATGCTTTGACTCGAGCCCAGCAGTTCCAGCAAGGGCTCAATATTAAGATTCGAAGGATGATGGTCGGTGCTAGCCCGACCACACATGCTGAAGTTCTGGCCATTGCTCGTAACCATGAGATGGTCGAAGAGGAGGAAAAGGAAGAACGCATGCTGGCAGCATCTGCGAGGCCCCTACCGACCCAAGCTGGGCCAAGCAGACGGCCACAGATGCACCGCCCTATTCAGCAGGTTCAGTTTAAGAGGCCAGGACCACAGCAGCAGGCCCTCCCGGTTTGCCACTTTTGCGGAAAGTCTGGACACTTCAAATCCGAGTGTCGAGGATTTTTAGGCCTTTGTTTGGTTTGTGGAGACCCTGCACACGTGGCTAGAAATTGCCCACATCATAAACCACGTGCTCCAGCCCCAGTTCCAGCTCCAGCTCCTCGTGCTACCCCGACTGTGATCGCCCCACAGCGTCCACCACTACCTCCACAGCAGAGGGTGTTCCATCAGGCAAGGCAGCCACCACCGAGACGCCAGGCTTACATCATGACTGTCGAAGAGGCCGAGGCCACCGGTGAAGTGATCACAGGTATAATTCTTGCATTATTAGAATATCTTTTCTTTCATTAGCATTGGTTGCTTAGATTAGTGTTTGAACCTAGGTGTCGTGCTAGTAGCTGGGAATCCCGCACTCTCCTTGTTCGACTCGGGAGCATCACACTGCTTTCTAGCGAGTCGATTCGTTCGCACCCATACCGTTCCTGTTACAACCTTATCTACTGGTTGGAACGTCAATACGGGTGGCGGAGTGATAAAGGCGACCAGTGGGTATCCTCAATGCCCCGTGGTGATTTGTGGGCGAGCTTTATTCGCTAACTTCATGATGATTGATATTCCGAACTTTGATGCTGTATTCGGGATGGATTGGTTGGGAACTTTCCATGCCACCATCGACTGTTGTCGAAGGAGGGTAGCCTTCGACATTCCTGATCATCCGAAGTTCGAGTTCGTTAGTGGGAGCAGATCTGTGGGACCGGTGAAGTACAAGGCCAAGTCGACCGAAGCAGTAGCAGCCGCAATGGACGCTGAGCCCGAGATACCAGAAGTGGTTCGAGAGTTCTTGGATGTGTTTCCAGACGACCTTACAGGTTTGCCTCCAGATCGCACCCTTAAATTTGCCATCGAACTAATGCCAGGAGCCCAGCCGATGTCCAAAGGATCGTATCGTCTAGCACCTTCTGAGCTAGAAGAATTGCGGGTCCAACTTGATGATCTACTGAAGAAGGGATGGATACGACCCAGTGTATCTCCCTGGGGATCTCCTATATTGCTGGTGAAGAAGAAAGACGGATCCCTTCGTATGTGCGTTGACTACCGCGAGCTGAACAAAGTCACCGTGAAGAACAAGTACCCTCTACCGCGCATCGACGATCTTTTCGACCAGCTCCGTGGGTCAAGCGTTTATTCAAAGCTGGATCTGAGGACAGGGTACCATCAGGTGAAGGTGAAGGATGAAGATGTTCCCAAGACTGCATTCAGGACCAGATACGGACATTATGAGTACTTAGTGATGCCGTTTGGTGTGACTAATGCACCCGCGGTATTTATGAGTCTCATGAACCAAGTATTGTATGAATACTTGGATAAGTTTGTAGTGGTCTACATCGACGACATTCTCATCTACTCGAAGAATGCGGTGGAGCATGCAGAGCATCTCAGGAAGGTTCTCGAGACCCTGAGAGGACACCAGCTTTATGCCAAACTTAGCAAGTGCGAGTTCTGGCTAAACGAGGTGGCATTTCTAGGCCACGTGGTGTCCGGAGCAGGGATTGCTGTTGATCCTGAAAAAGTAGCCGCTGTTCAAAACTGGCCAGTCCCCCGAACGGTGACCGAGATTCGAAGCTTCTTGGGACTAGCTGGATACTACCGGAGGTTCATCAAAGACTTCTCGAAGATCGCGGGAGCCATGACGCAATTAACGAGAAAGGATGTGATGTTTGTTTGGTCGAAAGCATGTGAGGATGCGTTCCAGGAGCTGAAGAAGAGATTGACGACTGCACCCATCTTGATTATTCCAGACCGATCAGGAGGATTCGAAGTCTTCTGTGATGCATCTGGCAAGGGACTTGGATGCGTGCTACATCAGCACGGTCGAGTCGTGGCATATGCATCCAGGCAGTTGAAGATACATGAGAAGAACTACCCCACTCACGATCTTGAGTTGGCGGCAGTGATTTTTGCACTGAAGATTTGGAGGCACTTCCTATTGGGTGAGCACGTGAAGGTGTTCTCGGATCATAAGAGTCTGAAGTATCTCTTCACTCAGAAGGAGCTCAACATGCGTCAGAGACGATGGGTCGAGCTCATGGCAGATTATGACATTGACCTTCAGTACCATCCTGGGAAAGTCAATGTCGTACCTGATGCATTGAGTCGTCTTCCAGCAGTGATGACCCTTACGACTCAGTGGAGGTTGCAGCAAGAGATTCGGGACATGGGTATAGAAGTGATTCTACCAGGGATGACTGCATCTTTGATGGGCATGCATATCCAGTCGACCTTGGTAGAGAGAATCAAGTCAACTCAGATGGACGACGAGAAGCTACGGAGGATTAGAGATCTGGTGATGGCAGGCCAAAGACCAGAGTTCAAGATTCATGCAGATGGGTCCTTGAGGTTTGAGGACAGGATCTGTGTACCGTCTGGTGCCATTAGAGATGAGTTATTGGAGGAAGCTCACAGCTCTCCTTACTCTATACATCCTGGAGGTACCAAGATGTACCAGGATCTGCGACAGCATTACTGGTGGCATGGCATGAAGAGAAGCGTCGCACGAAGCGTAGCGAAGTGTATTGTGTGCCAGCAGGTGAAGGCTGAACACCAGAGGACTGCCGGCTTGTTGCAGCCATTGCCCATTCCGGAGTGGAAATGGCAGCACATCACGATGGACTTCGTGACTGGTCTACCCAAGAGTACCAAGCAGAATGACGCTGTCTGGGTGATCGTAGACCGATTGACCAAGACCGCGCACTTCATTCCTTTCAGAGTGGGCCAGTCTACAGAAGTATTGGCCAAGAAGTACATGGATGAGATTGTGAAGCTTCATGGAGTTCCTATCAGCATTGTCTCGGACAGAGACACCAGGTTCACATCTCGTTTCTGGAGGAGCCTTCAGGAGAGCTTGGGGACTCACTTGAGTTTTAGTACGGCTTACCATCCGCAGACAGATGGTCAGTCAGAGCGTACTATTCAGATACTGGAAGACATGCTGCGGGCATGTATGCTGGACTTCAAAGGATCATGGGAAGATCATCTCCATTTGGTGGAGTTTGCATACAACAACAGCTACCAGTCTAGCATTGGTATGGCACCTTTTGCGGCACTGTATGGGAGGAAGTGCCGATCCCCCTTGAGCTGGGATGATGTAGGAGATCGAGAGTTGGTTGGTCCTGAGCTAATCACCGAAGCCGTGGACGTGGTTCGGACCATCAGAGAGAAGCTGCAGCTGGCTCAGGTCAGATACAAGCATTGGGCAGATGCGAAGCGTCGACATCTGGAGTTCCAGCCCGGTGATCATGTATTTCTGAAGATCTCGCCCAACAGAGGATTGATTCGCTTTGGTCGGAGAGGAAAGCTCAGTCCCCGATTTATTGGGCCTTTCGATATTTTGGAGCGAGTCGGAGAGGTGGCATACAAGCTTGCATTACCCCCTGCCTTAGAGGGAGTGCATAATGTATTCCACATCTCGCAGTTGCGTCGCTATGTGAGCGACCCGAGTCATGTCGTGGACTACACAGAGATCGCAGTTCGTCCAGACTTGACGTACGAGCAGCAACCCATAGAGATCATTGATCGACGCCAGAAGGTCTTTAAGAACAGGACTATTGATCTAGTCAGAGTGATGTGGCGTCGCGACTCGCCAGGGGAGTCTACCTGGGAGCGAGAGGATGAGATGCGAGGACGTTACCCCTACCTTTTCCATACCCCGTAGAGAATTCCGAGGACGGAATTATTCTAAGGAGGGTAGGATGTAACGTCCTGTTTTTCTAGTCGTATTTTGGCATTTGTGTGCGTGTATTTTTACTTCGTTGATCCAGTTATTTTCGTCCGAGTGACTTTCATCCGTACGTTGACGCGAGCACGTCTTTATTTTAGTTTTGTCGTGGTGTAACTATCGGTCGAGTAACCATAACTAATTAATTTTGATTAAGAGTTAATTACTAATTAGATAATTACTACTAACTATCACAAAAAAATTACTTTTTAACTAAAGGTCAATTTCAAATTAATTTATTATTATTATTACTTTTACTAAATTACATTTCTACTAAATTACTTTTAACATCTATTTTACCCTAAACCTAACCTACCCAATTGAATCCCACCGAAAGGATAGGTGAGATCCGACATATGTTTTCAAAGCCTCCCTACCATCAACTACCCCCTTCAAAGAGCTGTCTCCTCCATCCCTCATTCTTAAACCAACCTACAGAAACAAACAAACAACATCGACAGCAGCATCGTCTCAACTCTCCACCTTCAGCCACCATCCCTCCACACACTTCTGTAACACTCACGCATCAGGGAAGGAGAAAAGATAAACCGTTTCAATCTCTTCTCTCTTCAACCTCTTCCTCGTCCATCCAATTTTTCTCCATCTCCCAACAGCACCAACATAATCACCATCATCTTCATTCCTACAACCCCACCAAAAATCAAATGGAAGAAGGGTAAAATTGATATCAAATCTTCAAATCAAATCAAACCCATCAACCCCCAGCGTCGCCCGCGCCCATACACCCAAGCCGAGCTCGGAGCCGCCGCCGTCCGCCCTCGAGAGCCGCCGGCCGCCCCGACCGCCCTCTTCGTCGCCTGGAAGTCACCGATGCCGCCCCGAGCTCGGATCTGAGCCGCCATGCCTCGGAACCCGCCCCCGCCTTGATCCCGACACCGATCCGCCCTCCGCGCCGCAAATCCCGCTCGCCGCCGCTCCTGGACGTCGCCGGACCACCCCTTAGCCGCCGTCGACCCCGTGCACAGCCTCGCGCCGCCCCAGGCCGGACCCCCGTGCTACGCCATCTCCGATCCGCCGTGCGCCCCCGCCGAGCCCCAGCCCGTGCACCCTTTGGCCTGCTGCAACGAAGAACCAAAAAAAAAAGAGGAAAAAAAAACGGAGAACGAGAAGAGAAGACAGAGAGAGGGGGGTAAGATGTTTTAATATATAAGTTTATAAGTTTATATAAGTTAACATGTTAAGTTATTATAAGTTATTATTATTATTCTTATTAAGTTTTATTATTATTAATATTATTAGTAAATTAATTAATATAAGTTAATGTCAAGTTTTTATAAGTTACAAAGTAAAGATATCTCTTATATTAACTAAGTTATGTTTTATCATCCTAAGTTAAGTTATAGTATAAGTTTATAAGCTTAAGTTATTTTTATTAAATTTTAAAGATTAGTTACTTAATTAGCCTAAGTTTTAATAAAAGTTCTATTAGAAAGTTAAGTTTTAATAACATGTTGTTAATAATTAGTTATAAGTTAACTTGCATCTTAGCCTATTTCGTGTAGCTAACTCATTCGTAACTGTGAACCAGGTACACCGACCGCTTTTCAAAACACGCCTTTCACGACAAGGCGATTTTTGGTAACTCATCGTACCCTTGGCATGGGTCTTAAAAACAAAAACAAATGCATGCCAAACTAGTTTTACTTCATTATTACAGTGTTTCCATTTTTGAGCTGTTAGCTAAAATTGCACGGTATCGTATCGTAAATTGCACAGTATCGTAAAGGAAGAATTGGGCTACTTGACATGATTGACAGAAAATTGTGACTGGAAATGTAAAATTGCACTGACACTGGGTTTTGGGGTAACTTATAATGGCGAGGGTACGGGAGCGACTAGTCCAGACTTTGTTGTCACCGTGCGGGTTCTAGCAACCCATAACAGTGCCGGTGACAACCATCACAGATCACAGATCACAGATTATTGCACAGTACTCAGAGAATTGGTTCGCCCGGGTAGCACCCGCGGCAAGAGTTGGCCTCTTGGTTGCTTACTGTACCCCGCATTATAAGTCACAGTCTAGGTAAAGACACAAATAGACTCTCGCATCATAGTTACTTTTATCATTGCACTTTTAACTGCTAGAAATTGTTGATAGCTGTAAAACTGCGAAGTTTACTTTTTCTGCTCATTTTCTCTTACTATTATTGTTCGTACTTTACCTCTTTTCTTTTAAAATGCCATGCTTGTATATTTGTTTCAAAATCCATGTATAGAGATACTTTGAGTTACGTCTGATCCTGGCGACCCTTCTCTTTGTGGTGGACTCGCCAGATATCTCACAGGTCGAGGAGTTTGCACCAGAGGCCGCAGACGCTGAGTTTGTGGTTGAGTACGACCAGCAGGACCAGCAAGACCCTGTGTATTGAGAGTGAGTGTGAGAGAATTGTTTTGTTGTTTTCAGAGTGGTTTGATGTATCATTTGTACTTTTGTTTGTAATTTTCTTTTCCTGTTAGCTGCTGGATTGTAATAAGGTAGTGTACCACTTTCATTATCAGTATTTTGGCGTATTTCTGCAACGTAGCCTGTGTTGACTTCATTGGTGCCTAGCAGGACTTGTGCATGTTCCAAGCAGTAACGGGCCCCGTAAGTGGGTCGTTACAAATTGGTATGTCGTCGATCGAGGATGAAGACGGATCAATCACCTGATTAGTTCCACGAGCTGCCGAAGTATCTGCGACACGAGGAACCTATCAAACGTGGGTTGGGCTTGGGTTCGACCCTAAACCCCTCCGACGCTCAAGTTAATATTGAAGTCGAAGAAAGCTCGAATAGGTAGGAACGAACTTCGCGAGTCCGAACTATTTATGCCGAACTATAATTTAAGTAGAGAGAGCTCAAGCATATGTAATGATACCTGGCTACTTTAAGTGGAATGATTTTCGAACTTGTCTTTTATAGAAGTCGGGTGATTGATGACGATTCCTCGTCTTCTGAACAGTCGTCATAATGTGGAATATTAAGAGATTGTGCGTTGCAATCATTAATGGCAGAGATCATTAATGACCACCATTAAATGTTGTCTTTATTCGGCAACTGAAGAGTCGCGTATTTCAAGTGTCATAACGGTTTTGTCATTGATTCATTGAGAATCCCAAGAGTCGCACTCATTAAATAAGGTAACGGCAGCTTTCATAACTTGCCGAAGCCAAGGATTTGTGTTTGGCGTTGCCGATCTGATGAAGGTCCGACCTGATGAAGGTCCAGCCTTGTTTAAAAGCTCTGACTCCTGAATTCTGACCGTTGACGCAAGAGTATAGATCGTCATTATTAGTCGCATAGGTTGCATACGATCTAAATTTTGGTCGTAGCAGCATCCATAAAAAAAGCAAACCAAGGTCCATTATTTAAATGTTTGCCATTGTCCTTTAATGAAACCAAAGAGGACTTAAAACCCCGTATTTTCCTCAGTTTATGGGTTTGCCGTTGGTCTTTTTTCACTTTGTACATTCACATTTTTTGCATTTTAGCACATGCTTTTCCTATATTTACTCCAGGCGATATACATATACCCCACACACTTTTCTCTCTTTTTTCGGCTTGTTTTTGAATCACCGCGCACGAATTATTTCTAGTATATAAATATGTGGAGAACAATGGTAAATGGATAACACATGATAAATGGTAAGCAGACAGCACATGAAAACGTCACAAGATGAAAATAAACTGATGCGTTTGATTGAAGCGTGCACATTTGGGCATGTTCATTTATAGGAAAGTATAAATTGGTAAAGTTGAGAAGTGTGGAATCTGATGAGAGATAAATTTGGTGTAGTGTGTTTTTTGTTGGAAAGTGGGGTTGTATTGTGGAGTTGGAAAGTTGAGGTGGGGCCCACTCCGTGTAGTGTGTTCTTTTGGATTAAGAAAGTTGTACCAAGAAAGTGGTGTGGAGTCCACTCAAATTTAATTTGTTCTATTCAAACCTAAACTAAATTAGGGTTGTTGACGAACGAGCTTGAACATGGAGCTTGGTTTTGTTCATGAACAAAATCCATGTTCAAGCTCTGTTCGTTTACTAACCGAGCTTTAAAAACTTGTTCAAGCTTGTTCGTTAAGCTTACCGAACGAACGTAAACGAACATTAACCGAGCTTGATCACGAGTAATTCATCGAACGTTCTGTTCGTTAACAAGACTTATCGAGCTTATTCGTGAACACGTTCAAGAACATGTTTGTGAACACACAATCAATCTTGTTCATGAACGGATTTTCAATCAAACAAACGAAAATCAATTCTTTAATCAGAAATAATAATATTTAACCATAATTGCCAATGACTAAATCAATTAAACAAAAGGATTAAATATTTGCATAACAAAAACAAACAAATCCAGCATAATATCTCCATAAATCACATTACAAGCATCTATTCCAAGCATAATAATTGTCTAAATGCAATACAATATAAGAACCCAATATTCCAACAATTCAATCATCAATGTATTATAATGAACACTTAACGAGCTTGTTCACGAACACTTAACGAGCTTGTTCACGAACATAAATGAACGAACAGAGTTATGTTCAAGCTCTGTTCGTTTACTAACCGAGCTCTAAAAATCTGTGCATGCTTGTTCATTATGCTTTTCGAACGAACGTAAACGAACATGTACCGAGTTTGTTCACGATTAGTTCGTCGAACGTTCTGTTCGTCAACAACCCTAAACTAAATACATAAATCTAAATTAATTAATTAATATACTATCTAATTAATATTTAATATAACTAATTCGGTACGAATAGTGTAATAAAATGTGCAAATAGCGGGGGCCCACGCAATTAACGCTGCTTGCTTCGTAAGAAAGCCAAAAAAAATACTGGTTCGCTCCGATTGGAGACACGTGAGATTGGGACCCACACCGAGCCAAGAATCCTTCGTTTTCCTAGCTTTTTGCAGAGAAAACAAAATGGGTGTGGGAATCCTACTGTCACCTGCCACCTCAGCCTTTAATCCCAAATCAACATTTTGTCAAAAGAAAACACACACAAAATTCCCCCCCTCGAAATCATATGAACAGATGGTGAATAGCGTGTGAACAGTAAGTTTTCCTCATTTTCTCGCCAACAATCTTGCAAAAGAACATGCCCTTTATCTGTGACATGTATTTTCCCTCATCAATACTTGCCCGGAACCCAAACATCTTGTGCCACATTAATAATGTATGGTATTTCCCAAATACACGTCCTTGTCAAAATATTGAACCGCATCCCTCTCACATTTATAATCTACAATTCTTCCCAATTACGGAACCTGCGGTAGGTTCTTCGTACATTCCTTTGCTTTTGAAAAATGAACTTTGGTTTCCGGAAGGCTGTCTCTCTCTCATTAACCTCCCTCTCTCTCTCTCTCTCATTATTTCCCCTTATAGCTGTGGCTAATTCTAAGTCGCTTTCTCTCTCTACCCCGACGTAATAGCTGACGTTTCTTTTCCCCGCTCATTTCTTTCTATATTCGGTTTCTCAGATATCGATTTTTATGTACGTTTAATTGGACAGCATCCTCCAAAATATATTGTTTACAGTTTAGTCCCTCGAATTTGATAATCTGTTCGAAAAGAACCCTTTGGACATTTTTCCATCTTAAAGTTAACCGGGGTCTGTCTAGTCATGAAGGATAAAAGAGACGGAGGTAAATCATAGTTTAAGTAATGACTGAGAATATATGCACCTCATTTAATGAGGTGTATGGAAGTGTTATGTGCTTAAAATAGCAAAGACGTGAAAGAGAGAAGATGAGATATGACACATTTTAAGGTTTTTGTTTCTTTTTGAGAACTGCTCTCTGCATCTCAACAATTGAGGTGCATGTACGATTTCTTTCTAAAACTAATAAATATTTTACGTCATATTTTCCTATCATAATCTCAACAAAGTCCCACTTGCTCTCTCCAATGTGCACTGGGTTCCCTTCAAGTTCTCTAGGACATGGGGGCAATTGTTTTTAAGAATTTCTATTGGGTTTGATACATGTAGGGGCTGCCAAAGTTACATTGCCAAGGCTTGGGACTTGTCCCTTCTATCCTTTTGCCTATAAAGGTAACTGACTAAGTTGGCTTGAGTCATGTAGAGGGAGTGGTTCCAGGAGGTAACACAGAGGGCTATATGGATTAGGATCAAACGAGCAACATGTTTGGCCTTTCCCCGACAAGTCTTCTGTTTCAAATTAATCATTAATGATGGCTTTGCACCGACCATATGCATCCATACTGTTGGGATCTCCCTAGATATCAAGTAGACACTAGTCATGGCATCATTTCGGCCCGTCGGCCTCGGGCCGAGCTGGGGCAAGGTCCCCGGCCCACCAGCCCGTTGCCAACGGGCAAAATTTTGCCCGTTGGGCAAATAATTAAATTTTTTTTGTTTTCCTTCTTTCCTCTATAACCCCTCCCAAAAAAAAAATTTCTACACTCAACTCTACTCGTCCCATTTTCTAAATTCCAATTCTCAACATTTACGACGCTCTACAACTACAAGCTACTACCGTTCTCTCACTACTACCGTCTTTATAAGCTTCCCTCTCCGATATCTCGCTACTACCGTGCAAGCTTCCCTCTCCGATCTCTCGCTACTACTGGGCTCTACAAGCTTCGGTCACACTTAAACGTCAATCAGGTTCATGTAGTATTACTTTTATCTTAGCATAATGACAGAACTGTCTGTATCTAGAAATATTAATATGAACTTTAATTTTGAGAATACTGCCAATTATGAATATTATGATGATTTACTACGTAATAGAGAGATGGACTCAGCAACACCGGTCTTTGACCGTCTTATGACAGATGCTGAAACACAAGAACCTGAGACTCATATGGCTAGTAATAATCCTAGCCCCGTCATACCACAGACTACACACTCACCTTTTTTGCATGCTGCAAACACTTACACTAGTTCACCAGCACAAACATCATCTCCTGATTCACATATGCCTACACAGGCTACCAAACAACCCAAAAGAAAGGACCAAAGTCTGGTGTTTGGTATCACTTTTCATGTGAAATGGTTAAAGATTGTAATGGCATCGAACAACTTCGTGCCTTTTGTAAGATATGTAGAACTAGTTTTGCTGCCGCACATACTGCCAGCACTTCACATCTACTAAGACACATGAAATCTTATGCTAAAAAGATGCTAGACAATCCACTTTAAATTTATATGCATCATCTGGCTCTCTTACTAGTTTCTCATATTCTGCTAAAAATATGAGAAAAGAGATGACTAGATTAGTGTTAAGCAAAGAACTGCCTTTAAATTATGGTGAAAGCTCCGAATTAGAGCGATTCCACCAAAATGCACTTAATCATGTATTTAGAGAGTGTCTAGGAACACTCTTAGAAAAAATTGTATAAATGCTTTTTACGAAGAAAAAGCTAATATGCATCAACTTTTTATTAATCTAGAATCTAGGATTTCATTAACTTCTGATATATGGTCTACAAAGTGGGGTGGAGCATACATATGTCTTGCGGCCAATTTTGTAGATCATGAATTCATAATTTAGAAAAGAATTATACGTTTTGAGGTGTTAGAGCATGCACACACAGGTATGGTTATTGGTAGGATTTTGCTATCTATTTGTCGTGAGTATGATATAGAAAAAAATTAGCACGTTTACTTTTAAGAATTCTTCGAATAATAATATTGTCATTACCTTTTTACGTCAATTAAACCCAGATCTAGATGTGTTAATTTTTCATCAAAGTTGTGCATGCCATGTGTTAAATTTAGTAGTTCAGGATGGTCTGAAAATTGCTTCTGTTTATCTTGAAAAGGCAAGAAACCTAACGATATTAATTATAACTAATGCACAAAAAAGAGGGAATATATGCAGTTTTGTCGTAGTAACCAACTGCCTTATAGAGCACTTAAATTTAATGTTCCACATAGGTGAAATTCAACGTATCTAATGATGCGTTGTATGAGATTGAATAGAACCAACTTAGTGAGTATGCAAGTGCATACCTTACCAATAATATTAATCATGATATTTGTGATTATGAGTGGCTAATTATAGATGAACTTTATGATTTTTTTTGAAATTTTCTACTTGTCAACAAACAAATTTTCTGGTGTTTACTACCACACTTCAGTTCTAGGCTTAGACCAATTAGTGTTGATCTCTGATGTTATAAAAAACATAGAGATAATGAAACCATTAGGACTCCAGACCTTAAAGCAATGATAGAACTAATGGAGAGTAAACTCCGTAAGTATTGGAATCCCGCTCCTTTGCTATACTCTTTAGCGAAGGTTTTTAATCTCCGTTTTAAGGAGGAAGTTGTACTTGACTTATTAGATACCTATTACGAAAACATGAACCTTAATGCAGAATAACACCAAGCTAGTTTTAAGAGTAGCTTAGGATCACTTTTTGCTCTATATGAAACAGATATGGTAGTTCTGCACACATATCTGCTGTTTTAGCATCTTTTTCTGCTCCAAGCAGGCTCCGCCTGCTTATGGGGAAGAAGAAGCAAAGAACAGTTGACACCGATAGTTCTTCTAGTGAACTGTCTAGGTATTTGTCAAATTCTTGTCCCTTTACTAAAGAAGAATTGAATAATGAGAATTTTGATGTTCTGTCATGGTGGAAACAATATAAGATTAGTTATCCAATTCTTTCCATAATGGCTCTTAATTTGTTAGCTGTACCCATATTCACGGTTACTTTGGAGTCTGCTTTTAGTTCAAGTAGTCGTGTTCTTAGCAATAAGAGGTCACGGCTGAAGCCCAATATAGTCGAAGCGGCGGTTTGTGCGAAGGATTGGTTCAAGGCTAACGCGAGGACCCAACATGAGACTGACCTTTCTGAAGTCTCTAACGAAGAAGCAGAAGAAGAGACTTGATTGATGCTAGTCTTGCCAGATATCTTTACTTGAATCAGCATTTTATTACATATATTAGATTGATCTCTCTTGCAACTATCTCAGGGATGAGATTCCAACTTCTGTTGGATATCTGAGAAGCCTTGAATATTTGTAAGTACAGACCGCCACAAGATTTCTATTCATTTGCTTTTATTTCCAAATTTGTAACATGTTCATTTTTGTAGATTATGATAGAAGACTCAACAATTATTGTATGTCAGGCGCATTTCCACCATCTCTGGCACACATAACCATGCTTGGTGGAAATAACCATGCTTGTCTCTTTGTGAGTTCCCAAGCTTTCTCTATCTTTCACTCTCTCTTTCTAAAGTGAGTGATTGTTCTATGTGTAATCAATCAAAAATTGAATGAAGCTAAAGAGGCTTCTGTTTCTTTTCATTCTTTCAGGGACATGTCCTACACTAATTTGAGTGGGCACTGTTCCTATAATAATTTGAGTGGCACAATGCCCAGATTTCCAGCTAGGACATTCAAGCAAGGACTACAAGATCTTTGGCTTGCTTTTAGTCATGTTTGTTTATTGATCAAGTTAGAGGAGATTCGAGATTTGAATATGTAATTTATGAATTGATCATTCATGGGCAGTGCTCTTTAACTACAATTTGATCTTAAGATCCGTAGTCCGGGTTACTGTTTGAGTTCTACTGATGTATGCTCCACTTAACCATATGAAAGAACCGATGGATTGTTTTTGTTCCCTTTATTGATGGCACTATTATGTAGAGTGTGGTGAGACATGAAAATAAATTACGTTAGTTGCAACCATAGACTCAAATTTGGCAATAGTAAACAGTTTGGTTAGCTAGAAAAAAATGAATTTAGGAATAGAAGGAATTTACCCTTAAATTAGGAAACATACATATGGACACTGCAAGTTGCTGTGTGATTTTTGAATTTATGAAAATAGAAAAACTTGCCTGAAATTGCTGAACATAAACACAGATCCTATGCAGTTTTTGGTGTGTCTCTCCCCTATCAGATTCTTCTCTATTTTTCTATGACTTACATCTGGTAAGTTTCTATTCTCATACAATTTTTTATTCAAAAAGATTGGCTTCTCTATTATACAACTGAGGGATGACTTTGAATGGGTTAGCTAACTAGGAGAAAAGGGTCGGTAGAAAGATGGATATGATTGAATCTTGAGGAATAAATGGGTATGATGAGTGTTTGTAAAAAATTTAGTGTAAAAATCTTGAAATTTTATTATATAAATAAGTGATGTTTTTGAATGGGATTGATAAGACAAAAGGATGTGTAGAACGACGACTATGATTTAATCTTGAGAAATCAATGTGTATGACGATAGTTTGTGAAAATTTTGGAGGAACCCATAAAAACCCCCAAAAATTTTGGGGGGACTAAAATTTTTAGGGGTTTTGTGAGTGGGAGAGGCCTTTGGCCTCCTCACCACTTATCCCTCCATTACTCCCCCATCTTATAGTAATGGGGACCTTTGGTATCTATGTGTCTCTTGATATACCCTATGAATTTTATAAATGTAGAACCATGGCTATTTGCCATGGTTACTCTTCTTTCAACATTTCTCAACACATTATCAGCACGTGTCTTCTACAAATTTTGAGACACTAAAATTATTCTGAATCCCCTCTAAATCAAACTACTATGCGAAGGAATCTAATTGTTGCTGCGGCGATCCGTTGCGGTTTTTCGTTTCGGCGTTTCCTAGGCGTTCGGGAGCGGGATTTCTATCTGCGGATTTATCTTATTACGATCGTCCCTAGATCTTTGATCTGGAGATGAAGTATGAGCACCTAGTGGACAGTGCCTCGACGCACACAATCCTTCGCGAATATTGCTATTTTAATAGCATAAATAAATATGACGGTCCTGTTATCACAATTTCGGGACTGTCCAAAATAATCAAAGGATCTGGTGAAACAATAATATTGCTTCCAAATAACAAAAGACTTCAAATAAAGAATGCATTATTCTCTCCTAAATCAAATAGGAATCTCGTAAGTTTCAAGGACATTCGTTTAAACAGATATCATTTAGAAACCACAGATGAAAATAAAGTTGAATATCTGTATGTAACTCGTCAAAAAGATGGCCAGAAGACCATCTGCGAACGATTCAAGGGACTCCCGTCGGGTCTTTACCATACATACATTCAACCAATAGAAGCCAATATGACTGAGCACCAGATGTGCCCATCATTGCCAGAGTTCCAACTCTGGCACAACAGACTTGGTCACCCCGGATCAGCTATGATGCGACACAACATCACTGAATCCCGTGGACATCATTTGAAGAACCTGAAGATTCTTCATAAGGGTGAATTTCCTTGTCCCCCTTGTTTCAAGTGAAAACTAATAACGAGACCATCCCTCCTGAAAGTGGGATTAGAGTCTCTTGGTTTCCTTGAGAGAATTCATGGTGACATTTGCGGTATTATTCACCCCGCAAGTGGCCCATTTCGGTACTTCATGGTACTAATTGATGCATCCACAAAATGGTCTTATGTGTGCCTCTTGTCCACCCGCAACCTAGCTTTTCCAAAGCTGTTGGCACAAATAATAAAGTTGGGGCTCATTTCCCCGATAACCATATCAAGAAACTACGTCTTGATAATGCGGGCGAATTCACTTCACAAGTCTTCGAAGACTATTGCCGGGCAACTTGTATTGAAGTTGAACATCCAGTAGCACATGTTCACACCCAGAACGGATTAGCAGAGTCTCTTACAAAGAGACTCCAATGGATTGCACGTCCATTGCTTATGCAATCCCAGTTGCCTGTGGATGCTTGGGGGCATGCTATTTTACATGTTGCATCACTCATTAGGATAAGGCTCTCGGAGGTCATACATTATCCCCGATGCAACTTGCATATGGCGCACCTCCGGATATCTGTCATTTGAGAGTGTTTGATTGTGTGGTATATGTCCCAATAGCACCACCTCAAAGGACCAAAATGGGTCCTCAGCGTCGTCTAGGTATCTATATTGGTTTTGATTCACACTCTATTATCAGATACCTGGAACCCCTCACAGGGGACGTGTTTAAGGCATGTCTTGCTGTCTGTGAATTCGATGAGAAAATTTTTCCTAAACTAGGCACACAGTCTAAGAAGCCTGAAGCTACTGAGACCATTAATTGGGACCAGAAGTCTTTGTCCCTGTATGATCTGCGTACTGATCTGTGTGAAGATGAGATCCTGAAGATCCTTCACATTCAGAATATAGTACAGCTTTTGCCGGATAAGTTCACGAACAACCAGAAGATTGTCCGTTCACACGTCCCTGCTGCTAACACGCCAGCTAGGATTGAAATCCCCAAAGATGGATGCAATCCATCGGCAGCAGAATTGGTTGTATCTCAATTGAAAAGTGGATGCCCACCTGGTTCAAAAGATAAAGTTCCTCGAAAGAGGAAGATTCATGGAGATAATAAGATTATCCCTCCACAGGATGCTGAGCTCAGACCAGCTACTTCTCCCCTCCTTATTTCCCCTGCAGAGGAAACAATAGGAGAAACATCATTAAATTTTGTACGTACTGGAGAGATACTGGACAGACATAGCACAGTCATCGTCGACGATTTTGCGTTCACCATTGCCGTTCACGTCACTGAAAACGACGATGACGTCGAACCACGATCTCTAGCGGAATGTAAACGCAGAGATGATTGGCCAAAGTGGGACGATGCAATAAGAGTAGAGCTGGACTCACTCGCAAAGTCTTTGGACCAGTAGTCCAAACACCAGTATGTGTTAAACCTGTGGGATATAAGTGGGTTTTCGTAAGAAAAAGAAATCAAGAAAATGTGATCGTTCGCTACAAGGCACGCCTTGTAGCCCAGGGGTTTTCCCAAAGACCCGGGATTGATTATGATGATACATATTCCCCGGTCATGGATGCGAACACATTCCGATTTTTAATAAGCATAACTTCTCTGGAAAGCCTAGAAATGCAGCTCATGGACGTTGTGACTGCATATCTATATGGCGATATAGATAAAAAGATCTATATGAGACTTCCTGATGGGTATAATCTACCCCCAGAGATGACAGAGATACCTCGGGACGTATTCTCTGTAAGGCTGCATAGATCATTATATGGTCTAAAGCAATCGGGCAAAATGTAGTATAACAGACTTAGTGATTTCCTTGCACAGCAAGGATTCACAAATAATGAAGTCTGCCCGTGTACGGGAACATGATTCGTCATCATAGCTGTATATGTTGATGACTTAAATCTCATAGGATCTACTACAGAGATCAATGAGATATCTGAAAGCCTAAAGCATACTTTTGAAATGAAAGACCTAGGCAAAACAAAGTATTGTCTTGGCTTACAGATTGAACACATACGAGGTGGAATCCTATTACACCAATCAAATTATACAAAGAAACTTCTACGTAAGTTTCATATGGATAAATGTCATCCTTTAAGTACTCTTATGGTCGTAAGATCACTAGATGTACATAAGGACCCCTTCCGGCCACTGGAAGAGGGGGAGGAGATAATGGGTCCTGAAGTATCCTACCTCAGTGCCATTGGAGCACTTCTATATCTGGCTAACTGTATGCGTCCCCATATAGCGTTTGCAGTTAATCTCCTAGCCAGACACAGTGCAGCGCCTACAAAGCGCCACTGGAACAGAGTAAAGCATCTTCTGCGATACCTCCAGGGTTCAATAGATCTGGGACTTTACTACCAGAGATGTGCCTCCCCCCAATTACTTGGTTATGTCGATGCATGTTATCTTTCAGATCCAGGCACGACAAAATCATAGACAGGTTTTGTGTTTACCTACGGAGGTACTGCTATCTCCTGGAGATCGGTAAAGCAAACTACAACAGCTACGTCATCCAATTATTCAGAGCTCATTGCGATCCATAAGCAAGCAGAGAGTGTTATTGGCTACGCTCCATCGTCCACCATATTCTTCACTCCACTGGCATGAAGACTAGTGATTTGGAGCCTACTGTCCTGTTTGAAGACAACATCGCGTGCATTGCTCAACTTCAAAGGGGCTACATCAAGGGCGACAGGACGAAGCACATATCTCCCAAGTTTTTCAGGACGCACGAGCTAAAAGAGGACAAGCAGATTGAAGTTCAGCAGATCCAGTCGTGCAACAACTTAGCTGATCTTTTTACTAAATCTTTGCCGAGATGTATTTTTGTAAAACTTGTAAAAGGAATCGGTATGAGACAGCTGAAAGACATACAAGCCTGAAGCTTCTACGGATGAGGGGGAGTAACTTGTGTGTTGCACTCTTTTCCCTTAAGCTGTTGGTTTTTCCCACTGGGTTTTCCACAGCTAAGGTTTTAACGAGGCAAACACGATTACTCAGGATCCAGAAGTATCCACCCTTTTAGCCTTATACGCTAAGACCAAAGTAATGGATGGATAAGGGGGAGTGTTGTGAGTGGGGGAGGCCTTTGGCCTCCCCACCACTTATCCCTCCATTACTCCCCCATCTTAGAGTATTGGAGACCTTTGGTATCTAGGTGTCTCTTGATATACCCTATGAATTTTATAACTATAGAACCATGGCTTTTTGCCATGGTTACTCTTCTTTCAATATTTCTCAACAATGGGAACTAAATTCTCTAGAAGAACAAAAAAATTTGAAAATGAAAATGGGGGGGACACTAAAATTTTGGAAAGACCTAAATCTTGATAGAACTTTTGAGGTGAACTAATTCTGGATGATACTAAATTTTAGGGTGAACTAAAATTTTTAGGGTGAACTATGTTTTTGGGACGACCTAAATTTTTGGGAAACCAATTTGGAAAGTGAACATTTAGGAAGGAAACCCCAAAATTTTTGGGAAAAACTAAATTTTGGGAGGAACTTACTAAAATTTGAGAAAACTAAATTTTTTGGAAATTTTAGTGGAATTAATTCTAGAGGGAACTAAATTTTGGGAGAGCTAAATAATAATTATTGTGTTTTTATTAATGATGTTCGTTTAAAATTAGAAGATCCAAGATATTGAGGGGGGGGGGGATAGTTTAAATGAACCATGCCCTTAGTACACGGGCTATCATATGTGGGTGGTGGTGATAGAATTCACCCAAATCTGAAATTAAAGTGCTAAAACAGCGAATAAAAAGATAGGTTTTGGCTACAATAAAGGGGCAACCACCCTCCCAAGATGCCGATAAGCGAGGACGTCCGCACTCTCCTAATATCACTCGAAAAAATCTCGAAGAAATCTCTCAATTTATCAAAATAAGCATAAAGGAAATCGGGACGGCTAGCCCTCGCTTAATAATAAACCCCCCTTAATCCCAATTACCCAAAATACCCCCAAAACTAATCAACCAGGTCAAAGGGCTGCAAAGGGGGCGCGAGCGGCTAAGGCATTGGGCCGACGGGTGTGCGGGTGCACCTGCGAGTGTTGACCTGTGTCCCATCAATACTCCCCCCAAAGAGCCACCTTGTCCTCAATGTGGAAGTCTGGAAATCGCTGTGCCATCACGTCCATAGCCTCCCACATGCTCTCGTGCTCGGGCAAATCCTTCCACTGCAGCAAGACCTCGCGCTCTCCCGTGCACCCTCTACGTACCCCCTTCAGTGCCTCTGGCTCCAACCTCACCTCTATATCAGCTGTCAACGTCTTCGGAAGGGTGAGTGAAGGGGTGTGATCTCCGACCGACTGGCGAAGCTGTGAAACGTGGAACACCGGGTGAATGACCGATCCTGGAGATAATTGCAACCTGTAAGCAACTGGTCCACTCTCGCATCAATCTCGAAAGGTCCAAAATAACGCGGCGCTAGCTTCTCATTTCGCCTGTGAGCCAAGGATCGCTGCCTGTAGGGCCTTAGCTTCAGGTACACCATATCTCCTACTGCGAACTGCACATCTCTGCGGTGTAAATCTTCTCTTGCCTTCATAACCTGCTAAGCTCTAGCCAGATGGAGCTTCAGCTCCTCCAAAATCTGACCTCTCTCTGCCAAATACTGCTCCACATCTGATACTGGTGTCGAGTCCTGCCCGTAGTGTAGTAAGTAGGGAGGGTCCCTGCCGTACAGAATCCTGAACGGAGTCGTCTGAGATGCAGTATGATAAGACGTGTTGTACCAGTACTCCGCCCATGCTAGCCAACGCGCCCACTCCTTGGGATTTTCTGAAATAAAACATCGCAGGTAAGTCTCGACACTCCTGTTTACCACCTCCATCTGTCCATCGGTCTGAGGGTGGTACGTTGTGCTCCGTCTCAACATCGTCCCCTGTAGCCTATACAGCTCCTGCCAGAATCTACTCTAGAACACATTGTCTCTGTCCGAGACAATGGATTTTGGAGGTCCATGTAAGCGAATGACCTCTCTCAAAAATACCTCTGCCACTGACACTGCGATGTAAGGATGCCGAAGCGGTATAAGTATGCATACTTGCTGAGGCGATTAACCACAACAAATATGACTGTATATCCACCCGATTTTGGTAGTCCGTCTATGAAGTCCATGAAGAGGTCCTCCCAAACTCGATTAGGCAAGGACAACGGCTGTAGTAATCCGCCCGGGGACATCCCCTGGTACTTGTGACGTTGGCACACGTCACACTTTACAACCCTCTTCGCCACCTCCTTCTTCATCCCCTTCCAGTAGACCTCCATCGCCAGTCTCTGGTAGGTCTTTAGGACCCCGAATGTCCTCCTATGGCGCTGCTGTGAAACTCTTGGAATATAGCAGGGTTATATGTCGACGTCCTAGGCAGAACCAGTCTCCCCCAATATAATAGCTGGCCATCCTGTAGAGAGTACCCCGGATACTCAATCGACCCCTGCAGTAGAGCCTCCCGTATGCCTGCCAACTCATGGTCCAGCTCAACCTCCTGCTGTAGTGGCTCACAGTCATGTAGCACGAAAACTGCTAGCGTGGCCAACTCTGCCTCCTCTTGCAGTGAAAGTGCATCCGCCGCCTTGTTTTCCAGCCCCGGGCGATACTCGATCTCAAACCTGTACCCTCATCAACTTCCGCAGCCAATTTTGATGCTCATATGCTACCATCCGCTGCTCTAATAGGAACTTCAAGCTCCACTGATCTGTGCGTACTAGGAAACTCCGCCCCCAACAAGTATGGCCTCCACTTCTGTATGGATAGCACTATGGCCATCAACTCCCTCACGTAGACAGATCACAGTCGGGCTCTAGCGGTCAACACCTGGCTATAGTAAGCAATGGGCCGCTGCTCCTGCATCAATACTACTCCCAATCCATGTCCCGAAGCGTCAGCCTCTACCACAAAAGGCATGAAAAAATCTGGCAACGCCAAAACTGGCACGGTGGTCATGGCCCTCTTCAGGGCCTCAAATGCTGTCATCGCACGGTGGTCATGCTCCCTCTTCAGTGGCCATGCAATCATCCCATACCCCTCCACAAATCAACGGTAGTAACCTGTCAAACCCAGGAAATCCCGTAGCCCCCTGAGTGTGGTGGGGCGCGGCAAGTCTAGCATCGCCGCGATCTTCGCTCTATCTGCTGCTACCCCTCCTGCTGACACCACGTTCCCCAAATACTCCACATGTGGCTGCCCAAATAAACACTTCTTCTTGTTCGCAAACAGATGGTGATAATGCGGCTCCTGAAACACAACCTGTAGGTGGTCCAAGTGCTTCTCCAAGATATGACTGTACACCAAAATGTCATCAAAAAAAACTAGTACGAATCGCCTCACGTAAGGACTGAATACCTTATTCATAAGAGCCTGAAAAGTGGCAGGTGCGTTCGTTAAGCCGAACGGCATGACTAGAAACTCGTAGTGGCACTCATGCGTCCTGAACGCCGTCTTGGGCACATCCTCCCGTCGCATCATGATCTGATGGTAGCCAGACTTGAGATCTATCTTGTTAAACAAGGCTGTCCCATGTAACTCATCCAGAATCTCATATATCACCGGTATGGGAAATTTGTCTGGCACTGTCTCCTTGTTCAACGCCTTGTAGCCTATCTCCTTGTTCAACGCCTTGTAGTCTACGCAAAAGCGCCAACTCACATCCTTTTTCACTAACAGCATTGGACTGGAGAACGGGCTCACACTAGGCTGAATCACTCCCGCCTACATCATCTCTGCCACCATTCTCTCTATCTCATCCTTCTGATGCTGGGGGTATCGATAGGGCCAGACATTAATGGGGGACACGCCCTCTCGCAGTACGAGGGCATGCTCGTGGTCCCTTGGGGGTGGAAAACTCTGGGGCTACTGGAAGATCTCCTCAAACTGCTCCATCAGCTGTTGCACCTCTCCTGGAATGGGCTGCTCCGCACTGGCCTCAGCGCCTCCCTCTCCCGTCAACGAGTACAGCTCCACTAGGTATCCTCCTCCCTCAGTCTGAATGGTTCTCACCATGGTCTTCAAAGAGACCAAAACTCTGCATAGGCTGGGGTCCCCCTGAAGTATCACTGCCCTCCCAGCCTCCTGAAACTCCATCTGTAGCAGCTTCCAGTTCACTGTCATCACCCCCAACGTCTGCAGCCATGTCATGCCCAAGATGACGTCGGTGCTCCCCAGGTCTACAGGTAAGAAATCTGCGATCACCTGTATCCCCTGTATGGTCAGTACCAGCCCTCTGCACACTCCCTGACTGCTCTCATTCTTCCTCGTCCCCATCATAACACTGAAACTGCCATAGTCGATTAGCTGGAGCCCCTGTTGTGCCATCACTCTCCTGGAGATGAAGTTGTGAGTCACCCCACTGTCAATGAGCACGGTCACGTCCTGGTCGCCAACCTCCCCCCTCAGCTTCATGGTATGGTTCGGTGTGAACCCTACCACGGAGTTAAGGGACACCTCCGCCACGTCCAACTGATGGCCCTCAAGCTCCTCCTCCCCTGCCTCAGCTGTCTCCTCCTCGACGTCAGCCCCGTCTTCGTCGTCCTCTAACAGCAACACCTGAAGCTTGCGCCACGCGCACCTGTGACCCGGTGTGAATCGCTCATCACATCTAAAGCACAAGCCCTTCTGCCACTTCTCCCTCATCTCTGCATCCGTCATGCGCCTGAACTGCCCCCAGCCTGCGGTGTACTACTCCTCTCTCCAGTCTTCTCCCGGACCACCGAATCTGCACCCGTAATGGCTCTCTGCTATCCACCTGTCACTGACTGGCTATGACCTGCCGCCCCGCTCCAACCACCTCTGACCTTCCTATCCTCCAACTGATAGTCATCTGCCATCTGAGCGTACTCCATGGCCTCCATCAGACTCTGAGGCTTCTACATGCGTGCTGCTGCTCATATAGTGGCCTTCAACCCCTACATGAAAGTGCTCTCCATCGTCTCGTCGGTCACCCCATGCACCTGTCCTGAAAGGGCCTCAAACCTCTCTAGGTAGTTTCTCACCGTACCCTCCAGCCTGAGTGATAGCAGCTGCTCCCGCACATTCCCCAAGTGGGGGTCTCTGAACCTCTCTACCATCTGGTCCCTGATCTCCTCCCATGAGCAAAAGGGTCGCCTCGCGTCCTTCCACTAAAACCACGTGAGGGCCTTCCCATCTAGGCATATGCCATCTGCCTCCAGCTTCTGCTCCTCAGTCATGCGAGAGACTATAAAGAATCTCTCCGCCCTGTAGATCCACGAGACCGGGTCCGCTCCATCGAATATAGGCATCTTCAACTTTCTCAGTCGGTCCATATTAAATCCCCCTTGGTCCCCGCGCCATCCACCGTGTCTAGGCTGGTGGTAGTGTTGTCATCTTTCATGGTGTCGCTCGTCACCCCCATGTGGGCCTCCTCGGTCCCCATATCCTCCCCCCTCGCCGCCTCCAAACTTGTCCTCTGGCCTCTCCTGGAAGTCTCTGTGACCTCCTCCCCCGCCTATTGTGCGTCCCTCATGGTGCTGTGGTGGAGGATGCCACCTACCGTCGCCAAATCGAGGGTCGGAAGGATCCCGATACCCTTTGCCGTAGTCTCTGTACTGCTGAAATTTCCAGGGGTCCAATTCCTCCTCCAAATCATGCGTCGGTGCCTCCCGATGGGGCTGGTCGTCGTGGACACGCTGAAAATCACCCACACGCTGAAATTCACCCCCTTCTGTCTCGAAACCAACCCTCCCAGGCCCTCCGTGGCCTGGGAGCCCGCGGCCTGTCGCAGGCAGGCCCGCCGGCCCGCCTTGTACTCCCGGGGGCCCCAGTGGCCCCCTGTGGGTCGGGGGGGTTCGCCGGGCCCCCTGGGGCCCTCGCCGCCCCTGGGCGAACCCAGGGGAGGCCGCCGCCTCCTATGTGGAGGTCCTGGGAGGCGATAGGACCTAGGACAACCTCCCGCGGCCCCCCGCCTGTTTCCACGCCTCATGGGGGGTGTGGCTAGGGCCACCCCCTTGTGCTTCCACCGCTTTCCGACGCACTTCCTCCCTGTAATCGACCTTCCACGGCTTCACCTCCTCATCCTCGACGAATTCCTCCTCCACTAGGACATTTTCATCATCAAAAATCTCAACTTTTTCCTTTCCCTTGCCCAAAGGCAACGCCTTTCCCGCTGATTTAGGGTTCTCATCTCCTTTGTTGTTCGCCGCCAATTGGAAGATCAATTGCGCAAATTGTTCGTCGTGCTTTGCTTGATTCGTCGTTAATTGGTTGATGGAAGCCGTTAATTTCGCCATGGAATCATCGTTTTCCGCCAACGATTTCTTGATAGAATCGATCTCAATCGTGAATTTTGCCTCCAACGCCTCAATTTTGTCTTGTGATCTCGTCGAAGCCGCCATAGATCGGCACGTGCTCTGATACCAAATTGATAGAATTCACCCAAATCTGAAATTAAAGTGCTAAAACAACGAATAAAAAGATAGGTTTTGGCTACAATAAAGGGGCAACCACTATCTCAAGACGTCGGTAAGAGAGGACGTCCGCACTCTCCTAATATCCCTCGAAAAAATCTCTCAATTTATCAAAATAAGCATAAAGGAAATCGCGACGGCTAGCCCCCCTTAATAATAAACCCCCCTAATCCCAATTACCCAAAATACCCCCAAAACTAATCAACCGGGTCAAAGGGATGCAGGGGGGGGGGGGGGGGGGGGGGGCTAAGGCATTGGGCCAGCGGGTGCGCCTGGGGGGTGTAGACCCGTGTCCCATCAGGTGGATGGATGGAAAAGTATTCGTACAGTGACTCATTAGGAAATTATTTAAGGAGTCGACCTTAATACATATGTTCTACTAACTAACTATATAGATAATCCGATCTATTCATTGTGATTTATATGTCAACAAATATTTGTTTACAAAAAACCATGTACTTTTAATTTACTTTAGCCATGCATCATGTGGTTACAAAATGAACGGTTTCTTAAATATCGGACCAAATAGGACAAAAGATGACATTTGATCAGTGGTCAAAAAGTGTCTAAATCACATGATTTTTTTTGAACAACCATTTTGAAGTACAGAGATGATGATGGACGAAACAGATCATCCACAATGTAGCTTAATTATATGATTTTAAGACAACTCCTTAGATAATTTCCTAAGGAGTCATCTTAGAAACACGTGTGTGTGTGTGCGGGGAAATGTGCCTGAGGTTGACCTCAGGCAGCAATACCTGCGCACACCCCCGCTGTTCGGGGTTTATAAGTATTATTTTTTTTGAATTTTTTTTGCAGTAGGTAGATATACTTGTTATGTAGCTCTTCACAAAATTTCAGATCAATCCAACACCGTTTGAGCCTCCGTTCATCGATTTCAAAAACGCTGCGCAAAATTGTCAAGAATTCTGGACAGTTTTGCGCAACGTTTTTGAAATCGATGAACGTAGGCTCAAACGGTATTGGATTGACCTGAAATTTTGTGAAGAGCTACATAACAAGTATATCTACCGACTGCAAAAAAAATTCAAAAAAATACTTAAAACACCCGAACAGAGGGGGTATGCGCAGGTATTTCTACCTGAGGTCAACCTCAGGTACATTTTTTGCGCGCGTGCGCGCGCGTGCACACACACACACAGGAATATGGATGTGTATTGACAGCGTAGGAAATTTCCAGCGCTGTTAGCACGAAAATATTAGAAAATTTTAATTTTTAGGTTTTGTTTTACACATCATGGATAATTACCACAACAAAAATCATGTTAATCTAACACTATTTGACCCTCGATCTACCTATTACAAACTTAACGGTTTCGGAAGAATAGAACTTTTTATAACAGGTGGATCGAACGTCAAATGCCCTTAGGGTTTACCCATATTTGGGGTTTTGCTATTTTAGATTGTGTACAACAATCTTTAAAAAAACGATTTTTTAAAAGATTTTTGTATGATGCGCTAGAGCGCATGAATTTTCATATGTGACACACACACACACATCTTCATCCCTCCCTCTCTCCCTCCATCCCATTGTCTTTGCTTCTTATATAAATTTTCACAAGCTTTAGATTTAGCCTTATAACCACCTGTTTAGCTTCCTTCCTAGCTAACTTATATTTCTACACAATTTCCTCATCTCTAGGCTTCTGTAAATCTGTATAATATCCTCTGCTCTCATATAAGACCATCTTCAATCTAATGGTTTTTATGGGCCATCCGTTGCCTTCAGATCATCCACGAATTTTTCTTTAGCTACCTTCTTGATGCAACGAAACATATTAATCCCCATAATCTTGCTTCCGTCATCTAAATTCCAACTACCTTTCTTCATCATTCATTTTCAACAGAAAACAATATATATATATATATATATATATATATATATATATATATATATATATATATATATATATATATGCATGTTAGAAAGATTATCACTGTCATCAGAGGCTTAAAGGTGTTGCCTATGTAATTGGATCCTACACTTGTAAAAAGGGCGCTACTTGTTCCGTACACCTCGTTTGACTCTGATTTCCTACTAGCACCCTAACCAAACTTTCAATAGATTAAGTTGCTCTGTTGTGGAGCTAATATAAATGTTTGAAGACCATACAAATTAGGAGACTACATGACTCTTATCTCTGTTTTGCTCAGCAAATCCTTTAATTTGTCAAAGGATTTCCCACAAAAATAAGAAATAAATAATGGAGCTAAACATATATCAAAGTGAAATTTTCACAAAAAATTGAACACAATTTTATGATCATGCCATCAACCTGATATCTCATTTTTGCAGTTCTGATTAATTCATAGCTAATAAAAATGTGTGCTTGAGAAGAATGTTCAACAAGACCCAAGGAGGGACTCAGTGGCAGGAAGACCTAACTTATCTGTTATGTAATTTAAGCTCCCAAAATCATAGAGAAACAATCCAAAAAGTTTGGAATACTACAAAAGAGTTAATGAGAATGGAACCTTGAAAAGGTTTTATGTTTCATACTGTATTCCATCTCCAAAGCTTAACATGTCACCCACACAGGGAACCAGTGAAAAAACACCATATTAGCAAAATGAAACATGAAAAAAAGCAAATATTGCTGAAACATAATCCCCATTAGCAAGATATTATTTTTAATTAAATATTGCAGAATTGAAGTTTGGCAGCACAGGACTTCACTCCATTGTCTTTGAAATCCAAGCAACCCCTATTCAAGCAAGAAGTGCAGATTTTCCAAATGCATCCTAGCCTCCCCAGAGTCCAGACCATGTCAATGGTGGGAGTTCATGCACAGAACTGCCATTTATGTGTGTCAAAACCCTGGTTTTAGTCTTCCCATATGAGCTAAACACAACAATTCAGGATCATGTATCTAGGTCCCCCACCATACCATTTTGAAAACTTCCATGAAAGAAAATTTTCGAATTCGCATGTGGTATCTTGGTCATGGTCACCTAATAAGCACCTGATGCAGACTGACATTCACTGGATAAACCCAGGATAACTAGTTCAAACAGAATCAACAAGCATGTGATAGTCATCAACATCGTGTCTAGAAAAGATATGGGACAAACCTATTTCACAACAACTTCCTTGTGAGCTTTAAATGACAGAATTACATTCCATGCAAGAGCCACTACGTTCGCAGCAAGAACCTGTCAACATAGATATAGTCATATATCTAAGTGGTTGAAGGAACATGCAAGAAGAAGAATGCATAAATAATCCAATTAAATTGTGTTTGTCTACATTAACTATTATTTCTTTCTGAGTAAGCTTAGCTGTTACTGCAAGTCAATGCGCTACAAACAAATAAATGCATTTCATCAAAATCTAGGAGGTGATGAAGTACTTAAGGACAACAAAAAAGTGGACTCAAATGGGGCAAAGTTGTAAAACTGAATTTTATGCATAAATTTATCTTGTGTGCCTTCCAGCTACATAACCATGCCTCCATATTGCATACTGAAATCATATAAAGCACCGTACCTGAAATTTCTGTGGAACGAACTGGAAGTTGAGAAATTGGAACGGTATCCACAACTGCCAATTTGCTAGCACTGCTGAAAACCACTCCTATATGAACACATATGTCAAAATCAAAATGGATACAAATGCTTAAAAAAGACTGAAGCAAAGTAATCTCCTACCTGCTGAAGCTTTGGAATTACTTGAGAAGGCCTTCCCTCGAATGTGACAAGTGAACTCAAGAAAACTCCTATGAAGATAGGAGAGAAGACAAACTGCAGAATAATATGTGCATGTTACACAAAGTTACAAACAAACCAATTTTGGAAAAGAAATAATAAGTTCATATGTATAGCCTCAATATAATACCTGATCAAGCAAAAGGCGCGAGAATACACCAGATGCTCCAGACAATGTAACCACTTTACTTAAAGACAAGTACCTGCCAAATGATGTACAGTCCAGATGAATGTTGTAAAGAAGATCAACAAAAGAGATCACCAAGGCACACCATATTATATTATGAATGCTCATTTGGTTTTAGGTTAAGGGGGTTTCATGGATCGGACTATGGTGTCTATTTTTTATTTTTCATCAAGATATAAAAAAGGCTTATAATAAAATGTCTAGGTAGTCTGTAACAATAAAAACTTTATCATCAGGACTATGCCGTTCCAGAAAAAGGACATGAACATCCCAAATTTAGTATATATTATAAATTTTTAGAGTTGATATGTACATTATACAGATTAAACATCACTTATTATCTACAAAATTATACTTCAGCTTTCTAGATATATAGACATTTTATACATCATGAATATATATTTATTAGGCTAAATTTTAAGAAACCCCCATCAATCTTGCTCCGTTTTAAAACCCAACCTAATTACTTTTTTTGTCCAAGAAACCCTATTGAACTTTAAATTTTCAACAAAGTCCCTAATATCGGATAATGGTGTTAGATTATTTTATTGAACAATTTATTTTTAAAAAAAATTCTTCTAGAGCTACCTCTCCATGCAAAGTTGAATACTTTTTAAAATATTTTAAAAATTTTGTTCAATTTCTATTCTTATTTTTTTATTTTTTTTTTAGATTTTTTAAAAATCCCTAACACCGTTAGGCAACAGTAGGGACTTTCCTGAACATTTTAAAATTCAGCGAGGTTTTTGAACAAAAAAGAAATAGGGAATATTTTTTGAAAACAGAGCAAAGTTCAAGAAGGGGGTTTTAAAATTTATCCATATTTATTAAATAGAATTCACTTATCACACAATTCATTTCATTTATATGTTGCGATATTATTTTTTAGAGAATAATGGGTACCATAAGATATTTGAGCCAAGGTCTCATGAGCGGCTTTGAAAACTCCAATCTCTCGTATTTTTTCGGACGATTAAAGTCGTTTATTTTGATTTTCATGTTCTAAAACCCCAAAACGCCGAATATTTGATGAACCCAAGGGGTTTGCTCATTCATCCACGCGTACAATTTCTCAAGGATGAAACTTTTTACGACGGGTGAATGAATGAGCAAAATACATTAGGTTGTTATAGAGTTTTAGAACATGAAGATCAAAACGGTTCCGATTGTTCGAAAAAATATGGGAGGGTGGAGTTTTCGAGGCCGCATGAGGCATTACATCATATATCACATGATACTCATTATTCTCTATTATTTATTTATTAATGTAAACATCACCAATGTTCATCATCACCAATGTTCATCATATGTTTGTATTCATAATCTGTCTTCTTATACAGTCTATAAGTTCTTGTGTACTTATTTTATATAGCATAACTCAGATATGTATAAATCTAGTTTCAATAGAGAAATGCCTTAAATATTTTCAAAGATCTGCTCAAAATGTAACCTGATTATCATATAAATCTTCATTTCCTTAAGAGGCTGCCAAATCAACTCGGTGTCTAACTAAAATAAGACCATACATTGCATGACATTCTTTTTCCATAGATAAGGAATCCAATGAAAAGATCAAACTTGAGGAACAACAAGTGCTATCACCATGACTATGGTCTAAGATATACACGCTTTTGTCCAAAAAAGGAATCAAGACAATAAAAACATAAGTAAAATCTCAATATTATTACCAAAAGTGCAATGTTGGACCAACCAGCACAAGTCCCAAGAAGGTGAATACAAATGTCCGCTTTAGGTCAAGTTTCGTCACTTGGTCAATTAGAAGCTACATGCGAAACAGCGAATGATAAGTCACTGAATATGTCAAATGAAGCAGTATAAAGAAATTAGTAATTTTATAAACTAAATCATAATAGAACATTATGGTGAATCAGAAAAACAATTTGCAATACAAACATTCCATCATCATTCCACGTGGTACCCAAGTTGCAACTTATTTTCTCGCTGCTCATATAGGTCAATACACTCACTGACTATCTGGAGTATATTTATTCCAAGCTTTGGCTTATTTTATGATTGGCCTATTTTATGCCATTTATAGCTATGTGACTCCTTTTGCTAACTTAATTCACCTTGCCACTCTAATAAGACTCCTCTTAGGGGAATTTGAAAGGTTGCCCCTACTGAACAATCTGAAAAAAGTAGGACCACTATCGGGACTTAATCATCAAGGTTTCCCTAAAGGCAGGAGTAATGACTGTCCCTTTCTCATGATTTTTTTAATTAAAACTAATCAACCAACTTTGTAGTTTGACATCAGGTTTTCAAATAGGTCAGAAACACTAAGCCAATTCTTATAAGCTTTATCGACTCTGAGTCCGACTCAACCAATAAGTCCACTTTAATGGGCAAGCATGATGATTATGGAGGTGAACTATGAAGCTCAGACATTTAAAAATAAGTGCCATGTTCATGTCCGATACATGTCGGACACGGATGCTTGCACCACACATATCGGATGTGTCAGACACAGACACTTGCACCTCACACATATATGACACTCCAAGGCAGAGTCTAATTTTGAAAACCCAAAAAGTTACACGTTGAGCCATGTCAACCTTAAATAAAATTTGAAATCAATGATTTAAACACTTTAAAGCCATATGTATAAAGCCAATGTGTGTCTGTTCGCACATTCGCTATTAACTAAGCAAGTGCTATGTCAATAAATTATAATTATCAATTGAACTAGGTGAGGTATCGGTTAACTCTTTTTTATCCATTTTCTTTGATTTCATATTTACCTAGAAGCTATAGGTCTTCGTCAGACATTTTCTGTTGCTTTCTATATTTTTAATAGAATGCATCCGAATCACATTGCGCTTTGGATGTGTATTATTTCTTAGATACGCATACATGTGGTATTGTTGTGTCTTCATGTCCTACTTTTTAAGAACTTGCAGTGTCCCGTGTCCATGTCATGTTGTATCCATGGTTTTGCCCATGTTCGTAGGTGGTGCAAATGGTGATGGTGATTATAAATGACGTCCATTACTTTTCCTATTGTACATATGTAATGCTTCCTGGTTGAAATTCATACAACTATACTCCCATGTGACTCCATAACAGCACCACATCTAAAACTCCTCAAACTACTGAAGCTGGCTGCATACTTGCTTTTTTTAAACTTAATTCGTATAGAGGCCATGTACTCGGCCATTTACTCATGTTAAGATGACACACTGTCATGTTTATTTTACTAACAAAATCAACATTCATTACCTCAAATCCAAGGAACTCTCAGTTATAATACTTTTCTCCAAGTTAGTGCCATCATTGGTCTCTAGTGTATGTGTCCAAAACCATTTAAAAAAATTCGCCATCTTCCTATCACCAATTGGAGTCTTGGAGTTACTTCTAACTAATTGTGACTTTATCCATTACAAAGTAAATCAATATATCAGATCAAATGACCTTTTGCTAGACTGATCGAACAACCAGAGGAACATGTAAGCAAGTCTGACTGAGAAGATTAACTGATAATCAATTTCAAGATAAGCAGCAAGATATTCATCAGCCAGAAAAGCAGACAATTAATTGTCACTATAATTGATCAAATGTATTCAATTATTCTGAAACAAACCGCAATGTGACTTAGATGTCATACGTATCATTATACATAGAGTGACCCAACATCAAGGTGCTAAATTTACCAAAACTACCAAATACTTCGGTGTTTTCCACTAAAACATCACAACCTTTAAAAATTAAAGTTCTACCAAAAATTTTCCTACTATCAACCCTTAATAAAGCTTTTATGAACCTTTTAAAATTATAGTGTAGTTAAATTTAATAGATTTAATAGTATATGGGAGTATTAATAAAACTTTTAAAAAATTTATAGTAATTTTCTAAAATGAAGAAGTATTTGGTAGTTTTAGGATGTTTTAGCGAAAAATACCAAAATATTTGGCAGTTTTGGTAAATTTAGCTCACATCAAAGTAGTAGACGAAGTGTAAAACTATAAATTTTGGCCATTTTTATAAAGCTTGCATCATTACTAGCAGAATGTTTCCAGATTGCAAGCCAATTATTATCTCCATGTTATCATTAGAGTATGATAACCCAAAATTAAACTGAAATATCAATGTCAATGAATTGCATATTCACATCTTTTTTGAATTCAGGGAAGGGAAATTTACCAAAAAGCTAAAGGAGATTAGAGGAGGATAATCAGTACCTGGCAAATTAAGTCCCCTATGAGTGTCAGAAATGAAGAGGTTATGGCTTTTGTTGCCACTGGGTATTTGTCAAGAGCCATTAAATACCTGAAATGCTTACAAAACAGATCATGAAACGCACAAAATATGTATGATATTGAAGTTAATAAAACTCGCAAAATGGGGAGAAGGAAAACAAAACCACCATATAGAAAATGCTTGTGAACAAAAAGCTAGAAGACATAAATGATCTAACTCAACGAAGTGAGTGGTATTGTGTCAATCCCCAAAGCGACTTGATTATTAATAATATTGTTGATACAAATTTAAGTATCTTTAATTAAAATAGGGTTGCATAGTTCATTAAGTCATATGTTTCATACATTTAATATTACATCTCTTCTTTCTTCCAACAATTTTAGCAGTATTTGGAGTGGACAGAAAATAAATTTCTATATTTCGTTTCAATCCATTCTGATGTACACAAAAAAAGACCCATATAACTGCTATAATCTAGTAACCCTTTGTTACAATATTTTGGCATATTGAAAATCCTTAGTTTCATCATCTTTTTCCTAATCTCAACTTTTTTACATCTACTTCTTTGTTCAATTCTTCTAGTTAGTTTTCTAAAACTAGACTTCTCGTGATATATTCCAAAATGATTGTTCTTATAATAAAATCTTTTGAGTCTTCAACAATAAAGACCACAAAGATGATCAAGGCTTCGAGTAATATGTGAAATTTAGATGATTTGATTGAAACGTCAGATGTATTTCAACATGATTTCTTGAAAATTCAATTTCAGGGTGGCAAAAAATAAATTCTTATGAAGCTCCTAGAAGATAGAAATCAATACTTTGATTGTACAGTGAATCCTCCCTCCAGTCTAATCATTACCCAAAAATGAAAGTACAAAAGATAAATGCTTTCACATTTAATCAAGAGACGACGACATTAGTTACAACAGGCTGATGGTGTCATTAATTCATGAGACAAAATATGAAGATAGTTACTTCTCTCTGTGCACCATTACATCGTAGTTTATCTGTCTTCAAACCAACAAATCAATCATGGAAGGAGTTTTAGGTTTAGATAATATTTACATTATCAGAAGTCCACCAACTTAAGCCTCTGCCACCAGCTTATGGACAACATACATAACACCACATGAGATCTAAAATTTGGCTACATGATGGCATTAGCGTTGGGTTACATCGGAATGTAATCAATAATTCTTGTCTAAGGTTCCATATCAAACATACATCTTCGAAAGCCGCATGGACATTCTCTACACAACAGAAACAAACTAATGCAGTTCAAAGAAGTAGGCACAATTATTATATGCATGTTTAAATTAGAGTGAAGAAAAGTTTTTCATTAAGTTAGTGTTGATTAGTTAACTGTGCAGGATACTCACATAAATGATGGCATGGATACTCAGGAATCAAGATTAGCTACTATTATTCTCCTCATTGAGTTGGTAATAATAGATTTAGTAACAAAATGTATTATCCTATATAAAGGTTACACCTCGGTATCGTATGAAATTGCAAGCATGCCAATACGATCACATCTAAAAGTGGCATATACCCTACTACTAACTAATAACTAATATAAAAGAGCTTCGAGGTTTGAGTTACCAAACATTCAGACTATTTTATTTCATATATGTTCGAAAGAAATCTTGCTTAACAGTCAAATTCAAGGCTCAAAATGTTGAGCTGTTGATCCAGTGGGTCAGAAACGGAGAAGAAAATGTTCTAGATATGAGAAAATTTATGGACAGATGATGCACTTATTGAACATATGCATATAACTAGCATCTATGTTGAGCTACTGTAATTGATACATGGAGTCTTGACACTTTTAATACATATCACCTGATACATTTGATATAACCCATACCGATCAATAAATTGACATCCAATAACACAATCAAAACTGAGATTTTAAACATTGGGTAACACTCATTTATACAGGTTAAAACTCTGATCGTGCTGCTTCCCAACCACCACAACACATCCTCGACTTTTTTTTAGCTTTCTAGTAGTTATATCTATTTAGAGTTTGCATAGAATGAAATCCCTCCATTAGAATACAAGCATGTGCCGTTAGAATTGAAGCATGTGCCGAATATAGTGTCTAAAAACAATTTATCGTGTCAGCCTTAATTAATGTCTTAATTAATGGTATGCATGTTGGGTATAGATTTGTAACATGTGTAATTCCTTTACTACAAATAAGGCATAATGGGAAGAGAACTAATCATGCTCTTCTCATCCTTTACTTTCTATTTAATATTTTCTCTACTCTAACATAGTATCACAACAACATTGTTGCTACCTCCTCAACCAACACTACCACCACCACCATCATCTCTCACCATCACCATCAATGTGTCACTCCTCTCTTTTCCTCTATACCTTAGATCTAGATTAGATATAATCCAGACATAATTTGATTCCAAAAAATCTTTTTTATACCGTAGATCTTATGGTACTGTCTAACTATTGCCTATTACTACTAATACTGCTAATTGATGATCATAGCCTCTTCTGATAATGTTCAATCGGCATCTTCTACTGCAAAGTCAATCTTCCTGTGACTTTGTCTTAGACTACCAAACTCAATGGTACGGTGAATTTGGATCTGCTCCATCAAATTTCATTGGGTCTAATCAAAAGTAGCATCATTTCATAGATGATTCATATGATTTCAAATTGAAGAATGCGGATTGGATAGTTACTGACTATTGTTCAGTCACTTGGCTAGTTTCCATCATGGAGGAGCACATAAGTACTAATGTGATGTTCCTCTCTACCGCCAATCAACTCGATGAGATGTATTTTAATGAACAAAATAGTAGATGAGTAGTATAATCGGTTACTCTCTATACAGCAAGGAGATTGTGACCCCATTATTATTTTGATCAGAATGGCATCCCGAATGAGCTAGACTTCTATCGATCTTGCATACTTAATTTGTAAACTCATGCAATATCGGGAATGTCACACCTCGTAACCCGAGATGTGGATGTTTTTCACATGAAGTGGCAGGTCCTACAGTTAACCAGTGAAAACATCTAGGTTACGAGCAGATATGCCATCAAAATGCTTAAGAAATTTCCATTCATAAATGTGAAATTTACAAGGTCGGATATATTATACTACATATGCTCAAAATGCAAAAAAAAAGTTATACATGGATACACTCATACACTCGAACTCAGAAATTTGCAGACTCCAACAAAGTCTGTGTCCTCAAACACAGGGACATCCTCTGTCTCCATCTCAGCACCTAACTGTGCAACAAAAACGAAGAACCGCCAACTATTAGCGGTAAATTACAACTTTGGAATTTTAAACAGTTACGATCAGAACTAAAACTAAACTAATAAACAGAACTAGAAACAAGTAAGAAGTATAAGTAAAACTATCTAACAGTCAGGAATAGGCATGTGACCGAGTTTACAATTTAGAGTGGTATTATCATAGTTCTAACACTATATCAATCCTAGGTCATGAATCATATTGGGGAATACAGTAAGTAATCAGTGTCCAGCTTGTACCACGGGGGTGCTCACACAAATTGAGCCCAAAATTAACAACAAAAAGGGGCAGACTCGACTTGTTTGCCCAATGATAACAGGAAAGGGCAAACACATGTAACAGAAGCATGGCTCCAGTCGCTCATGTGCTCTCACTAATATGATTTACCCAAAATCCCAGTAAGTCTGAAAGTGTCAAGTGCATATCAAGTGTACATCTTTCAGTGTATCAGTGATGAGGTACATGTGTTATTCTAAATTAACAGTAGTTATTTAGTTTACACATGAATAAGTAGGTTCAAAGTCACATCGAAACTAGATAATATGTTGGTGTGCTATGTGATTCAAAATATTCAATCAATATATTCCAACAGGATATTCGAACCAAATATTCCAACATGATGTTTCAACAAGACATTTCTATAGAATATTCTAACATGTGATTCCAGTATTCATTATTTATCATAGCACACCCAACATATCGCTACTTTCAATGTCATGGACTAGGGTGCAACATGTAATAAAACTATTGAAACAAGAAACAAGTAGCATGGAACATGTAGCATGGAACATGTGATATATCAATTGTAACATGCAACAGATAAAATAATAATTTACACTGTAACAGGTAGCACATGAATGTCATGTAGCAAGTGACACATAATAAGCATAGAACACATGCTAAAATAGTCCGAACCTGAGTGTCATACAATAATTAGTAAAGTAACTAACTGGAATCACATGCAACGAGTGATGTAATTATAAGCATGGGGAATGTCAATGGAGGAAGGAACAACTACGATCTCAGAGAGTTCTCATCATCGATCATTCTAAAGGCTGTAACCATATATTTATGGTTTTTATCTGATCCTTCAAGCAGTAACCTATGATCCAACAGGTAGTAACGTATGATCCAACATGCAGTAAATGGGTTATGCTTAGTCACGAGTCCAAAATCTAAGTCCAAAGGCAACATCAGGACAGTTATCCAACCCACGGCCAACCACCAGCACAACATCTATACCAAACCAATCACCAAGCACAATACATACACCAAGCCAGGACAGAAAACAAAAGCACAAGGAGTAACGACGAAGGGGAGGCAAAATCCCAAACAGGTCACGGTAGTGGGGAAGAACCATATGGCAAGTCACGGCAGGGGGTTGGGTGCCCATCGGAGCTCACGACCGGGGCTAAAACTATAAAGCAGTCATGGCCAATGCATGAAACCCACAGGATAGCCACGATGGTGGCAAGGGGCGGGCACCAGGGTCGCTGCCAATCCCCGGAGACACCCGAGACTTGCTCATAACCATCATCCTGCTATTAAGAACCATCATATTGCTATATATCTTTTTACAATTAAATTATTAACTACGTAACCTTGCTATTAAGAGTTAGAGTTATACTCATATATTCGTGAGCTACATTGGTTGTCACCTTGTTAAGAGAACAAATTAACGTGTATTCGAGATAAGAGAAATCCAATCACTTCAAAAAGAAGGGAACTGTATTTCAGATGTTTTCTCACATTGGAATTATCATGTTGAAGAAGTTGAGGTTATAGAGAGGAATGACTCATCAACTCGTATCCAAATCCACGCTACATGAAGAAAGTATGTACGAGTTTGGAGATGGAGAGATCGCGCTAATTAGAACACGCACAAAAGAATATTCCTCGTTTGGCCTACCTATAATCACCAAGGTTGAGGCCCGGTCGAATCCCCTCCATGCTAAAGTCATTTGAGGTAAGAGTGAACCTCAGAAAATCACGACCGATATGTTAGAAGACCGATCTATAATAATCCAAGCTATAGTGGAGGCTAAAGTGTGAATGGACGAACTCTGTGGCTGATCTATCCGAGTGTGAGAGCCGAACGGATGAATCAGTGACTGAGCTATCATATTATTAGAGGTGAATAAACGAGCTTAGGCGTTAAACTGTATTAGGTGTATAAATCCGAGCTTAAAAGCTTCAGCATATCTTGTTTATGGTTGATGGTTGGGTATTTATAATAGTAGCATCATGGATAGATTAATAATTACAGAGCTAATAGGATGGTCATGCCAGATACGATGGCCTAGCTAGCTTATATGTGAATCAACATATCTCAATACGGGTCTTTGATTCAAGCTGTCCTTATGAACCTTGGAAATTGGCAATATTTCATAAGATTTGGGATTTCCCACAGAGATCATTTGCACAAATGTCTCTTAATAAGTTGGGCCCCAAAGTACATATATATAGTCAATAACAATGGACCCATCCTCCGAACCCAATAGCCTTAGCGACTGGGTTCGAGTGATGTGGAGTTGGTGTGATGTACTCAAAGATGAACGATAAAGCCTAATTTGACATTTATGCTTCAGGTGCCTAACGATCACCTCAGCCACTGAATGATCGCTTTAGGATTCGAATCGACAGCCTTAAATGACACCACATAGTGAGAACTGATGATGACCTTTAACACGTGATATCAATCCATAGCCATGTGATGCTTCAACCGTTATGTTGATAATTTTATAAATAAGGGATATATGGCTCACCCAAGACTCTGTTCACATCTCATTGCCAAGGGACCAAGATGCTTCTATTTGTTAGCTCAGAGCTTAAGATCATAGTCTAAATTCATAGTTTGTGGTCGTAATTTGAGATCTGTTTGAGGTCGACACCCCCCTTTCCCCGTTTACTTCTCTCTCTTTTACCTTAAAAGTAATCCCTTCATCTCTCACTGCTAAGAGATCAAGCAGGTTATCTTTTTTAGATCAGAGTTTAAGATCATAGTTTGAATTCATAGTTTGTGGTGGTGTTTGATGTCGATACCCTCTTTTTTTTGTTTTCTTCGTGCACACATCTTAAAGGTAATCCATTCATATCTCCTTCCCTTTTTTGGCTTAAAATGGCATCCAAAATGCTCCATTTACCTAAAATTAAGAGATTAAGAGGGGAAGCTTATTATTCCTCGATCATGGTCAGGGTAGCTATAGACGTTGTCCCTATTCCCAACTGTAAACTAAGGTCTGAGGGGTAGTTCGTCTTCGATGAAGGCCCTAATAAAGAGTGTTCCCCCCACAAGTCGCCTCTTATGCCTTAAAGAGGCAAAGATAAGGTCTAATGATCACAGATGAGATCCTCTGGGCATCTGAAGGGTCCTTTAAAGTGCCCGAGGAAATACACGATCCTATGTCTGAATTGCATCCCTATCCATTGGCTTCGGGCAGTTTTTCGGCTCTGAATGCTTGATCCCCATCCAATCAAGGGTTAACATGAATAACATGTCGCATGAGCTCCCCATGTATACGAGCGATAATGTCACATTTGCTATGCCGATGGTGGTGCTGATAACTACATCATCATCATGGACAAGCTCGACACCCTTTAGGTCATTGTCATAGAAGGAGGTGGTTGTCAGGAGGTGGTTGGCAGTCATCTCTGTTTCTTTTGGCTCAGATTCGTAAACATCACCCTTCGAGCGTATGACTACTGAGCCGACAAGCTCATGCCTCCCGATGACGGGCCCGTAATCACATGAATTACTTGATTCAACGGCACCAAAGGGACCATGATAGCAATGTTCCTCTACTCAATCCTTGGGGGTCCTCATCCGACCCCCGCTACGGCCCATCCACGAATATCTTTATGTGTCCATTTTATGATCAGATGTTCAAAGTCTCGCGTGAGTTTCTAGCACCATCAAGTATTGTGGCCATGGTCCTGTTAGTACTGATAGAAATAGTTCTCATTTTGCATGTTAGGCCGAGTCCTTATCTTCAAGAAAGGTCGGTTGAAATAACCCTCACTCTACGTACGTCATTAACTTATGAACTTCTCCTCGGCCTTCTCTGTCCTTCACTCGGGACTCCCCTCAAAACTCCTTTGATCATGTTTATTCCTTCTGCTCGATTCCTTGGAGCGGGAGTCCTTTGCCTTATCTATCATAAAAATGGGTTGCAACTACGCGTTTAGTCATGGCTTTCTTAGCTATCAAACAGTGCGTCACTTTGACCAGGAGCTAATCGAGGCTATGCGGGACTTGTGGTAGAGCGACTTCATCAGATCCTAGTTTACAACTCATCTCTTAAGGATAACAATCACAACCTCCTCGTAATTCTCATCTCTTGGTGTTAAACTGTTACATAAAGCTTTGGAGAGTTTTTCCCTCCTGTAAAAAGTAAAGAGATGATCAGAGCTCCTCTTTCTTTGCCTTCCTACCATGAATTGCTGCCATAAGGCATGTTGTAAGTATCTGAAAGACTCTACAGAGTGGCAGAGAGACCATTATGTCAGTCTTTTGTCAGCCTCCTTAATATTGTTTGGAAGGCTCTGTAGAGGATAGAGTCATCAACTCTCAGAATTGTTATGTCCCATTGTAGTCTTAAATGGGCTCTCAAGGGTCACCCATACCTTTATACTTGCCCAGGTCGAATATTTTGAACTAATGTGATTGAGGTGCCAAGGTAATCCTTTTCTTAAATAGGGTAGAGTCATCGTCCTCGAAGCTAAAGGACGACAACCAACAGTGATATGTGGGCTTCCTTCTTGTCTTCGTTACATACTCAGAGCTATGGATGGATTCATCACTCTAGTGTCAACGTTATCACAGGATCTTGACGCAGATATAATGTCTCCTAGAGTCTTCGTCTGATGCCCCCTTACTCGAGGCACTATGTAAGCTCACCTCATATGACGGTGACTCATCTTCTGATGATTGCTCCTTATTCGAGAGTAAACATGGTCATAGTCATCTTCTGAATCGAAGGGCACATTTGGCCCTTGACTTTAAGCCTCGGGGGTCTCCAAGGTGGTTACCCGGGATCACCCACCAAAAGAGCCTTCATATGGGGATGGTCGGACATTATCGTCATGATGTGCTGAAGGGAATCTGATCTCGACCCCACCATGGGAAGTAAGGGGGTTTGTTGGTCTTGGTGACCCTGGGTGGGAACGGGAGAAACAATGGGAGTGGTTAGTAGAACTAGTTATGACCCTGCTAGTCTCTAAAAAATGATCAGAATGTTGCTATTGATCTCTACTCCAAACATCGAAAGCTGATCATGCGTCACAAGAGTCAGCCCGGGCATCCTTTGCTCTAGAATAGGACCGAGTGGGTTTGATTAAGAGGGTCCCACCTTCGTCTCGACAGACCTCTCGGGTCCCATTTCAATGGCACGAGCCATAACCACTATGAATATGAATGATGTGTTTACTAACTCGTTCCAACAGATGTTGCTAAATGGTTCGGATGTTTTCTCAAATTGGAACTTTTGGGTTGAATAAGTTGATGATATAGAGAGGAAGAATCTGTCAACATGTATCTGGATCCATGCTGAGTGAAGAGGGAAGGTATGAGATTAAAGATGGAGAGAAATTGCATTGATTGGGACAAACACAAAAGAGTATTTCTCCTTTGGCTAATCACTGACCTATTACATAGTGGCACATTAGGGGCCTAAGGCTGTGGCCCAATCGAATCACATCCAATGCTAAAGTCAATCAAGGTAAGGACGAACTTGAGGCATTCACGATCGATCTGTAATTCCCTGAGTTATAATAAACTGTAAAGGATGAAAAGGATTAACTCTATGGCTTGAACTGTCTGAGTGTGAGAGCTAAACAAATGAACTCGTTGACTAAGCTATCTGAGTGTAAGAGGTCAACAAACGAGCTCATGTGTTAAATTGTTTGGTTGTTAGGTGCAGAAATCCGAGCTGAAAAGTTTTAGCATACCTTATTTATGACTAATAATTTGGTATTTATAGCAGTAACATTAGAGATAGAGATAGATTAGTAGTTGCAAAACTGATGAGATGGTTCTAACGAACGGGACGTCATAGCTGGCTGATCGATGGATCAACCCATCTCTGAGCAGGCCTTGTATTTAGGCCTTCGTCATGTACCTTAGGGTATTGGCAATATTCCATGAGATTTTGGCTTTCTTATGGAGACAAGACCCTTTGCACTATTACGTATATATAGTCATCATAGATTGGTGATTGAAAATCCAATTACTACCAGGGGGTGTGAATAAGTGGTTGTAAAGGAAATCCAATCACCTCGGCAGCAAATAGATTGGAATATCTAACCTCTTCGGTGGAAAGAGATCGCTGGTTTGAAGAAATGACGACCATCTAACCCGAAAGAAAGCTAACATGGTGCGGCTGCAGAAACTACTTTATTTTGTGATAGTCAAGCATCTAAAAACTGTCTTCAGCATCAATAAAATTGTACAGAGAAAAAAATTAACTTTTTCTTGAACGTAATAAAATGTAAACGGAGAAATGTAAACTTAGTACCATGAGAAGATGGAAGAATCATTATCTTCGCTCTCATCACCACCGCCGCCTGAATTCCCATCTCCCCTACCACCATACCCGCCATCGCCTCCGCCTCCACCCGAAACCGCACCAGCCCTCGCAAATTCCGACCGCAAACCCGATTCGTTTCGCCCAGCAACACCAAAAGGAAGGCCGCCCATAGCCCCGAGGCGGCGAGAAAAGCAAGCGAATCGAATTCTCGAAGGGCCGGTCTGCTGCAAAATCGAAGATTGGAGACTTGGCCGATGGCGAGATGTGGGCTTGGGGATTGTGATGAAAGAGGATGTTCGGAGGAATGCCGCCATTTTCGCACAGGGACAGCAGCCGCAGCGGGCGGAGCCGGAGCGTTCTCGGTTTTTGATTTGGGAGGTGGGTTTTGTGTCAGGGTTTTTGGACCCGTTCGTTCGTGCTGTTTGTTTCTGTCACGTGTTGGCGCTTTTTGTTTACTTGACCGGTCAGGTCCAATAGGTTTCATGTTTTTTTACTTGGTGTCTCTTTTTACCTGTATGTTTTTCTCTCATATTCTAAAAATATTGAGCGAACATAACAACTTTTTTGTTCATCAATTTACTCATTAAAAAATTAACAGTTTTACAGTAATAAAACATTAATCTCTCCATGAACATTTGATATGTCCATATCGAATGTTTTCTCATTTGATAGGTTGGTTATTAGTTTATGAACATCAAAAGTAGCAGATCTGATCCTTCAAAAAGTAATGGAGGGCAGACTTTTTCGATGTCATATGACACTCGTGTATGTCATAATGTATATCATATGAGAAATGAGAAATCTCTCTCATAAATGATGATTTATCGCATTGTCCTTCACATAATACAAAAGGTCGCATATGATGTTATTTTGTCCCACATGCTATTTGTGAATGAGAATGTGCAACGTCATTGTAATGATCAATGACATAGGCGGTGAGCCTTAATGGCTTGCCCAAAATTATAGTCATATGTATCTGATTTGTGATCACAAACTCCTTCAACCCATAGCCACCCATGATTGTCGCCTTGTCCATTACATACATACAACAAATCATCATGTTTGCCTAAATATCAATTGGATCGAGCTCCACCTGTTTACGGGTGTTTTCTCACCCCTGATGTTGTTGGATGATGGTCGGTTTGCAGTAGATGGCATAGGATGGCTTTGGCAATTGACTTGATGCTGGGCGAGCCGACCCCAGGTTGAATAGATCTCGGTCCGAGCTATTGGTGCCAAGTCTGAGCTTCGGGCTACCTTCAACGAGTTAGCCCCATGCAAACTAGACCTCAGGCTGAGCTATTGGAGCCACGTCCAAGCTATCTCAGCCTAATCAGATCTACTTCTTCCAAGTCCAAGCTACTTCCGAGCTATCCTCAGCTTCATGCAACATGGAGAGCTCATTAGGGAGGGTCAAATCTGGGACGCGACCTAATCCCCTCTGATGCTTAAGCCAAATAATGGCTCAAAGAGGCTAATGGTACCTATGGTTGATCTGTTGGGAGACCAACCGATAATTATCACACAACTATGGGGGAAAAGTGGAATTTAGGTGGAGCAGATCTTGGAATATGAGTACCCTGACTTTTGTGGTTCTCCGAAGATTGTCTGTCAAGTCTGTTGGATCCTGTGGATTGCAAACAACACTAGAAGGGGGGGTTGAATAGTGTTGTGTATATAATAAACTTTTTAGATAATTAATCGACGTCCTTCTAATGTTGCCTAAGAAACCAAGTAGATCGATCTATGCTTGGTTCTTAATCAACAATATAATCTTAAAAATACACAGAGCAATTTCACAACAGGTAGTCGACTCCCTATGAGCAGTAGTCGACTCCCAGAGTATATATAAGCACAGATAAGATTGCGAATAATATAAATTTCAGCGGATACAAATAGTTTGATCTTTGCAGAAGATTGAAAACGCTTCAACAAATATTAAAAGATAAACAAGCACAGAAAAACAAACGCAGAGACAAGCGATTTTATCCTGGTTCCCCGCAACACGGGTACGTCCAGTCCCCGACCAATCCGGTACGAGATTTTCCACTATCTGCCTTGGCAAATACAATTACCTAACTTCACTCGTTAGGATTTCCAACGACCTAGTCTCAACCAGGATTTCCGACTGGCAACACCTAGACTTGTCTAGTGTTCCAACAACCAACACAATGAAATTTTATCCAATACACCACAATAAATTGATGGAGATTGGTTTTTACACCCGATTCTATAGCCAATCAAAGATAAACAAATTTGTGCAGTGGCTTGATAGAATAGAAGTCTAGATCACACAAAGATACAATATAAATTCTTTGTGATCTAGATCTATAGCTTTTTTCAAAGAATCCTTTAAATAAAATAAAGAGAATAGTAATAAGGATTTTGAAAACGTTTTAGCCAATAAAAAATAAGAGTATGATCTTAAAAGAATTGATAAGAGAATATTGCGAGATCACAAATAAAATCAAATTGGCTAGAAAGAAATGAGAGCTTTGAATTCAAGAGCATTTTCACAAGAGATTTTTGATTTTCAATAGTTGTGTTTTCACAAAAGAATTTAGCTCTTATTTATAGGGAAAACTGAGATTTGAAATTTGAATTTTCGTTGACTTTTGTCCCAAAAATTACGGAGTAAATTGCTCAAAGAATTTCAAAATTCAAATTCAAAAATGTCAGAATTTTACAGCTGGTAGTCGACTCCCTCATCTAGGTAGTCGACTCCCAGAGAGTTCCAGGAATACTTGACCTGTGTCTGGTAGTCGACTCCCTACTTTTGGTAGTCGACTCCCAGAGGAGTTTTTCCTGCAACTTATCTAGTCAGACAAGTAGTTAACTCCAGGGTGCGTGGAGTTTCACTACGAAAGTTATAGAGTGACTAGAGAAAGCTCTCTTGAAGTATTTTGAAGATAATTTAAAAGTATTTTCGAAATTGTTTGTGTGTGTGTTTTGTCTATATGATATGGCTTTAACAAATACCCTAAAGAGACACGACACACTCACTAAAGACATAGGACATGTCTTCGAAAGTTTGATCAATTTGGGGAAGCGAAAGCGAGCTTCTCTTTGTGCTTCTTGTTCTGTTTGAGCTTGAGCTTCATCACTTGAGTTTAGTCATGTTCGTCTTTGTCTTTGAGCGTTGAAGTGTGCTTCTTTGAGTATGAGTAGAGCTTCGCAAATTCTGCACACTTGAGTGTAGTGTAGTTAGTACACTAAGCTTTCATTTGGTGTGCTTATCATCAAAATCACTTGGGGGTGGAATTCAATTTCCATCAAAGTCGTCTTGGGATCATCCCAAAAAAGTCTCCATCTCCCATTGTCCGATAGACTACTCATATGCATTGCTTTGGAGGGACTTTAGAGGGTAACATCCAAGCCTTTAGGCCGCTTTGTTACTTCTAGCCTGAGCTGTCGTCATTGGTGACATGCTTAACGATCAGTCATTGAATGCATGATGCTTCAAATGAAGGAGCTCAACGGTCATCTAAGTTGTCGCCTTAAATGATGAATCGGCCTAATGTGGCTCAACCGATGCTTTAAATGAAAGTGATGAAGCAAGTGGCTCCAAAATATGCCTTCACGCTCGTTTGTGTGTGTGTGTGTTTTTTTTCTCATATTAGTCCCTTAAATTATGCGTAATTTGGTATTAGTCCATTAATTCTTCATATTTTGAGTTTAATCCCTCAAATCTTAAGCCGTTAACCTAAATAGTCCATCCATCATATATTCAGTTAAATAGTTAGATTAATTAACGATTAATTAACAATTAGTGTTAATTAACTAAGCATTAAGCCCTAATGGAGGAGGAAAACATAGGGAGGCGGAGGAGGGGGAGGAGGTGGGACGAGGAGGGGGACCGCCTCCCCGCCTGCCCCCTCCTCCCCGCCGCTGCTCTCCTCATCACATTCCCCCTTCATCCCCCTCCTCCTCTCCCTCATCCCCCTTCATCCCCGACATCGCTCCCCCATCCTCCTCCCCCTTCATCCTCCACCTCCCCGCCACCTCCCCCTCCATCCCCCACATCCGCCACCCCCCTCATCCCCCCTCCTTCCTGCCACCGATCCCCCCTCCCCTCATCATCCCCCTTCCTCCCCCTCCTCCCCACCGCCGCTCTCCCCCCTCCTCCCCTTTCATCCCCCTCCTCCCCCTCCTCCCCGCCACTGGTAGAGCTCTCCCCCCGCTGCCTCATCCCCCTCATCCCCGTTGTCGATCCCCCCTCCTCCCCGTAACACCCCCCGATCTCCCCCCTCATCCCCCTCATTACCCCTCATTACCCCTCCTCCCCGCCGCCGATCCCCCTCCCCCTCATGCACTCTCCTCACCGACGCCGCCCCTCCTCCTCCTCCCCCTCATCACCGTCGCTGCCGCCGCGAACAAGCTAGACACGTCAGAACTAACAGCCACATCAGCATTAACAGAGTTTTTAATAGAAAATTAGAGTGTGTGACTATTTTGGTTATAGTTAATGATTTGAGGGATTAAACTCAAAATTCAAAGATTTAAGAGACTAGTATCAAATTATGCAAGATTTAAAGGACTAATATGAGAAAAACCATATATATATATAGGTAAATCTTCATGTGAGAACATTTTCGCACCGTGCGAAAATGTTTTTATTTTTTATTTTTGAAAATTTTTTTTCAAAAATTATTTTTTCCACCCTCATTATATGTTGTTATACACCCCTCAAAAAATAATGGTTGAAAAATAATATCATTTGGCCTTCGATCAAGGCATTTCATCAAATTCGCACGTTTTGAGACCGTTAAATTTGTTACGGGTGGATGGGTACTCTAATGCCCAACGGATTCACCCATTATTTTCCCTGGGGTATATAATTGTATGGATTAAACATAAAAAAAATTTTTGAAAAAAAAATTTCAAAAAAATAAAAAAAAAGATTTCGCACGGCTTTCGCACGGGGTTTTTCGCACGGCTTTCGCACGGGGTTTTTCGCACCCGAAGATTGCCATATATATATATATATATATATATATATATATATATATATATATATATATATATTAAAGCATGTGGATATGACTGGGACAAACGTCCCGTCATCGTTTGTCCCAGTCATCCGGTTTTTTTTGGTTTTTTTGCATAAAGAACCCCGTACGAATCCCTAATTGCGCGGAATACTTCCCTTTTACACCTCTTTCAAAAAACCCCTCGCTTTTGCTGTTTTGCACTTTGGACCCACACACAATTCCCAAACACACCCCCTCCCTTTTCCGCTCTCCCCTTGGCTTCCGATCGGATCTTTTTTGTTCCTCCGTCTTGATTTTTGCCGTGCACATGTGCACGGGGTTTTTCCTTGTGTGTGTGTGTGTGTGTGTGTGTGTGTGTGTGTGTGTGTGTGTGTGTGTGTGTGTATGAGGAGGGATCAAATGACCCCCAAAAATAACCCCCAAAAATGACCCCCTATCAAAAATCCTATGCCCCCCATTTTTTCGGAAGATCCGAACCGTTCATCTTGATCTCCACCCTCTAAATACCTGACCCACCAATTTTCAACCCGATCCCATGTGTTTTGCATGTTCATCCATCCGACCCAAATTTAACGGTTTCGCATGAACAGAACTTTTGCGAATGGTTGATGAACGGGCAAAACACATGGGATCGGGTTGAAAATTGGTGGGTCAGGTATTTAGAGGATGGAGATCAAGACGAACGGTTCGGATCTTCCGAAAAAATGGGGGGCATATGATTTTTGATAGGGGGTCATTTTTGGGGGTTATTTTTGGGGGTCATTTGATCCCATATATATATATATATATATATATATATATATATATATATATATATATATATATATATATATATATATATATATATATATATATATATATATATATATATATAGGGTAAAGTGTTCCTAGGGTGACTCCTTAGATTAAATCTAAGGAGTCACCCTCATTTTCCCCTATATCCCACAATTTTTTTGGATTTTATTTTTCATGGGGTTGTTGTTTATATCATGGATGGTCAACATACCAAAAATCAAGGAATTCCAATACTTTTAGAACCCCCATCTACTCGTTGCAACGTCATGGGGTTTTCAACACGTTTTTAGACCGTTGAAGTTGCAACGGGTTGATGTGGGTTCTAAAAGTATTGGAATGCCTTGATTTTTGGTATGTTGACCATCCATGATATGAACAACAACCCCATGAAAAATGAAATCCAAAAAAATTGTGGGATATGGGGGAAAATGAGGGCGACTCCTTAGATTTAATCTAAGGAGTCACCCTAGAAACACTTTACCCATATATATGTATATATATATATATACATATATGTATATGGGATTAATGGGTATCATACGCCATATGAGAGCTTCTCTCATACTCCCTCTCACATAAAGCACCCAAGTACAAGCCCACATGGGCTTGTACTTGGTTGTACTTGGGTGCTTTATGTGAGAGGGCGTATGAGAGAAGCTCTCATATGGCGTATGATAGCCATTATTCTCTATGTATATATATGTGTATATATATGTGTATATATATATATATATATATGTATATATATGTGTATATATATGTGTATATATATATATGTGTGTATATATATGTGTATATATATGTGTGTGTATATATGTGTGTGTGTGTGTGTGTGTGTGTGTATGTGAATTAAGTGTATATGAGTGAATTAAGTGTAGATGCATGTTTGGATATGCCTGAGTGAATTAAGTGTAGATGCATGTTTGGATATGCCAAACTGCTTCTTTCTATCCTTACAAGGCAATATCACCTTAGTGAGTCAGTGGAGTGTAGCTAAGTAAGACATGACAATATGGCATTCAGCCTATTATGTCACTATTATGGCACTTCATGGACATAATCATAGAATCAATTGATGTAGCCACTAAAGAAACAACATTTTACAGATTTGGACAAGATAAATATATGCCATGCGACAAATTTCCATAAACTTTAAAATTAAACCCCCTATTGCAACATGTTACTTCTCAAAAGATCCAGTAAAACCAAATATAAAACTTCTATTGTAAAAAATAAGTATCTTCTAATAGAAGATATATGCAGTATGTCGTCAAGGTGTAAGGTCTTACTGCTTCCAAAATGTAGCCAGTAGCTACCAATTCCCTTGAATTCTATGCTTTGCCTCATTTTCCAAAAGTATATGTCTACTTCTTGCTTTCATGCTATGGTGTTGTCAGAAACATCTCGCAGTCACAGAGCTTCATCCTCTGTGACTACAACCTAAAAACGTGGAGAATCAGTTTTGGTAATTAAACCAAAAAACCCGGGTCAACAAGTCCATCGGGCCGGCCCGTGCCCGGTCAAGGCCCGGCCAGGCATGGACGTCCAGAGTTTCTTTTCTCTCTCTTTTTTTATGTTCTTCAAAAAAGCGGTAAGCAACGCGTGCGATCACCCTGGTGGCCAGGGACCGAACCCTGGCCTCCCCACTGGGAGCCAAAGGAACATGCCATTGGGGCAAAGCCCGCTGGCAACACCCCGAGTTTCGGCTTACGAAAAAGTTCATGATGCTTTTTAAAAAAAGCGGCTCAAAGCTCGGTAATCAGATGCAAGTTGTTAAATGTCGTTCATAATTAGGAGCATTTTTTTTTTCATTTCCCTTAATTTCTTAATCCGTTTATTGATCATGGATGGATTGAAATGGTGAACCTTGGAAATTTGGAATGGTGAACCTTGGAATCAAATTGCCAAAATAAAAAATTAGAAAATAAAAGTAAGAAGTTAGGGTTGACATATAAAGGGATTTTAATTTTGGATAAGCTAACTGGAAAATCACATCACGCTGATATAAATATTTAGTAAGGAGTCTCATCAGTATTTACTAGAAACGTGCAAATGTAGTCGTAAATAATGTTATAATTAATGAAGACAGCTAATAATTTCCGAATGGGATTCGGAATCCTTCCCAATTTCTTGATTCGTGGAAATGGATATAAATAGACACGCGCGGGAAGCGAATTACGGAAACCCTAAAAAATTCGAGTGCCGCGCCAAGACATTTTGAGTCATCAAAAAATCAACGAAAAATTCCGAGCGAGAGAAAGAAAGCTTGGAATATTGCTGCCATTCAATTCATCATGAGTCTCGCACTTCAGTCCGCCGATCACTCCATGGGCTTCGTCGAGGGATCGACGCCATCCAAAAGGCGCCGACTCGGGCGCTGCAGGGCGCCGATCAACATGCCGATCGCAACAACGGGATTCGGGGCATCGAAGACGATGGACGGCGACGACGATGACGACGCGTCGTCGAATTACGCGCTGCGATGCCTCCTCCACGATTCAAACATTAAACTGAGCAGCGGCGACATAAGCCGATTGCGCCGAAACAACACGGAGAAGCTTCTGAAGGAGAAGAAGCTGATACTCGTTCTTGATCTGGACAACACGTTGCTGCACACCGTCGACGCCGCCCGCATGACCCTCGAGGAGGAGTACATGTCGGAATGCACGGCCGATGACGACCCCGACGGAGGAATGTACAGGTGGGAGGGCATGGTGACCAAGCTGAGGCCGCACGTTCGGGACTTCCTCGAGGAAGCCAGCAAGATGTACGACATGTACATCTACACCATGGGTATCCGCGCCTACGCCTTGCAGATGGCCAGACTCCTCGACCCCGACGGCGTTTATTTCAATTCCAAGATCGTCTCCAGAGAGGATTGCACTCTGCCTAGCCAGAAAGGGCTCGACGTCGTCCTGGGAGACGAACGAATCGCCGTGGTTCTTGATGACAAGCCAAGCGTGTGGGCGAGGCACCCCGGCAGCTTGATCACGATCGAAAGGTACGAATACTTCGGCTCGAGCCACGGCGTATACGACGTGTACGGAGGCGCCTCGCCGGACACGCCAGGGCAAGAAATTGAACCCGACCGCGCGCTGAAGGTCAAGCTGCGTCTTCTCCAGTCGGTCCATCGCCGGTTTTTCGGTTCCCGGATCTCCACCGACCTCTGCAAGCGAGATGTAAGACATTGTCTGCGGAGGTTCGGAGCTTGCATAGGCTCCTAGGATGCATTTCTATTGTTTATGTTTGCTTGTTGCATTGATTACTGTTTGTTTATCCAACCCCAATGTAAAGACGAAATTGTGCTTTAACTAATTTCCTTAATTATAACGACATTTTTCCATTGTAAATGGCGTTCTTTCCATATATATTAAGGATGATGCTAAATCTTGTTGTCACATACTTTTTAATCTCTGCTCTGCGTCCCTTGGATAACTTGATCTCTCTGTACCCATGGTCGTCTGAAGTGAGTTTGGGGTAAATGGTATTAATGAGTATCATACGTCAAATGAGATATGCTCTCATACTCCCTCTCACATAAAGCAACCAAGTACAAGCCCACATGGGCTTGTACTTGGTTGTACTTGGTTGCTTTATGTGAGAGGGCGTATGAGAGCATATCTCATATGGCGTATGATAGCCATTATTCTCGGGGTAAATATACCCAGCATTTTATACTCTCATTATACATCTCTTCAATATACATGGTGATTTAAAGTGCAGTTGTTGGCCGCATGTTGCTAGAATTAAGTTTCGCCAGATGTTGCGTGAAGCAAGATAAATATAATCAATACAACCATGCCGAGCAAGATTATGCTGGTATTACATCTAGTTCCGAGCAACATGTATTTGCTATGTGAAGCTGTGAGCGTGGGAACCTATAAGGAGTTGCGTATTTTCTCGCCATAAAGAGTTGTGTATCATCTCATGATTGTTGGAGTTTCAACTGGGTTGCATTTAGACATGTCGAATCGTTCCAATACTTTATTGATTTATGTTTCTTGCAACATTACAATAAATTTTATAAAACGATTCCTTTGGATTTTTACACCAAGTATAAAATCCACTTCTTCCATGTCTTTCATTTCAAAATTTGATGACAACCATTCTTTATGGTCATCAGACACTCCATATCATTACTAGCTAACAAAATATCTTCTACTTGCAATGTCAAGTAACAAATTGTCCAACGTCCAAAGGACCGAACCCGGACCCGGTAGCGTATGGGCCCTAAATCCAGTAACGAGTGGCAAAATCTGATACAATCATGGATGTACAAAGCCCTTCCCCATAAAACCACACCCCTTTGGTACAAGCACAACACCTCCTTAGCGCCAACTAGCGGCGATGCGATCAGGGGCTCATTAGCCGGGTTTCTTTTTCTGATACATCGGAAAGCAATAAAACGCGCGCCGACCACATTTCGATCCTATCTCCGAGGAGGGATATAAGAGAGAATGGGATCAGAGCTATGCTCATCGGCAGTAGTCGGGTTTCTAAGCATACCCAAACTTGCGCAGCAACACAAATACAGCCAATGCTCGACAAACGTTAAGTCGGCAACAAAATGACAATCATAGCAGAGTTTAAATCCCAATCAGACTGGGACAAACTGCTCCTCAATAAATACCTGAAGTATTTTCAATGCAAGACTACGCATGGTTTTCCATACACCATACAAACGAAACATTTGTAGCTTGGCTGTATCACAAACCACGGGAACAAATAGTGTAGCAATTTAACATGACAAGGGAAGCCAAGCTTGCATATCTAACCAGTCTCTAGCCGTAAATCAATAAAAAAAACACCTGGTCACAAAAGCTGCTACAACATAGACATCATAAAACCGAAGAATTCACTTCGCAAAAGCTGCAAAATCATTGCAATTTTAAAATCAAGCATCAAAGCAATGCAATCAAATGCAATAGTTGGTCATGTCCAAGTTTGCATAGTTATTCAGCGAGTTTCAAAATTATACCTGCAGAAACTCCTAGGATACACCATTTCTTCGCATGCAAGCCGAGACTCAAAACCTAAACAATCAAATCAGGGCAGCAATGCATAATGTACCATCATAATTCTCATCCACAAGGCAGTTTAGAATGGAAGACCAAATGGTGAAAGGCTATAACGAATGAGTTCGCCAAAAGGGACCTCAAGGAAGCTCAGACACTTGGCAAACAAGAGGCACATTATTCCAAGGATAAGAGTTTAGCCCCAAGCCTCCTGCAGAAGTCGTTGCGGAGGTTTCAGTTGTAAGTGGCAGCTTGTGCTCGTTGCAGCAGCCATCACCCAGGAGTGTAGCTATTGCGTTGTTCATGTCAGCGCGGTCTTTCGCCAATTGAGAACTCTCCAAAAACCAGGCAGACCCCAGTAGAGCATCGGGCCTTAAGAAATCTGGTTTTAGCCGTGTCTCTCTCTCCACCACATTTGATGTTTCAACATCCTCAGCGCATGGCAATCTAAGGTCTGATCCTGCAGAAACTATTAATGTACACATTTATATATGGTATATTTCCTTATATGATATACAAAATTTATTGAATATCTGACGTGCAAGTTGCATGCTTACCGGACAGTCCTCTGGAAGGTGGAATCTCATCCAAGGAACTGCCACTGATCGGAGTGTACTCATTGAAAACAGATGCGGCCGAACAACCCAAAGGGGAAATTGGGTCACCATCTTCCCCAGCTGTACCATCACAGAAGTTATTTGCCGAACTATCCACAAAATCACAGGGCGTCATTACAGAAGAATTTGAACTCTTGTCTGATGATTGTTTCTTGCCGCTGTGTAGCGCGTGAGACTCATGAAGAACATCTTCTAAAAGGCCACTATTCCATGGTGAAGAACAATCAGACTGCACCGAAACAGGCGGAGGGGACTGAATATAAGTATCAACTGTATCGGAATGCGGCGAGTAAGCATACCCAAACCAGCAACTTGGATCGGTTTCGGTATATTGGAGTGAAGGGAGCTCCTGCTTCACAGTCCCTGGAAGGGGCCTGGAAGTAGAGTAGTTGCTATCCATTAACGCATGGATGCCAGGATTTGCACCTTCATGCGGTTCCAGATTCTTGCTGAGAGGATAAGGATCATAGGGATAGCTTGCCCCCAAGGTCGGGTCAATCTTTTCAGACGGGACATTTGAGAAATTCTCAAACTCTGGAAGCTCGCTTGTAGGGTACACATGAAATAAGGTTTCATTCGCTCGAAGCTGTTTACAGTCCAGCGATTGATTGATGATGCCATAACTATGAGATCCAAATCCCTGACTCAGCATGCTACCAAAAGAAATATCTGCAAACGGCGATGCATAAGAAGATACTTTGAAGTCATCAAAACAAATATCAGGAATATCATAACCATTTCCGCTTAGGGCCTCATTTTGCATTTTATCAAGGCTTCTGAAGACTCCCACACTCTGGCCTGTCTGATTCCCGTTAGAGACTGGGAAAGACAGTTCGGGAGGGTAGATGGGTAAACCAGCACGCTGGCGTCTCTTAATCCGAGTGTTCCAGTAGTTCTTTATCTCATTGTCTGTACGCCCCGGTAACTGGAAAAGGGATGAATAGATCAAAGGTAAATGCTTCCAAATAAGAGTTATAACATAACAATTGACAAGTGGTAAAGTTCGTTAGATATATTTCTTAGCCCAAAACCCATAAAATTTGACTTATGAGGCAAAGTGATCATCTGCATGGTATCAGATATAATGTAAATCAAGCCATCTGAAATACATCACATCATGACCATGTGAAAAGGCATCATGTACAATATAATCAGGATATGGCATGTCTCTAAATCTCCAATGATCTGAATTTGGGATCTCTAACTGAAAACCGGTTTTCCAAGTAAGGCATCAAATCAACAGGTTTCCAGAGGCAAGTCCTCTACAAAGGTCACGATTCGCACTCAAAAACATATTTATTTAACCCAGTTAGAGCCTTTTGACGACCCAAAGGCAAGTAATTAAGTTCTCATGCAAAGCTACATCTGCCCATACACCAGCTTAAGCTAATTGGGCAAAGTAGTAAACTGGCCACTACAGTAAAATTCATATAAAATTGTCACGAGATACATACAGCAAGTTAAAGGAAAAGGAAATAAGCACATGAAAAACAAGCTCTGAAGCACTTGTATGTATAAACAATAGAATATGTTCCGTGCATGGTGGAATTAACCAAGCTACATATGCAACTAGAATACGACCAGGTGCTCAAACTATCCCAGCAATTGCGACAAACTAGTTATGCAAAAAGGTATGCAGCTTTTAACTATATTTCAAATTAACAACAGCTTTACAAATCACATGTTTCTTAAAATATCATGACACAATATTACTCCATAAGACATGACATGAAGAACAACAACCATCATTTCTCCTAACTCATACAGTTTATTTAATGGTCAGGGTGTCTTGGTATATAGAGCACAGAACAAAAAAGAAGACACAATATGGATGCAGATAGGAACCCTAGGTACAATTGGCAAATGGTGGAACTCGAAATATATTGCCTCGATTTTCATTTTGACAAATGAAAGTAGAGATTCAAATACTAGAATGAAACCCAAATAACTCCGATATTAGGAAAATGTGTGGAAGTTTTATATATGAATAATAACCCTACGAATGTTCATTCATTCTTCTGGGTCCAGAGACTTGATTGAATGCTGAACCTGTCTTTCAAGCATCAATCTAATTTCTTAGCCTTGGATATCTATCAGATGCAATTCATGCACCTCTTAATTTTAGGTTATGCCAAAAACCTAAATTGTTAATGCAATTTAACATGCATCCCCCGAAGACCTGAAAGTATAATGCATTATACATCCAATATAAGTATCATGCTCCAATAGGAAAACATCAAAGCTGGAAATATTGTTGAAGCAGTTGGGATGTTGACGTACTCCTAAATCGATAGTAAGTTAAATGAAGGACCAATACATATATTTGGGTATAGTACCGAAAGACTACCAAGAATTCATGTTTACCCTGCTAGATTGACTAGCTCCAAAAAAATTTTGAGAAAGCATCTTGCTCGAAGCTTCCATGTTCGCAGGCCCCTGGTGAACTTGTATATGAAAGATCAGACAATATTTTCAGGCATCTATTTAACCATACAGAATGACCCATCAGATAACCACACTGATACTAAAGGGGATTCATTCTTCAATATAACTCAAGTTTGTCAATCTAGTGAAAGTTCATACAAAATTCATTTTTTCTTGCTTATTTTCTTGCTCCTAACGCGTGAACAAAGCTTAAAGCATTTTCTAAATTATGAACAGATTTGTCATACAAAACAGTTCAAGGGATTAGCAGAAGATGTAGTGTTCTTTATTTGGCTCAGCTCATTCAGTAGGAACAATGTGCAACCATATGCTGGTACCAGTTACTCTATACCCCCTCCCCCCCCCCCCCCCCCCCCCCCCCCCCCCCCCCCCCAAAAAAAAAAAAACAAAACAAAAAAAAACAAAACAAAAAAGACAAAAAAAAAACAACACTCTAGTCTGGATTCAAAATAGTCTTTTCAGATTGTGTATTGAGTTCGACTTTTAGGTTTAAGTCTGTTTATATTGCTCTTATTTGAGACATTGTTTACATTTCTTTAAGGTCTTTGAGTATCCTTTTAAAGGAAGACACTTTTATTTTATTTTATTTTATTTAGGATTTAAGTCCGCTCAGAAATCTAAATAAGTCTTGATAGGAGTTTGTTTCTTCTCCTGTAAATATGGGCTTGTAGTTCAACTTTTGATTATGACCGATTAAATAAAGATTTGAGTTTGTAAACTTAGTTTGCAACGTTAAAATCTTTTGCATGCAAGGTGCGAGAATAGAGAAGGAATCTTCTGAGAGTGAGGGCCAAAAGAATCTTCAATTCAAATGCAAAAGGTATTGAAGTCTGTGGTCGTTCAATCTCCAATGTAACAAGCCTAAAACTTAATTTATATTTTACTTTTGGACATCATTATTTAGTTCTCTCCCAGATTCCTCCACCTCATCTCCTTAATTTCATTCAGTTCCGTATTAGATTTGGTATCAGGGCCAACAAACATCATCTTTGATTTTAATTTAGTATAGCAACAACTTCCCTAACAATGGATTTAGAACAAACTGAGGTAAAGGTCTTAGAGTGAATGGCTGAGAATATGACCATAAAGATTTGATGACTATGAAGATGACACCGATGATGCCGATTATTGATAAATATGACATAATCCTACAAATAAGGTGAAATAGATGCTTCACTTCTGATGGTTCGTCCAACACACGATCTTTTCTAATTGGCTATTAAGATGGACCATTTCTTTGATTGCTATGAGGATGTTTGAAACATGTAAAGTTTATTTTGCTAGAATGCAATTATAGTGATCAACCAATATCTATTAGACTTTTAAAAGACAGCTTGGAAAACTAAAATAACAACATTTGATGTCATGGGCTGAGACTGTAAAAGGTTAAATTGAAAATATATCTATGAACTATTGGGGATACTAGACTTTACACACCTGAATTATCATTTTTTACAAATACCCCCTGAGAGATGGCATCACATCTCTCTATTAAATCCCCTATCACGTGATCATATGTGATCTAAAACACAGTTAAGCAAGCCTAATTACATGTTTAACTAAATGGACCAACTTCATTATGTTTTATCCAAAATTATATAAGGTGGTGGTGATAACAAGGAAATTATACAAGACCAACAAAATTCTTACAATTAATGAAAATATTCATGAATCTATTGCTTTCACTCGTCCCAAATTTAACGGTTTCACATGAATAGAACTTTGCGACGAGTGGATGAACGCATAAAATCCATTGGGTTCCCCCGATATCTGGTGTTTTAGGGGTTTAATATGAAGAAAAAAAAGAAAGGTTCTGATTATCCAAACCAAGGTTGTAGGTCTCGGTATCGCTCTTCCTAAAATTTAGGTTTTGGTATCAGTATCGACTGTTTCGGTGGTTTCGGAAAAAGGTTTCGGTTTCATCCAAATCATTAGTTTTCGATACTTAAATATCTATCAAATACTATCAAAATAAAGAATGAATGGCACACCACTTTAAAGAATGAATGGCAAACTTGTAAATAATTGGTCTGTGTATCGAGCAAAGATGTTTGTTCGCATAGCAATCTCCCCTCAAAAAAATCTAAGTGCTGCTACTCACAAAACACATTTTTCTAAACATACTTCATTTATTTGCAAGTTTTCCATTTTAAATCAATTTTCAGTGGCAGAACTTGTAAATAAATAAAGTATGTTTAGTAAAATGTGCGATGTGAGTAGCAACACAATTATTTGACTTCCACTTGCGTACGCAGCCCCCTCTCACATCCCCCTCTTCCATCTCTCTGCCCTCTTCTTTCCTTCTACAGGCGGCGGCGGCAAAAAAGGCGGGGGTTTGACAATGGCGGCGGCGGCGGTGACGTAAGAGGCAACTCTTCTTAACGGCAACTCTTCTTAACATTCTCTATTTTATTTTTTCCGCTCTCTTTTTTTCCCTTCAATTTTTCTTTTGTTTGCTGTGTTTTCATTGTATTGCTCATTTTTCTCATTTTTTCCTTTTGTTTCAGCCGAAACGACACCGTTCCGACCGAAACAGAGAATATCACCCAGTTTCGTCTCGGTCTGCACCGATCCTATTAGAGCTCAGTTCATTGAGGCGGAGAGAGCTTAGAGGAAGCTGTTGAAGGAGAAAACAATGGAGGTTGCCGGTGCTGGGGAGAAGAAGCAGCGGGAGGGGTGTTTGAATCTAATTACGCCGTTGGGGGAAGATCTACCGTTGATTCATTCTGAAAACCGATCTCAACCATCCAACGTCTTTTAATCATAAGCGTTGATGTTTAAGCCACAATGAATTTCCTTCGTTGGATAACAGGACACTCAGCACTCTTAATCCGGGCCGTCCATTTTCAACAAATTGAGCGTGCTTCTTCTCTATCTTTCGCGCCCCCCAATTGGTTCCAGCTGGATTGAGAGAGCGAGTATATCTAACAGAATTCTGTTAGAGATTGGAGGGGGTATATAAGGAGGGAATATTGAAATTGTAAAGCATCGATGATTTATATGAAGTTTATCTCATTTTCGTTTTAATTCTTTGTTCTTCTATTTTTCCTTCTGGTTGTAAATTTCTGAATGAATTCAGCCATTGCTGGCTAAATCCTCTTGGTGAACGAATTGTGTTCATCAAATTGGTATCAGAGCTCAGCTACGAATCTATGGCTCCAAAGAAAAAGAATGTACCTGATCCACTACTGGAGGCTGAAGGGGATCAAGGCCAAAGTTCACACCAAGATCCACCTCACCGAATTGAGACCATTGAGGAACTCAGGGAGTGGCAAGCACAACAAGACGAACAACACTATCAGCTTCAATTTCAGATCCAGTACTTGATCGAGGCCCAAAAGCATTCTACTGCTCAGATCCAAAGCATGTACGAATCACAAAAGCATTCCACTGCTCAGATCCAGATCATGTTAAACAATCAAGGTAAGTTTGAAAAAGGTTCAATCAACAGGAAATCCAGATGTAGATACTCAGGAATGCTCAAGGAAGGCTAGATGGTCGTGCCAGTAACCCAGAGATGAATTCCAGAAATCAGAATGATGAAAGAAATGGAGATCCCAATGGAGATAGAAACTCATAGCGAAGAGGAGGTCAAGGGGATCTTCTTCCCAAGTACAGTTGAGGGTTCTCAAACCCGAATTTCCCATTTTCAAAGGAGATGAGGATGTTCTCCCATGGCTGAGTCAGGTACAACAGATGTTTGTTTACTATTCCACTCCGTATGTTAATTGGGTGAGTACTAGCTCATTTTATCTACGTGGTGATGCTTTGCATTGGTATGATTGGGGAAAGTCACCACAACTAACTTCTTTTATTGGGAGAAGTTTAAAGAGGAGATTATAGTGAGGTTTGGACCTACGGAGTTAGCCAAACCCTACGCATTTTTTTCTAACCTCAAACAGTCTGGAACTGCTAAGGAATATTTGGATAAGTATGAACAAGTGGTCGGATTGCTGCAGAAAATGCCAGATGAATACGTACTTGATAAATTCATTAATGGACTAAAAGATAACATTAGGCTAGATGTGATGGCTCTAAATCCTGACAATTTTAGAAGGGCAGTACAATTAGCTAGAACTTTTGAGGAAAAGTTGAGCTTAGCCAAGAAAAATAAGTCCCCATTTATCCAAAGCTCATACCACAAATTCCATCAATAGCAGCCCCTGGGGTACTTAAAGGAGCCCCAAGAGAAGTTTCCAAGGAAGTAGTTCCATTTGTGCCTAAGGGTAGATTGATTTCTCAGGAGGAAATACAAAACAAGAGAAGGAATAATCTATGCTTCACTTGTAATGAAAAGTGGGAGAGAGGTCACAAATGTAAGAAACAATTATATATACTAGATGTAGAGGAGGATGCAGATGAGAATGGGGTAGATGTTGAAGGGGATAATATAGAGAAGCCTCAAGACTGGCCAGAAGTAGGGAATGAGGAGTTCCCTTCCATATCTGTCCATGCCTTAACTGGAATTTCAGCTGCACAGACCCTTAGATTGAAGGGGAGTATCAAGGGGCAAACAGTCAATATCCCGGTAGATACTAGATCTACACATAACTTTATCCACCCTAAGCTGGTTAAGTCTTTGGGATTGGAGGTAGAACAACTAAATGCATATGATGTAGTAGTGGCAAATGGGGAGAAGATACAAGGGTCATGGCTTTGTAAAGGAGTGCACATCCAGTGTCAGGGGGTAGTAGTTTCACCCAACTTGTTGATTTTACCACTAGGAGGACAACAGATAGTATTGGGAATCCAGTGGTTGAGACAGCTAAATGATATCATATTCAATTTCAAAAAGCTACAAATGAAGTTTAATCTGGGAGGGAAGGAGTTGATATTGCAAGGCATAACACCACAAGGGTCCCAGTTGGTAGGAGAGAGGGAGATTGACAAAGCTATCATGCAACAAGGGGAATGATATTGGAAACAGCTTAATATGTTGGAGATGGATGAGTCCCAGGAAATTAGTCAGTTGCTAGCTTTGGACATGAAAGAGCTACCATCAGATTTGAGAGCAATATTGGAGGAAATATTCTGAAGTTTTTAAGGAGCCAGAAGGGTTACCCCCAAGGAGAGTTTGTGACCATAGGATCCCTATATCACCAGATGCTAAGCCAATATGCACTAGGCCATACAAGCATGCTTATGTTCTCAAGGCAGAGATTGAAAGACAGTCAGAAGAAATGTTAAAGTCTGGAATAATCAGGCCCAGTCACAGTCCCTATGCATCCCCAATAGTAATGATCAGAAAATCAGATGCTAGTTGGAGGATGTGTGTGGATTACCGTGCCCTAAATTAACAAAGTATTAAAGATAAATTTCACATACCCCTCATAGATGAGTTGCTGGATGAACTCTATGGGGGCAAAACATTTTTCTAAACTTGATTTGAGGTCAAGTTATCACCAAATTCGCATGAGTGACCATGACATTTACAAAACTGCCTTCAGAAGTCATGATGGGCATTATGAGTTTTTAGTGATGCCCTTTGGATTAACCAATGCTTCTTCTACATTTCAATCCCTCATGAACTCAATTTTCAGAAAATACTTAAGACAGTTTGTGCTTGTTTTCTTTGATGATATACCCATCTATAGTAAAAATTGGCAGTCCCATCTTGAGCATCTGCAGAAGGTATTACAGATTTTAAAAGACCAACAATTATGTGTCAAATTGTCCAAATGTTCCTTTGGACAACAATCAGTGTACTATTTGGGACACATTATATCTGAAATGGGGGTATCAGTAGAACCAAGGAAGATTGTAGCCATCAAGAATTAGCCAGTGCCAAAAACCCAAAATGCTGCGAGGGGATTCCTTGGACTAGCTGGGCATTACAGAAAGTTTATTAAGGTCTTTGGGGGAATGCAACACCCCTTACCGATTTGTTAAAAAAGGACAACTTCAGTTAGAATGAATCTGCCCAATTATCCTTTGAGACTTTAAAGAAATCCCTAATTACAGCACCGGTACTAGCTATGCCTAATTTTGATGAGGAATTTGTCTTAGAGTGTGATGCTTCAGGAAGGGGGATATGGGCTGTCCTAATGCAAAATTCACAACCCATTGCTTACTATAGCACCAAGCTGACAAGAAGGAATTTAATATTATCCACATATGAAAAGGAGTTACTTGCTATCATTATGGCTGTAACAAAATGGGGGCAGTATCTACTGGGTAAGAGATTTATCATAAGGACAGATCATCAGAGCTTAAGATATTTGCTCAATCAAAAACTTCAGCAGGGTATGCAGAGTAAATGGTTGATGAAGCTACAATCTTACAACTACCATGTAGAGTATAAGCCAGGAAAGGCCAATAGAGCTGCTGATAGTTTATCTAGAGAAATTGACAATAGCCAAGAAATTGAAGAGGATTTTTGTTCCATATATCATATTTCTTCACCCCTATGTGACTGGATCCAAGGTGTTAAACTCATGGTAGAAAGTGATCCATATTTCCAACACACTGAGAAGAAGTTACAGCAAGGAGGACAAGCACTACAGAAATATAGGAAGCTGGAAGGGGTATACTACTACAAGGGTAAAATTCTCATCAGTCCTGGGGCTCAAGAAATTCAGCAGGGTCTTCTCCAGGAATTTCATGGCTCTCCAATGGGGGGGGCATTCTGATGCTGATAGGACATTGCACAGACTGAAGAAATCTTTTTATTGGAAGGAAATGAGGGCAGTGGTACGTCAGTATGTGAGAGAATGTGAAGTATGCCAAAGAAACAAGTCTGAAAATGTGGCATACCCAGGTCTCTTGTAACCCTTACCTGTTCCAGGGCAGATTTGGGAGAGCATATCAATGGATTTCATATTGGGACTCCCTTTATGTAATGGGTTCAGTGTTATCTATGTTGTGGTAGATAGGCTAACCAAGTACTCTCATTTTTTCCCACTCAAGCATCCGTTCACAGCAAAAGGAGTGGCTGAGGTTTTTTTTGAGGGGGTGTTTAAACACCATGGGGTTCCAGCCACCATAATCAGTGATAGGGATGTGGTCTTCACTAGCCAATTTTGGACTGAGATTTTTAGGTTGCATGATACCAAACTAGCTCATAGCTCAGCATATCATCCCCAAAGTGATGGTCAGACAGAGGTCACTAATAGGAGCCTGGAGTGCTACTTACATTGCTTCTGTTGCCATATGCCTAAGGAGTGGGTTAAATGGTTGGCCTTATCAGAGTTCTGGTTCAACACCACTTGGAGAAGCTCAACAAGGATGACACCCTTTGAAGCAGTATATGGGCGACCAGCTCCTACTTTAATCTCGTACTTGCCCCATACCTCACATGTTGCTGTTGTGGATGAAGCTTTGTTTACATGGGAAGTCACCCTGAAGTTGTTAAAGGATAATCTAGAAAAAGCAAGGGAAAGAATGAAGAAACAAGCCGACCAACATCGTACAGAACGCAATTTCTTGGTGGGTGATTTCGTTTACCTCAAGTTGCAGCCATATAGACAGATCAGTGTATCTGGGAGGAAAACTCACAAATTGTCCGCTAAATATTATGGACCTTATGCCATTTTGGAGAAGATTGGAGAGGTAGCTTACAAGTTGGAATTGCCGGTGGAAGCACAAATTCACCCAGTCGTCCATGTCTCTCAACTCAAGAAGAAGGTGGGCACAAACACTGTCATACAGGAATCTCAGCCTAGGTACACAGAGGAATTGGTTGATGATCCAGGAGCCATTGTTGATAGGAGAGTGATTCGCAAGGGAAGGGTGCTAGTTTCTCAGGTCCTAGTTCAATGGAAGCAGAGGAGTATGGAGGAAGCCACGTGGGAATCATACTGGGATCCAGTGCGTCGATTTCCATCATTTGACCTTGAGGCAAGGTCACAAAATGGGGGAGGGATTGTTAGAGCTCAGTTCATTGAGGCGGAGAGAGCTTAGAGGAAGCTGCTGAAGGAGAAAACAATGGAGGTTGCTGGCGCTGGGGAGAAGAAGCAGCGGGAGGGGTGTTTGAATCTAATTGAGCCGTTGGGGGAATATCTACCGTTGATTCATTCTGAAAACCGATCTCAACCATCCAACGTCTTTAATCATAAGCGTTGGTGTTTAAGCCATAATGAATTTCCTCCGTTGGATAACAGGACACTCAGCACTCTTAATCCGGACCGTCCATTTTCAACAAATTGAGCGCCCTTCTTCTCTATCTTTTGCGCGCACCGATTGGTTCCAGCTGGATTGAGAGAGCAAGAATCTCTAACAGAATTTTGTTAGAGATTGGAGGGTATATAAGGAGGGAATATTGAAATTGTAAAGCATCAATGATTTGTATGAAGTTTATCTCGTTTTCGTTTTAATTCTTTGTTCTTCTATTTTTCCTTCTGGTTGTAAATTTCTGAATGAATTCAGCCATTGCTAGCTAAATTCTCTCGGTGAACGAATTGCGTTCATCAGATCCCGAGACAAAACATCTGATACCGGTAGGTATAGAGCAAAACCTTAAACCTTGATCCAAACAAATAGGAAAGACTGGACTTTTTAAGGCACATATATGGATTTGCCACATGTCATATGTTTTTCATTATTCTTACATATAAATATATTAGTCATAACACGTGACCATATGGCAAGGGGCATTCAAAATATTCATCTGTAAAATTTCAATCCATTTAAAATCTCATCACCTAAAAACATTTGCAGCCTCTTCAAAATTTCCTAAAAAAATTTACAGTCACTTTCAAAATATTCCCCCCAACAAAAATATTTAACTACATTCAAACTAAAATTTAATTTCACCTAAATAATTTGGGTCACCCAAAAAGTTTCCCCCAAAGTTCAGTTCCATCCACATTTAGTTCATCCAAATTTAAAATTTTAGTTCCGTCCAGATTTAGGTCTCACAAAATTTTAAATCAAAAATTAAAAATTTTAGTTTCCCAAAATTAGTTTCCTCCAGATTTATGTTTTCCGAAAATTTTAGAATTTTCTCAAAATTTTCGCTCTCATCATATTCATTGATTCTTCACCGTTGAATCACATCTGTCTTTCTACCCATCCTTTTGTTCTAGTCAGCAACCACATTCAAAAACATACATCAACTATATAGTAGATATTAATCATTAACAAATGTGAACGGAGAATCTTTCTTATCAAGTTATTTTCTTCTTTGTTTGGGTTCTAACAATTCCAAACAAAAAACTTCATATGGAATACTCAAATGTGCTTTTTGGGGATGATATTATCCAAAATTCCCAATTGGGTTACATTTTAAGGCCAACGAAGGAATTGTAATTTCAAATTCTAGAACTTAATTAAGAAGGCCAAGATGCAAGTAAAGCTATAAAAAATTCAAAGTAACTTGAAATAATATGTAACTTTATTAATTGAGTTCAAATTTGATATAATCTTAAATTTTGATACATTGAATACGAGTAAAATTAAATACAACATAACACTTGGTATATAAGCATATTAGCATGGGCGATAATTGCTAGGTACAATTCAAGCGAAAAACAAATTAAAAATAGAGATCACTCACGTGAACAAGAAAGGTTTACATGGTTCAACGATTGAATATCTTCACAATCATTGCACTAGGGTTTTTCACTATGTATGACAAGTTACAAATTACAAATGCCCCACATATAAATACATGGAATCTAGATCAAATTCGTACCGGGCCAGATAAATTCAAATTTATAATTAATTCAAAGTTATAATTAGACACTTATCGTGCTTAGCTTTCAAAGGCATAAGGGTAATGCCCTCTTAACCCTGCAATTGAGCCGATTCATTACCTACAATGATCCACCTTTGAATTTGTTATGTATCCATCAGCATTTCAACCGTGAGTTCAAATTCCTCTTGAGGCCTCAAACATATCTGACATTCTGCAACTTCCATTTCATCATGTAGTCTATATGAATTTCACCATTTCCTATAATGTTCAAAGGTTCATCATATGCAAGATAAACATTTCGAACTTCCACGCAATATACCTATGTAATAACTCTTTGCATAAAGTGGAGTGAAACAGCGCACTTGAGTTCAACATCCAGAATCCAAGATTTAATGGGATTGTCCATGCTACAAATTAGGGCATCAATAATTTCTTCAATATAGTTGCATTTGATGAATTATAATCTTGGTGTTGGGTGCCTTACATTGGTTACTGAAATGGCCCCTTTTTCAAGCAATTCCAGAAGGTGATATCTTTGCTATTCTCCAATTTATTTATCTTCATTTTGATCTTCTATAGCTTTTTAATTCTAATCCCGTTGACGGCTCCTTCCTCTGATTCAACGCAGCGACCGATATACTGATGTTTTACCTGACTCTCTTCTGCAAATGTTCTCGATGTGGATCAGATCTGTCATCATTTAGTCTTAGCTTGCACTCCCTGACGAACGGCAGTCATTGTCGCGATCATCTTTCTTATAAGTATAATAACAATATTAATGCCTTAATTTCATCCTCGAATGAAATCCTCACCAAACTCAATAGTAATCACATTAAACTCATTGATGTGATATGGAACCAATGCACTTCGTGTCTTCGGATTGAATACATGATGTATCAAATAAACCGTGTAACAATTTCGTCTCGTACAAATTTCATAACGCCTTCTTCAAATCAGTAATAGTCTTCTCGTTAAAAATGTTGAACGCTCCCTAACATCAACCAAATCACACCTAACATATGGCAATCTAATAGATCGCAATCCTCTTGCTCATATTTCATGGCTGCTTCCCCCTTCAATGGTTCAAGTAACTTCTTCTAGCACAAATAAACATTGATCTACATCTTTCGGAAACTAAAATCCTTACTATCAAACTTGTCAATATCGACCTTTGCCCCTTCAAACGCTATCGCTCCTACTCTTCTCCATTAAATGGTTTTGATACTAGTTGTTTGGAACGAATCAAATGAAAAAAATAAGAATTAAAGAACACACACGCAAACAAGAAAGATTTAGATGATTCGGTAAAGATTGCATACGTTAATGGCCGTCACACTATGAATTTTCATTATGTAGAAGAAGTTATAAATTACAAGATATACGCACATAGATAAATACAAATAATCTAGGACATTTTATTAGTTTGGATACATCCAATTCATAACTTGACCTTCTTACCTAAACAACTTGGTACAGCCTTGCAAAGGTGTCATCCAAAACCCACTCCACATCTTTAACAATATTTTGAAGGGAGTCGAATTACATTCCATTGAAACCAATTCTTTGCCAAAGGCAAAATGAACCAATATTGGATGAGAGAAAAATTGTAGAAAAAAACTCAATTTTCATTTGTTGAAGCCAAAGCCTCGCTTGTTTCTTAAAAAAATTTCTAGCTTTTCTTTTTTCTTGAATCCTTAAATTGCTATTAAAAATCCACCGAAATTGGCCATAATACCAAAGGTAAAGTTTACATGTTTCCTTTCATATTATATTTGGTTTGCTTTTCCACTTTCATGGTGTCCACCTGTGGATGATTGATCTTTGGTTTCTAGATCATAAATTAAGACCACAATTTTTCTTTTTTTCCTAGTCTTCTCTCTCTCTCTCATCCAAAATTGGATACTTTTGACAGCTATATGAGACGCTATTTTTGTGAAATGGATGAGAGCTTTCTCTTGTAATCCAAGCCTAATATTCCTCTTAAATATTTTGTTTCTTCTTTCTTTTGAACACAAAAGTTTGTGATCTCTCTTGAACCCAAATCCTTAAAGATGTATCCTTTTTTATGTTGTTTCTTTCTAATATCCCCTTTATTTCTCTTCGCTGGTCAAACTATGGCTTCGACCCAAGTCACAAATTCTTTCTCGCTTGTTTTTTGACCACCCTAAATTATATGGGGCACCTGTAACTAAACACCTCTAATATTTTATACTAAAATGAAGACCCCTAGATCGATGATGTGAATAGGGTGCGACCACATTGTGGCAATTTTGTGAGTTTGGGCCGAGTGGCAAACTTGTAATTTTGGGAAGTGAGTGCATGTTTGTAATATTGGGCAAATCAGCCCTTTATATTGAGAGGGAGAATTAGGGCTTGGATCATGATGAATTTAGAAAGAATAACAGAGGTTAGGAGTAGATTAAAAGTAGATTGAGGAGAGTTAGCCCTTTATTTTCAATCAACAGATAGAAGAGTGGGTTCCTCTTTAATTGACACCTTTATCTTGTATTTCCATTTTATTCTCTACAAAAATCTATAAAAATTTCTCGGTTATTCCTCAAATCCCTAGATTTCTCATCAAATTACAAGATCCTTATGCCCAACACAAGAAAGATGGAAGCTTTGGAAGAGAAGTTCAATTCCGAGATCGAGGGAGTCAAAAGATCAACAAAAGGAAAAAATGCTAGCGATGGAGGAAAAAATCTCAAATCAAGGGAAGATGGCGTTTGAAATCATGATGAAAAAAATGGAAGACATGCAGAGAAGCCCTAGATCTGAAGAAAGGAACTCCTAGAATCCAAATCTGAGGAAGATGAAGGTTGAGTTCATCGAAGGTGGCTTTTCGGAAACAGATGAGGAGCCGCGTGAAGGAAGAACCGCCGCCCTAATCCTTAGTGGCTCCGTAGCTACAGCCTGCCTTAGGTCAGGACTGGAAGTTTCGAAAGCACATGTCTATACTTCAGCGTTTTCTTTTCTTCGAGATTGGGTGGGCATTTAGGGCCTGTTCTTTTGCCAAGAAAGGAGATGAGAAAGTGAAAAATTTCACTATTCATCAACTTTCTTCCCCTACTTCCCCAAAATGTGTTCTTTTGGCTGAAAGTTAAAACGAGAAAGTTTGCTTACGTGGCGTCCTTTTTGGAATCCAGATTCACTTTTTGTAATCCATGAAATTTGTTGGGAAAGCATAAGAAAGTTGGGTTATGTGTGGCCTACTATCTCATCTCTTTTTCTCTCTCTCCTCCAACTCACAACTTTCCACTTTCTCATTCCAATTTCTACAACCAAAAGAACACAAGAAAGTTGGGTGGACCCCACTTTACTTTCACAACCCTACTTTCCATACAACTTTCCACCCAAAAGAACACAAAACTCCTTTTTCTCTCTCCTCAGATTCCACAAATACCCAACTTTCTCATTTCAACTTTCCAGCAAAAAAACAGGCCCTAGATCTGAAAAGAGGAGCTCCCAGAATCCAAATCTGAAGGAAGATGAAGGTTGAGTTCATCGAAGGTGGCTTTTCGGAAACAGATGAGGAGCCGCGCGAAGGAAGAACCGCCGCCCAAATCCTTAGTGGCTCCGTAGCTACAGCCTGCCTTAGGTCAGGACTGGAAGTTTCGAAAGCACATGTCTATACTTCAGCGTTTTCTTTTCTACGAGATTGGGTGGGCATTTAGTCTACCGCTCATGCGAAAGCTATCGACATTGCATTCCATTCTCCTCTCATTTTGTTGGAAAACCCAACGCCGACATCTCTATCCGTCTCTTTGATCTTTTCGGGAGCAAAGCAGGCATAGAATGGAAGAAGAATTATGGCAATTAGGACATTTTTTCTAGAAATATTAAATGAGAAAATAGACTGTCTTCAAGATCTTCAAGAAAGAGCAAGGATGAGTGCTTAAAGGAGTATCGAAGACGGCAATGACGATATCCCACTTGAGCAATTTTCCATTCACCCATTAATTCCCATGAAGATTGGCAAATTTTATCTCATTCACAAATCCATCCGTGTCTATATTGTTAACTCTCGGGTTGGTCCTACTTTTTTTGTTACGAAAACCCTGGTTCGGGGCAGCGGTTAAACAGAGAAGGAGCCGAGCGGAGGAAGAACCGCCACCCACCCAATCTCGAAGAAAAGAAAACGAGGCTTTCACAACTTCCAATACTGAGCTAAGTCTGGCTGTAGCTACGGAGCCACTAGGGATTGGGGCAGCGGTTCTTCCTCCGTGCGGCTCCTCCGTTTCCGAAAAGCTCTCATCGATGAACTCGACGATCTTCTCCTTTCTTAGCGGATCTTCTTCGGAACCTTCATCTTCCCTCAGACCTGGATTATGTGAGCTCCACTCTTTAGATCTAGGGCTTCTCTGCATCGCTTCCATTTTTTTCATTATGATTTCAAATGACATCTTCACTTGATTCGAGATTCTTTCATCCACCGCTAGCATTTTTTTCATCAGTTGATCTCTTGAGCCCCTCGATCTCGAAATTGAACTCTCTTCACAGGCTTCCATCTTTCTTGTGTTGGGCATAATGATCTTGCTTTGATACCAATTTAATGAGAAATCTATGGATTCGAGGAATAAAAGGAAAATTTTTATAGATTTTTGTAGAGAATAAAATGAAAATACAAGATAAGGGTTTTGTTGAGTTTTGATGCGTTTTTATTATATATATATTTCACTTTTTATTCATATGCATATCATGCCATTTCATCCACATGTTCCACCCCATTTCCCACATTTTTGGTTTTTTTACTTTTGGGTCTCTTGTGCATATTGCAGGTGCAAATGAATGATTTCGGGACACTAGAGCGAGGCAAAAGCGATAAAGAGCGAATCAAGGAGCGAACAGGAGCTCAATTGCACAAGCGGAGTGAAGATGAAGGGTTTCTGGGCACCGTTAAGGGGTAATTTTGAGACGATTTTTCTGGGGCATATAGATACTCTTCTTCATCTGAGGGAGGGGACGTCTTTTGAGGGGTTTTGACAAATTTCATGTGTACTTATTTCAGATTATTCTCTGCAACTTTTGTTTTTCTCTTTGTTTCTTTTGAATTCTAGTTTTAAATCTTGCAATAGAATTAATTTTTCATATCCCCATTCATTGTGGGTTGTTTGATTATCAATTTCTATTCCATCTACATTGTTATAATGATTCAATTGATGAATTTGATTGCATTTCTATCGATAGATCGTGAGTAGTCTAGGGCCATGGGTTGAACCCCACTGGATTTGGCCATGTATTGATATGAATTAATTGGTTGTATAATTGGAGATTAGGGGTATGCTAGGATGATTATTATCGATGTACATTGATCTTCTCCCTCATGAATAAATAGATTAGTCAATAGCAGAAGCTAGGGCTAATCTAGGGTTTTTGATCCCTATATCAATTCATACTATCCATGCGGCTGACGGGAGTCAGGCGTGGATTAAAGCCCTCCTAGCATAGATCTGAATCCCATCCACGGGGGTAGCAAGGAGGAAGACTGTCGATGCACCAATGGGAGTTGGCTTAGTTTGGGGTAGGTAGACCTATCATGGCATCACGGAAGTGGTGGTAGGGATAACATAAGGGAATATCCTATCATTGCATCACGGAAATGGGGTAAAAGAATGCACTTAGGTTAGACAGCATCTCCCTATCCCATGAATTAAACAACCGATCAACCCAATTCACTCCTAGCTTTAATCCAATGGTGGTGATACATCTAACCTAGAGCTTTTCTACATTGATATCATCACTTAGCATCTACTACTAAGCCACGTTATCGATTGCGTAACTAATAAGCTTGAAGAAAACCAGTACTCAACAACTAACTCCCATTGGACGACCCGTATAGCGCTACAACTACACCGTGTGCTTGCGGTATAAATTATCGAGGACAACAAGTTTTCTGGCGCCGTTGTCGAGGAGGCACGGCTTGATATTGGTTTTATTCATTGTTACTAGACTACACATTTCTTTATCACATACTCATTCCTTCCCCTTTCTTATATTGCAGGTGAACACAGGCTTTGACGACGATGTAGGCCATTAATACCGTTGCAGTTCTTACGAGTAAACTGGATAGCCTGACGCAGCATATAGCCCAACTGAGGATGTGGGCAAATTCCTTCAATCCATTAGCGTCAGTGAGTTATGGAATGAACAACATACAAGAACACATATTTGGCCAGCATCAATTCAAAAATCATCCCTGCAATCCACATCCTCACGTATACAACTACAATTGGACGGATCATTCTACACCTCTCAACCAAGAAGAAGATCCGCAAGGCTCTCAAGGGTACATGCCTTCCACGTCCCTACAATTGTCATCCCATGAGGTGCTCCTAGTAAACAGTCTGTTGTGGACTTCGACAACGATGTATTTTTTATTTCCTCCGAACAACCCATCACCGGCCATGAATCAATTGCACATCGAGAGGAAGCTCACAAATCGTTGAGACATGTTATCGGATAAGCACGTTTATGTCATCACCAGAGAAAGCTTCAACTTCAGATATCACATTTCACCAAGACCGCCAGACTTACTTTCATGGCAATTGATTACGGGGGACTATAAAGATGACGCCGAACCCGTGGAAACAACTCATAAAGCCTCGGCATGCCAAGACAATGAACCTTCAAGAGAGACGTCACAACCCAAGGTAACAGAGAAGGAGAACATCAAACCTCCTGAGGTACAACTCAAACCACTTCCTCCCAATTTAAAGTACGTATTCTTAGGAAGAAACTCCATTTGCCCTGTCATTGTAAACGCCTCTCTAACAGATACCGAGCTTGATAGCCTCCTGGCTGTCCTTAGAGAGTATAGAAGTGTCATGAGATACACTCTAGATGACATAAAAAGACTTGGCCCCGGTTTATACACATACACGATCCTTCTCGAGGATGACAACGCTACCTCCATTGAGCCTCAAAGGCGACTCATTCCTAACATGAAAGAGGCATTTAAATAAAAGTCTTGAAATTACTTAAAGCATGAATAATCTACCATATCTCCGATAGTAAGTGAGTTAGCCCGGTTCAAGTGGTTCCAAACAAGAGATGAATGACGGTGGTTAAAAATGATAATGATGAGCTCATATACAATAGGACCGTCGTCGGGTGATGAATGTGCATCGATTATAGAAAACTTAACAATGCCACCCATAAGGACCATTTTCCCTCTCATTCATTGATCAAATGCTTGAGCGACTAGCCAAACATTCACAATTTTGCTTCCTTGATAAATATCCTGGATTTTTCCAAATACATATCCATCCTAACGACCAAGAGAAGACCACTTTTACATGTCCATACAGCACCTTCGCCTACCGGAGAATGCCATTTGGATTACGTAATGCACCCGCCACTTTCCAAAGATGCATGACCGCTATATTCTTTAACTTTGTAGAGTACATCATGGAGGTACTTATGGACAATTTCTCCGTCTATGGCACGAGCTTCGATACATGCTTAAAAAATCTAACTATGGTGCTACAAAGATGTCAAGGAGGTAAATCTAGTCTTGAACTTGGAAAATGTCATCTTATGGTGCAAGAGAGAGTAGTGCTAGGACATGCCATTTCTTCACGGGGCACTGAAGTTGATAGGTCCAAAATAGAGGTCAATGAAGGGCTACCACCTCCCCCCAAACGTGAATAGGATTATGAGTTTCCTTGGTCACGTGTGGTTTTATCATCGTTTCATCAATGATTACTTCAAGATTGCACGACCTCTTACGGAACTATTAACCAAAGATGTCCCATTTATCTTTACTGGTGAGTGTCTTGCTTTCAACAGGTTAAAAAAGAGCTCAGTTCAACACCCATCATTCAACTCCCAGACTGGAGCCTACCTTTTGAGCTAATATGTGACACTAGTGACTATGATGTTGGATCAGTTTTGGGTTAAAGAAGAGATAGCAAGCTTCATGTTATATACTACACTAGCAAGACGATAGATGAGGCTCAAAGAAACTACACCACGACCGAGAAAGAATTGCTGGCCGTGATCTTCGCCATTAAAAAATTCCGGTCATACCTTGTTGGATCAAAGGTCATCATCCATACAGACCATGCTGCTCTCCGGTACTTGCATAATAAGAAGGATGCCAAACCACGATTGATTCGATGAATCCTTTTGCTACAAGAGTTCGACGTGGAGATTAAAGATAAGAAAGGCGCCGATAACATAGTGGCAGACCATCTATTGTGCATTATCTATAAGAACCCAAGTGACTCTCTACCGATAGACAATTCCTTTCCAGATGATCAACTATTCGTCGTCGCCTTGGCTAAAACTCCATGGTTTGCAGATATTGTGAACTTCCTTGCATGCGGCATCATGTCATATGACTTCACTACACAGCAGCGCTAGAAAGGTAGAGAAATTTCTACATGATGTTAGGAGCTACTTCTGGGATGACCCACTTCTATACAAGACGTGCAGTGATGGAATCATTAGGAGATGCATCCCAGAAAGTGAGAGGACCTCAATTATATCACATTGACATGATCTGCCATGCGAAGGACACGCAAGCACGACGAAGACCACGACAAAAATCATCCAATGTGGATTCTATTGGCCGACACTATTCAAAGATGTGAACACTTTTGTCAAAGGATGTGATCGGTGCCAAAGAACAAGGAATATCTCCATGAGTAATGAAGTGCCAATGAACAACATCCTGGATAAGGAAATATTCGACGTTTGGGGAATTGAAGCCATGGGACCATTGCCATCAAATCTCGGCAACCAATACATATTGGTTACGGTAAATTACGTTTCTAAATGAGTTGAAGCGATAGTCTTGCCGACCAATGATGTACGGGTAGTCGCCAAATTCTTCAAAAGAAATATTTTCCCTAGATTTGGAATCCCAAGGTGGTCATAAGCAACGGAGGAAACACTTCATCGAAAACAGGTTTTGAATCCCTCTTGAAAAAATATAGAATACACCACTGCATTGGACTCGCTTATCATCCTCAGACGAGCGGCCAAGTAGAAATCTCCAACCAGGAAATCAAGAGTATCTTAGAGAAGACAGTGGCAAACTCAAGAAGGGATTGGGCCCTGAAATTGGATGATGCGCTACCGGCCTACCGGAGCGCTTTCAAAACTACAATCGGAACTTTCCCGTATCGCTTGGTCTATGGAAAAGTGTGCCACCTTCCAGTGGAGCTAGAGCACAAAGCCTATTGGGCTATCAAGTACTTGAACTACGACAGCAAGAGTGCACAAGAGCGTCGCCTCCGACAGCAGAATGAGCTGCAGGAGATGCCGATGAAAACTCCCTAATCTACAAAGAGAAGATGAAGTGTTGGCACGATAAACAAATAATGAGGAGAAGTGCAAAGAAGGCGACATGGTTCTCCTCTTCAACTCAAGGCTAATGTTATTCCCAGGAAAGTTATGATCAAGATGGTCTGGACCATTCAAGGTCACACGAGTATTCCTATATGGCTCCGTCGAGATAATTTGGAGAGGCGATCCTTTCAAGGTTAACAGCCAGAGGTTGAAGCACTACATCATAGGCGAACCCATCGGAAACGAAGCGACTTCAATCCTCTCCACCCTGGAGCTACCTTGAAAATATAAAAGGGGGTCGAGCTCAAGACTATAAACAAGAGCTTCTTGGGAGACAACCCAAGTTTTAGATTGCTTTTAGTTTTTATCTTCATTTTTCATTTTAATTAGATAGTATGTTTTGATCTAAATAAACCCCCAAAATCTCAAAAATAACTCAAGTTATTTTCAATGTAGGAGAGCTTGGCGCGACCGCATGTGGTATCCCATGCGGTAGCGTGGAAGGAAGCCAAGAACAAGTCCAATGAAGCAGGAGAAAGCATTCGACACGACCGCGTGGGCATATCCCATGTGACCGCGTCGGAAGAAGAAAGAGATGGAGCAAAATAAGTTAGACGATGCAGGATAATGCGACCGCGTAAGTCAATCAACACGATCGTTTAAAGGGTGCCCAATCTCTAGAGGTTTTCGAGCTTAATTCATGCAGTCGCGTGAATCCCGACGCGACCGCGTCAACCCTAAAATTCCAATGCCAAAATCCATTCAAATTTCCAGTTCGACGCAGTCGTGTGGACCAAATGACGCGACCGTTTAAAGGGTACCCCACTTACTGAAAATTCAGAGTGAATATCGACGAGGTCGCGTGGATCTTGACGCGACCGCGTCAACCGAGCTTCTAGCCATCCAAAAATTTCAAAAGGATGCGATCGAGATGGCATCGACGCGACCGCGTCGCTCGACCGTGTCAACCCTATTTTCCGTTTATCTTTGAACTTCAATGTGACTCGGCCAACCCCGATCGATGCGATCGCGTTGACCGACCGCGTCGATTATACTATAAAAGCCCCAAACCCCTAAACGATCGAGCTACGCCTCATTTCATTCGATCGTTTCGACTTCCTCTCTCCCAGATCTCTCTTCTCCAACCATCGACGGCTCCCAAATCCCCTCCTCTCCTCCGAAATCATCTCCTACACCCACTCACATCTTCAATCTCCTCTCCACCGCTGCCTATTCTGTCGAAACGGCCGAGCTAAAACCCTAATCGACTTATCGTTTAGGTTTTCTAAGAATTTTCAAAGACGCGACGACATCCAAAGCTCGGGGACCTTGCTTTGAAGCTCGGAGCATCATCATCACTGCGAGGACACCTCAATCGTTTGGGTAAACTCATTCCATGTCTCGAATTTTCAATTTTTTCCTAAAATTTTAATTGCTCGCTGATATTCACAAATTACGTGGGAGTTACACATTATCTCATTTGTTGATCGCCATCCACGCCATCTTGCATTCACAAATCACGGCAACACCATTTCTCCACGAAATCGCTCAAAGCGTATCGCACCACCCGACGACAATCATGCATACGGAACACACGTGCACAGACTACGGCCGATGAGCCTTCCACGTCTATTGTTGTTCCAACCCCACCACCCATCCAACCCCCTCAAGTTGACAACATGTGGATCATTTTTAGAGATGAGTGTCAACGTGACACATTCGATTCCATCGCTCGATGAATCATTATTCCCACAAAATTTCCTAGCGTTCCCGCTCTTGATTCGTTAGGACTCGTCGAGGGTGTCCAGACCCTATTTTCCAACATTGGGTGTGATGATTTTCTGGCGTGTGAGGCCCACACATATAGGAGACTCACCTTAGAGTTTATCAGTTCTCTTAGGTACCAACATTTAGGATTTTCATTTTGCCTGATGAACATGGATTACTTCATGTCCACTAACTCCCTGAACACTCCTTTCCATTGGCCCACCGCCATGTTCCGAGATTCCATCAAGCACAACTCCCCATTTCCTGACGAGTTTGATCTTGATACCTTCTGAGAAAAAATCACTGGCACCACACATGTCCATATCAACAGAGCGAAGGCCTCATTTATCATTCATCCTTGCCTTTGCCTGGTGCACCGCATTATCGCCAATTCTATTTTTGTAGGGACGAAACGTGCCAGGTCTCCCAGAATGAGCTCTTTTTCTTGTGGGCCATAACCCAACCCAACATTGCTCACGAGGACGGCACATCTTCACCACACATACTATTTCATGCCGGCTCATGGCTGGGTCATTGTCTTTTACATACCCTTAGCAGCCTCGCTGCTAGGATCTGCTGCAGAGGGGTTATCACGATTATCGCCAAGCTCCCTTCCATTTCTCTCCAGATCCCAGATGACATGATCCATGTCCCTGGCCCCACCTTACTAGACATCTCCATTCTGACGAATATGCACGTGATCAAACCTATCGCATGCGAGAGATTTGCTTGTTTCATGGGCCTCACTGCACCCCGTATACCACATTGCCCAGCCCCGATCGATTTCGCATCGGGGGCCATGCAGTGGGCATTCCCACCTAATCCAGCTTACATTCCCTCTGCACAGGCACACAGCCCATTCCCGCTCAGGACCCAATCATTCCTGTGGCTGCACATGGAGGCTCACTACCCACCAATGTCATTTCTCAAGGAGATCTCACCAATCTGGTGAGGGTACTAGCACCTCTGGTCCTACTCCACATCCCTCCCTAGAGGATCACATTTCACTCGTGGAGGAAAGTATTCGCGAGCTGAAGTCCTCCTTAGACGACGTTAGGACCACACCAGATAGCTTGCATACAAAATTTGACGCTGTCTATAGTTGGCACTTTTCTCAGGGCCACTACCTTGAGGATGGACCATGTTTCCTCCTCATATCCCCACCCCCCCAACACGATGGCCCATCCTCTTACCACTATCACCCATTCTCCCCCCATTACACGTAGCATGCATCTTCACTTCACCATTACATTCAGGGCATATCTTTGTCTTAGCTTGAGGGAGACTCGCCACCATCTTTTTTTCCGCACATATTTCCTCACATTTTCCCTGTATATTTCGCATTGAGGACAATGCTCATCTCCAGCTTGGGGCAGAAGCATTCCATGCTTTTCGTTTTTATTTTTCCACTTCCATCTTCATTTTTTTCACCCACGTGTACATATCTTCTCTTTCCCCTTTTCTTTTTACTTCCATGCATCATATCTCCTATTCTTACTATGCATTCAAAAAAACACTTCGCATTTGCATTACATGCATCTTGCATTCATGTGTATATGTGTGTCTAGAGAATTTTCCGAGATCAAGATTTTATATGCATTGTTATCAAATGAACTTTCAGATCCTATATTTTTTATGCTCGATCTCTCATTGTCAATTAGATCATACGATTTGGGTATATTTTAGTCTCAGATCTCATTTAATATGCTTGTTATGCACATGCTCATAGTCCGTAGGATAGGAGTACTCGAAACCAGCCTAGGTTGAATTTTTCTTAGGAATCCATATTATGCATGAGTCGAGTTACGGTGTTGAGAGATGGGTATGCCCTCAAGGCTATTTATCCATGTGTACAAGTACAAACATCTTGTTCGAAATAACAGTAAGCTATTTGATAAGAATTACCTAAGTTAATAATAATGAGATCATTAGTACTTAGGTAAAGTTTTGAGACTTAATGCGAGATTAAACATGTATCAAGATGAAAATCTCCATCATGGAGAAGTGATTGACCGTTTGTAGCATGAGTATAAAAATATTCGTGGTCGTAGATGTCAAGAAAAGGATATCGATACATCGGATAGACCTTGTCTTTGTCTTCATCATGGAGTTGTGACGATGATCTCATGGTCATTTGACTTGGCAAAGTCGAAGACGAAACACGGGTGCTCATTAGAGAATGAGTTCACAGAACGATCCAACGAGAGTTATCATCTGGTTAAAATTGACTAATCTGTCAACAATAACTCTCAGTGATGATAGGCAAGTTGGTCCTTTACCTTGAAGTCATTGTACGAACATGTACGTGAATGATGTCACTTTGATCACTGACCTAGGGGCAAGCCCCGTTGAAAGGTCCTTGGTTGGGTGACACTTGAACTCTTGAAGCGTGCGAGGAGAGTAATGACCAAGAGAGGATTCATCTCTCCCGTATATTGGGAGTTAGTGTCGCATGTGTTAGTTCGTTCTTTAGTAAAAACTCTGGCCAGAGTATGTTGGAATAAGTCCAACATTATTTGACTAAAATATCGATGGAGACTAACCGGTTTCGAGCTATTGGATTTGACAGTTGACCATACCCTATACTTGATTAAGTGGCATAGTTTTGACGAAAGGACTAAAACTACGGTATTCATCACGGACACAGTCAGGGTGGTCCCGACAATACTCATGTCAATGAGTTAAACACATAATTATGATACCGAAATAGGCACGGCACCTATTGATCGTGGTCTCTGCCGTCTAGGGTATCGAGCCCCGCCTGTAGTAGGGTCTCATACAGAGTGAGACCTTTGTCAAGTAATAGGTAGAAATTAGGGAGATGATACATCGGATGTATGGAAATTAATTGTGTCGCAAATAGTTTGTGATATAAGTTTTATATTAAAGATGTGTGATTAATTGCATTTAATGCAAAAATATTTAAATATGTCGTAAAGTGTTTGCGAGCATATTTTAAATAATAAATGCATAGAAAATTGTTACAGGGATTACGGGAATGTCCCGGTTGAAACCTTAGTACAAACGGATCCAATAACGGGATCCAAATAAGCAAGTTATAAGTCAAAACAACAAATTGGCCAAAAAAAGGGCATTGCGTATCGGGCGCGCCTGACCCGCGGGCTAGACCCGTGCCCGCCCGAGCGAGTGGGTGCCCAACCCACTAGGCGGGCGGGCGCCCGCCAGACGGGGCCCGCCTACCCCGTTTTGCACACAGACGCGTGCACAGCACGCGCCAGCCGACTGCTGAGCACGTGGGGCCCACACAGTGGGCCCCACGTATAGGGTTTCGAACCCTAATGCTTTTGGCAGCTGTGTTTTACGAAAACGCGAGGTTTTGGGCCATCTTTGAGACGACGTTTGAGGGGCCAAACGAAGTCGGAATGGATCACCGTTTATTTCTATGCGATCACCATTCAATGCTCTTCGATTTGATATATGATATCATTTGCGAAGCTCAACGGTGAGAGAGGAAAAATCCATCAAAGTTAAGCCTTCGTGGAAGGCAAACTTGACATTGATTTTTTCCCCAAATAGTTTAGTCCCACATCGAAAATAGAGAAAAGGAAGGGGTCAGCCTCCTATATAAATAGGGGCCAACCCCTCCTCCTTGAAAGCTGCACCAAGCTCCAGATCTGAGTATCTCCATTAAACGTTAGAAAGCCGGGATCTAAGCTTAATTAATATTCCAACTTTTTGCCTAATTCTTCCTTGCTCCCACTCGGTCTCTAACAAAGCTACGAAGGAGTTTGGATCTGATCCGAAATCTTGACGGAGGATCCACTCAAGGTGAAACTTTCTGGATCGTGTGGTTGGCTCAGCGACAAGGAGATTGTTCGCCTTAGGACATGGTTCTGCTCGGGACGCGATTCGGCTCACGACACGGTTCGGCTCGGGAGAAGCGGCTCAACCCCAACACGGGGCATCGCTTTGGAGACAAAGAAAAGTTGTTGAAAACGACGCTTCGCCTGGAATCGAAGTGAAAGGTATGTAGTTTAATATTCATGTGTTTATAATTGCAATAGTTTTTAGATCTATACTTAGGTGTTGGTCGGACCCAAACCCGGGATAGTAGAGATTCTGGCTAGGGTTTATTCTTTAGGCCTAGACTTAAACTGTTTTAAGTTGTTTTCTGCTGCTTTTATTGCTTTCGTTGTCCGTCTGACTTAGACTGGACATCGATTTTATAGCCCTAACGACTCAGAAAACCATACAATTAGTCGAGAATAATGGCGTATAATTTTTCAGGATTTGGATAACATATTCACCTAGTATTGAGGAATGAAATTGATTATCCTATTCATGCTTTCGAAAAAAAGAAATATATATGTGTGTGTATATAGAAAAAGAATAAAATATGCATCGTTCTCCCAGTTACTCTAATTAGCCGGAACCCCGTGCCTCGAGAAGCATTGGGGACTCGCGTCAAGTCTAGCTTGGGGAAGTACATATAAATAAGGATTACAGTTGGTTTGAGCTAGTAGGTCTGAAGGGTCCCTCTTGACCTGATGCACTACAGTCATCTGACCGGTGAGTTATCGACCCAACGCTCCTTAAACAAACCAATTAGGATCCCCAAAAATGAAAAAATGATGAAAATTGAAGCATGAATAAGAATAGCTATTTCACAAATCAAGGAACTGTGATGTGTTGTGAGGGCCACCTCCTTGATAGACACGTAGGCCATTATCCGATACTAATCCTTCCCTCTGACCCATCGCATAATTCGATTCATATTCCTTCGACCTAGGGGTGAGATAGAGGAAATATTCTAGGACTAGGGCACGATCATAATTGAGTATATGGTTTGACGATTCATGCTAGACTTGAATTATGTTTTAATTGGTGACGATGGATGGACGTGTTTATAATTCCATGAATTTGAAATCCACATTCGCTCATGTATATATGCTCAGCGTTGTAAAATTCTCAAAATCATGTCATCATTTGTGTGCTTACTTGCTTGCCTCCAATCTTTACTCTTTCATGTCTTTCTTCAGAATAATGAAGAGTTTAGCTTGGGGGATTTTGATGAGTGTGTATTATGTATATATTCACGCTTTATTCATAGGCATATCACGCCATTTCATCCCCTGTTTCACTCCATTTCCCCCATTTTGGTTTCTTTTTTACTTTTGGGTCCCTTGTGCATATTGCAGGTGCAAAATAATGATTTCGGTACCCTAGAGCGAGACAAAAGCAATAAAGAGCGAACGGGAGCTCAATTGCACAAGGGGAGTGAAGAGAAGCATGATACATTCGACCACGTGGCTTATCCTGGGACAGCCCAAGAGCATCACAAGCCTATCGACGCGGTCGCATAATGAACGAAACGGTCGCATCGCTTCGGAGCTGAAAAGAAGGAAAAATGGCATCGACACGGTCATTTGGGCAGATGATGCGACCGTCGCATCGAGAAGCTGAAGTCGCAAAACGGTCGCTCAACGCGACCGTTTAGATGAAGATTTTGGAGAGCTGAACCGCTGAATGATGCGGTCGCATAGAACTTTACGCGGTCGCGTCGATATCGAACAGAGGAGCCGCATCACAATTTCATTGGCAACAAGGCCGCCTCGAATCCGACGTGACCGCATAGATAGCGATTCCTAAGGGTTTCTGGGCACCGTCAATGGGCAATTTTGGGACTTTTTGAATTTTTCTAGGGGATATAAATACTCTTCTTTCTCTGAGGGAGGGCACGTCTTTTATAGAGCTTTTTGAGGGTGTTTTTGACAGAGATTTCAGGTGTACTTATTTCAGATTATTCTCTGCAACTTTTGTTATTCTCTTTGTTTCTTTTGAATTCTAGTTTTAAATCTTGCAATAGAATTAATTTTTCATATCCCCATCCATTGTGGGTTGTTTGATTATCAATTTCTATTCCATCTACATTGTTGTAATGATTCAGTTGATGAATTTGATTGCATTTCTATCGATGAATCGTGAGTAGTCCACCATCTAGGGCCATGGGTTGAACCCCACTAGATTTGGCCATGGATTGATAGGAATTAATTGGTTGTATAATTGGAGATTATGGGTATGCTAGGATGATTATTATTGATGCACATTGATCTCCCCCTCATGAATAAATAGATTAGTCGATAGAGGAAGCTAGGGCTAATCTAGGGTTTTCGATTCCTACATCGATTCATACTATCCATGCGGCTGACAGGAGTCAGGTGTGGATTAGAGCCTTCCTCGCATAGATCTGAATCCTATCCACGAGAGTGGCGTGGAGGAATATTGAGGATATTTGTCGAGCGTAATGCACATATCGTATATCGATGCACCAATGGAAGTTGGCTTTGGTATGGGGTAGGTGGACCTATCATGGCATCACGGAAGTGGATGGTTGGAGAATGCCCTTAGGTTAGACACCATCTCCATGTCCCATGAATTCAACAAACGATCAACACAATTCAATCCTAGCTTTAATCCAATTGTGGTGATACCCCAGTCCCAAAGTTTTTCCACATTGATATCTTCACTTAGCATTTTACTTCTGAGCCACATTATCGATCGCATAGCTAATAACCTTGAAGAAAACTAGTACTCAATAACTAACTCCCAGTGGACGACCCGTATAGTACTACAACTACACTGTGCACTTGCGGTATAAATTATCAAGGACAACATGTTTCAATTAGAGAGGAAACCACTCTCATACCCTTTGATTGAAGATAAAGGGCCAACTCTCCTCAATATACTCTTAATCTACCCCTAACCTTTCTTCTTCTTTCTCCAAATGCAACATGACCCAAGCAAGTTCGTCGAATTCATCAAAGGAGGCATTTTGGAAACAGAGGAAGAGCCACACAGAGGAAGAGCCGCCACCCCCAAACCCTAGATCTAGGGGCGGTAACCCCCTTTCGCAAGCCCAAGAAGGGTGCGAGATCTGGGTGCCTCCCTAAACCCTAGGCCTGGAGGTGGCGACCCTTTTTTGCAAGCCCTAAAGGCACGCGAGGCCCCAAACCGTATATCTGGGGGTAGTGACCCCCTTTCACTCGCCCCTGAGGTGCGCAAGGCTGGGGGCATCAAGCCTTCCCAAGCCCCAGGCGCATTGCCTCGGCTCGAGTGGGGCATGGGAAGGGGACACCGAATGCGGGCGACCCCCTGCAGACCATCAGTGGCCACTTTCGACCACCGACGGGCCACCAAGGGGTTGCTCGTTAAGTGTATTTATTGCATATTTTTACATCTCTTCATCGATGCATTTTTCATATCTCATTCGCATCTTCCATGCATATTCCACTTGTTTCTCTTCGTTTCACTCTTTATGAATGTTTTGTATATTTCAGGGAGAAAAGCATACAAAACAATGCAAGGATATGATTGTAGAAGAAACAGAAAAGAAGCGACAAAGATCGAAGAAGGAATGAAGAGGAATGGGGCCAATACACGCACGGCTGCCAGCGTGTCAACTCCCCAGTTCAAAGAAGAGCTCCAGCGACACGGCCATGCAGCTGTGCTAGACTTACGAAAGTTAGGAGAAAGCTGCCGAAGGAGTGACACGGAGCAAACGTTCAAATTGTTTATCAGAATGTGGTGACTGGAGCAAACGTTGATGCCATCACCGCAGGAGAATTCCACATTAGCTTATCAGAATGGAACATTTTGGTTTTACGTAATTGCTACTATGTACCGAGTATGATATGTAATATTACATCCATATCCTTGTTAGAAAAGGATGGATACAATTTCATTGTGAAGAATAATATTATGAACATTTTCAATAAAGATGTATCTTATGGCTTTGATACTCTATGCAATGGTGTATATATTTTGAATGTGAGCATTATGTTGAATGGTAACAAAAGAAAAACTACAAGTATGAAAGAATCTTATCCTTGGCATTGTAAAGTACGCCATATTAACGAGAAAAGACTTATAAAATTACATAAAGAAGGATATATCAATCCTTTCGACTATGAATCGCCTGCAACTTGTAAGTCTTGTCTTAAAGACAAAATGGCCAAAACTCCCACTGTATGACAAGGGTAAAGAGTTGAACTCTTAGAACTTATACATACCGATGTATGTGATCCAATGTCTAGTCAAGCTAAAGGATGATATTCTTATTTCATCGCTTTATTGATAATCTCTTTAGATATGGATATGTGTTCTTGATGAAACACAAATATGAGGCCTTTGAAAAGTTTAAATAGTATAATTGTGCAGTAGAGAAACAAACTGGAAAGAGTAAAATCCTTAGATCAGATCGATTAGGAAAATAATTAAGTTTGAAATTCCTTGCATATCTAAAAGAGAATAGGATTCTCTCAAGTTACGCATTACATATCACAACACAATGGTGTGTCAGAGAGAAGGAATCACACCTTATTGGATATGATACGATCCATAATAAGTAACGCTGAGTTACCTTTCTTTCTGGTGATATGGTTAATAAATGGCTTTGCCATATTGAACATGGTCCCGTCTAAGGCCGTGCATACTACTACATATAAGATATGGTCGGGAAAAGGAGCCAATCTTAAATTTGTTAAGATATGGGGTTGTACATACGTAAAAAGGCACACTCCAGATAAAGTGGAGGCTAGATCCGTTATGTGTAGGTTTGTAGTGTATCCTAAGAACTCTCAAGGATATCTTTTTTACCATATTGAGGAACAAATGGTGTTTGTTGCCAGACATGTCACCTTCCTAGAGGAGTCTCTTGGTGAAGAGATGCTAAGTAAAGTTTTTATCTTACGAAACTTTTGGAAGTTTTTATCATTCCTCAACTTACCCTAGCAATGCAATCTGTGTTTATCCATGGCATGAGACCTGCACTTGCAGCATTAATTTGAGACATCAAAAAATTTGACCGAAATCATTAGATTCGTTATCTACAAAAGCATGTACTTAGGAAAATATATCATTCTGATACTACACATTCTATTATACTTCAACAAAAAACGCTAAGGAAAAGTTCATACTCCGACATAAATAATGAAATCTAAACTTAGGAACCAAACAAATTAAAAATCTGTAAAAGATAAATCAATAATAAATTTAAAAATAGGAAAACTTTCAATAACTGACAATCACCTCAACTTTTGTATCCTCAATTTCTTTTGTTAGTATAATACAAAGTGCTGAGCAGGATACGAAAGAAAATCAATCCAAAAAAGGAACTAAACCCTAAAATCAAATGGATAAATTCTTCCATACTTAATGATTGCCTAGGAGGTTAAGAGCAAAGCAGACAAGTATTATATGATCCCTCGTGATGTTCTTGGCCATGGGGACGTTAATCCAATCAATCTAGTGTATCAGACATGTCAATAACTATCAGCAAGTCAATTTGACGCCATTTAACATTTCAAGGCTTTATGCTACTCAGACTCAATTGACTCAACCAGCATTCCACACATGTATTTAATAACATTCAAATGACTTCTCCGCCTCAATGAATTTACATACATCTGCTTTACTTGACCTTACTTACAACCTCAAACAACAATCTTTCCGTTGTTGTTCTCAAAATCCAAATCACTATAATGGACCACATGCAACATCCTTAAGCAAACAACATCATCACATTGAGCACTGCAATGTTTGTTCTCCTCTAAAATAATTGCAAATTGTCTAAAAATGATGGATTTCCTTTAGGATTTAAAAAAATTAACGAGATATATGAAGCATGAGTATACTTCAGAAATTACATTTTATTTCTTTCTTTATTAAAAAATTATCAACTTATTTGAGGTAAACTTCCCTAATTTCTTTTAGAGAAATATAATTTTTAATGAGTTTTAGTTCAACAAAATCACAAACAGAAACATCTTAAATGAAGATATTAAAGAGTATATATGTATGTGTGTATGTATGTATATATATGTATGTGTGTGTGTGTGTGTAGGAATAAGCTTACATGTGCAGCCATCCGAGCCCATTTGTTACCCATTTTAGAGTGGAGTTCAACTATCAGCTGCTCTTCCTCTGGTGTGAAGGCTCCCTTTTTCAAATTTGGTCGCAGATGATTCGCCCATCGCAGGCGACAACTCTTGCCACACCTAGAAAGTCCTGAGTGTTTCTGTAC